>OX411307.1:40924316-41339316 GCA_948150685.1 Rhaphigaster nebulosa
ATAACACCTCGTCTCCAAGCTTCAGGCATTCTTTCTTCTTCCCACACTGTAAGGATGAGGTTGTGAAGCTCCTTCATGAGTCCCTCACCTCTGTATCTCTGCACCTCCACCCATACATTGTCTATTCCTGGTGTCTTGTTCTTTAACTCATGACGGCTCCCTCGACTTCTTTCCTCATCCGGTGGGTGGCTCTGAGTCATTTTGAATAGGCTTCAATCCTCGAACCTTGAAATGGGTTTCATTTATATCCTCTTTGTAAAGTGGTGTTCATGAAATGCCTCCCCATCTTTCCAGGATATCCTGCTTTACTGTTAGTAGGTTTCCATCTACATCCTTGTATGAGGTTACTCTTGGCTTGGAAGACAGATCTCCCCTCATTTACCTTCTAGAAGAAAAGCCGACTTTCATGGAGTGTTCCGCGGGTTCTCAAAATCCTCTTTTATTACCTATGTATACATAACACTAATTTTATTCTCCTATGTTCTCTTCTTTCCACGGTGTATGGTCTTGTCTTCTCTCCTTCAGCTTCTGTATTCCACCTGGGATCGTCTGGTCTAACGTTGGATAATCTTGTGTAAGCCTCATTCTTCCTGTTTGTGGCAGCTAAGCATTTATATCAAACCATAAGGATCTAGTATTTCTCGGTCCCGAACGTCCCCTTCAGCAGCTTGTTTGAGGGCCTCTCGCTTCTTTTGAATCAAAAACGATAAAATTTCATAGTATTTAAGATGTCTATCAATGTACATGCAGAGTAGTTCTTGTAAATAATCTTTGTTAAACTGACTTACCATTTATGTTGAAGGAGTTATAAATTCATGTTAAAACAGCTGAACATTGTGTTGGAGTATGATCTTGTAGAGTTGCCTCTCCTACCGAATTAGAAACTGTTATATTGAATAGTAGTAAGAAGTATAAAAATGCTTCATATATATTTAATTTGAGGCTGTTTTCAACGTGATGTATTAATTTAACTCCTGAGTCTTTGATGAATTTATGTTTTTTTTTCATTTAAACGAATTGCAATGTTGGAATTCTCTGTCTTATTATTATATGCACGTATATGTTCCTTTCTGATTTAGTGATCTTCCAGTTTTTCCGTGTATTTGGCTGCACAATCATTACAATTTAGTTTGTATACTCCGCTTTTTTGGAAAGGACCTATTTTGTCTTTAGGAGAAGGGAAATATGAGGATAGGGTTTTTTTATATTTTAAATGCAGGGTTTAATCCTAGTTTTTCAATTCATTTCTGACTTGGTAGATATAGGAATGTAATATGGAATCAAGACATAATGTTTTGGGATGGGCCTGTCTTTGGGGGTTGTTAAATAGATATCATTAATTGTCTTTTTTTGTATTTGCTTTTTTAAAATGTGGTTGATAGTGTTTTTATTGTACCTGTTATTTTTTTCTACGGAATATTTTATTTCAATTTCTTTATTATAGTTTTTTTCATTGAATGGTACATTCAAAAGACGGTAAATCATGCTATTAAAGGCTGCGAGTTTATGTGCTTTCGGTCTCCAAGCTTCATTGTTTATAACAATAACCGTGTGGGTGGGTTTTCCGGTAAATTCCAAATTCATGATGTTTGTTTTTTACTGAGATTTCTAAATCTAAAAAGTTTATGGGTTTTTTTTTCCAGTTCTACTGTGAATTTAATCGAGGGATGACTTTTGTTTATTTCCTTTTCACCCATGAAATTTGTTATAAACAATGAAGTAGTACATAAACTCGCAGCCTTTAATAGCATGAATCTACAGTTAATTGACTTACGAATGATGTTGAAGAGGTATTAATTTCATGGGGCACAGCAGTTGGACATTGTATTTGAGTATCATCTTATAATATTAGGCTCTAGGTAAGACGCTTTAAAATGTTCATGGAAAATAATTTTTGTAAATATTATCTTTGTTATTAGACTTACCAATAATGTTGAAGGTGTTAAAATATCACGGCATACTGCTCAACATTGTTTTGGTGCACCATCGTAAAATTTCATCGTCACCTATTGAATAGACAAAAAAAATTTCAGTAGTAGTAAGATTTTCAAATATGTACATGAACAGCATTATCTGAAAATAATCTATGAATGATGTTGAAAGGGTAATAATTTCATAGCCCACAGTTGGACATTGTATTTGAGTATCATGAAGAGTATTTTTTGAAAATTATCCTATTTAAATTGACTTAGGAATAATGTTGAAGGAGTTATAATTTCATATTAAACTGTTGAATATAGTGTTGGAGTCTTGTAGACTTACCTTTCCTATTGTATTAGAAACAGTTATTTTTAATAGAGGTAAGATGTTTTAAAATGTTCATGGAAAATAATTTTTGTAAATAATCTTTGTTATTTGACTAACCAATACTGTTAAAAGGTGTTACAATATCATAGAGCACTGATCAACATTGTTTTGGTGCACCATCTTGTAATCTTATCCTCACCTATTGAATTAAAAACAATAAAATTTAACAGTATGAAGATGTCTAACTACAAATATATACTTGAAGACTATTTCTTGTAAATAATATCCGTTAAACTGACATACCAGTGATATTGAAGGAGTTATAAATTCATGTCAAACTGCTGAACATTGTTTTGGAGTGTGATCTTGTGGACTTGCCTCTCCTATTGAATTCGAAACTGTTATATTTAATAGTGGTAGTATTTTTAAGAATGTTTATGGAAAATTTTGTTTGTAAATAATCTTTGTTGTTTTACTTACCATTAATGTTGAAGGTATCGTAATATCATGGTGGACTGCTCGACATTGTTTTGGTGCTTCATCTTATAGTTTCATCCTCACCTATTGAATTAAAAACAAAACTTTTTAATAGTATTAAGATGTCTAAATAAGTACATGAAGAGTATTTTGATGAAGAGTATGATCTTGTAGAGTTGCCTCTCCTATTGAATTAGAAACTGTTATATTTAATAGTGGTAAGATGTTTTAAAATGCTCATGGAAAATATGTTTTGCAAATAATCTTTGTTATTAGACTTACCAATAATGCTAAAGGAGTTACAATATCATGGTGCACTGTTCCACATTGTTTTTGGTGCATCATCTTCTAAACTTAGCATCTGGTTTTGAATTAAAAACAATAATATTTAAAAATACTGAGATCTTCAAATTTGTACACTTTTTAATTAGTACACTCAGGTGTTCAAATCACTGTGGCAGCTGACTCAAGAATTCTTTTCAAGACATCACAATTGATGGCTATGGAAATGGAATTGAGTTCGATGGCGGAAGCTCTTAGAGGAGGCCTAGACCCACCTCTGGGCTGTAGTGCTAACTAGATAGATAGATTGACAAACATATGTTAAACATCATTATAATTTTGACCTATAAACTAAATCATGTTATTAAATAGACTATTACTGTTACATTATTTCATGTCCTAGCTTGATTGTTTTGTTTATATAAGTATTAGAAATAAGTATATCATAAGAGTACTTGGGGTTTAACAGTTAGTAGTTTTGTTTTTCGTATTACTTCAATTTCTAAACTAAAATTGCACAGTTATAAAAAAATTTACGGCATATTTTAATATGGCTAAATATTTCAATGAAGATACATGACACATATTTAATTATTTTGGTGTTTCTAGAAACTAAATTCATAACAAGATATTACAATTATAATGAGGAATTTAATAATTATTTTAAACATTACAAGAATAAAAATAATAAAGATCATTACAATTTCTTAGCTACAAAACTGATTATAGAACTAACTCTACACTATTTTTATACTTGTATTTTAGAAAATGCTAACTACAAACACATATGAAAGTATTTACACATTTACTAACCAACTCCGCCATTCTTTCTTCCTTCATAATCCAGAAGCTAATAAGGTATAATTTAAAGACTTTGTTCCAGAATTATATTTTCCTATACTTGATTCTAATGAAGAAAACAATTGGATGTAATTAATATATTGTTATAGTATAGGTTATAGGTATTTCTTAAATATTATATTATATATTAATTATTTATTGACTGATTAATAAATTAAATTATCACTATTGATATAATTTACCTGAGTAACGGGAAATGAATTCACTAAACATTTAATTCTCCAAACCGGGACTAAATAAAGAAAATGTAAGCATTTTCATGCTTAAAAGCCAAGCTTGCCAGCCGCCACAGCCTTTTTCGGATCGAATCTGTTTACGTTTCATAAAAATGTTTTTATCTAATTTATGAGTAATGAGAAATATTTTTTTGATTAAAAAATCGTGTAAGTACATCTACTAATAATGTAAGTTATTATCTCTAATATAGCGAATTTTGTTGGGCACTTTTGTAATACTGAAGAACCGTACATTTAATGCATTAAAAAAAAAAAATGCATATATATTATAATATGCATTATATTATTATATAATAATATATATATATATATATATATATATATATATATATATATATATATATATATATATATATAAATAAAACAATAATTAAAGAAGAGCCACTGGCATGAATATTCATTAACTCAGCAATATTATTAGAGATTAAATTTCATAAAAAATAGGAAAAGAGTGCATACTAAAACGATAACATTTACTTTTTAATAATTAGCAATATCCATTTAGGTACCTTACTAATGGCAGTAGCAGCACAAATCATTTTATCGAGCTGGAACGTATTTGTTATTATTAAATTGAAGTATTTTACTGTGTGTCACTAGATATCGAATACGAGATTCCTAATCAATATCAAGCCAACCATTCACGGTCTTATATGTAGGACTACTTTGTAGGACTACACTAGATATCGGTCTACCGTTGGACTGTGAATGGGGGTGCAGGACTACATTGGGGGTGTACGATGTTTGTTAGCTTTTTTTGTTTCTACTACTAAATTAGTTAATTATTTTCATCTAGAAAGTAATAATTAGAATGATAAGAAAAAAATTGGGTATCACTCGACGAATGTCACGTCCTTATCAAAGGGGTAAGGTTATAGCCCCACCAGTCACCAACTGCCACCATTCTTCCCCTTTGTCCTGGTTTTTGAAAACCGCGTATTCATTGCAATCATTAAAATTATTACTGCCTTAATTACATATTTAAAATTGTTAGTGCTGCCGACTTCCGGTGATCTGGGGAAGTTAAAGTAATAATTTAAAGGAGAGATAATTTAAATTACGGTAAGAACCCGACCTCAACAGAAAAGGAACTATTGGGGTTTGTTCATCTCTTGAGCTAGCGTAGCGAGCGGAAATCGTCAGCTGTGATCTATTTAAAGCAGTAAGAATTGAAATTACGGTATGATCCCGACCTCAACTGAAAAGTATCCCTTGCTGTTTTGTTTACTTCTTGGGCGATTTATTATTATTAATAAATAAAATTGTGTTCATTTTTGTCTTTACTATGCAATTTTGGGAACTAAATATGCAATTTAAATAATATTTAAATTTAACAAAGGAACATTCAAACATTATTATTTTAATTAAATTCCTAGTTTTGTAATTATTGTGTTTAATTTTCTGAAAAAGTAGAAGCAGTCCTGATTATCTTCTGTGGGAAACGTAAATATTATGTATATTTCGGTAATTATTTACCAGAAAGAAGTGAACGTATATGGGAATGAATGTATAAGGGAAGGTGGTGGGGACGTAACCTCAACGTTAACAGTGTGAGGCCACGTCCCCTTTAATAAGGACTTGACATTCGCCGAGTGATACCAAAAATTGGTTTGAAAACACATCTTCGGTTGTTATTTTCATTAAGTTAACAAAATCGATGGATGTAAGCTTTAAAAATAACTTTATTAAACAGTTTACAAGTTACATGATATATATATACATAATGAGGCTACTGAGTGACAGATAAACTAACTTCTAAATTCTAAAGCTAACATATATATAGTTATAAGAAAAGAGGAAGGGGTTAAGGTGAATGCACCTGCAGAAGCTGAGTTAGTACACATTGGCCAGGAAGCAATGGCATTGCTTCCTGGGGCTATAAACCTATTTCATAAACATAACTTCCTGGGTCAGGAACCCTTATTTGTTAACTCCTCCGCCCTTTTATGCGGCGAAGACCCTTGAGCCGTTTTTTAAGTATTATGTTTATTTGAAATATAGGCATTTTGGTAGGCTATAGCTCTTCCATCAAATTCTACAGGATACACAGGTGTAGGGGTTGTAATAGGTTGCATAGGGATGGGAACAGGAACCCTACATCTATTTTTACAATATTTTCTTATATTATTAAAAAGCTTATAAAAATGGATTCCTAATAAATAAAATACAATACCAATAACTATATACAGTAAAATTTCAGTATGATCTAAGGTATAATCTTCTAACATTTCAATTGTAATAGGATCGAATAGTATTTGTTTTAAATCTTCTAAACTAAAATTAGTGGGTATAATTTTATGAGGCTCATGCTCAGAAAGAAAAGGAAAGTGTACAATTTCATTATAAACTATTGGCATATTAGATTGATTAACAAAGCTTTCACCTATATCTAGGTTCAATAAAGAGGTTGAATACAAATGATAATTTTTGAACAAAATTATCCTTTTTAATATTTATACTAGACATTTTGTGAGTTAGGTATTGACCAGTTTCTTTTACATATTCTATATTAGGACTAGACTTAATTTCTAATAATTTACAATGGGTTAAGGCTTTATTATTCAATACCTCTTGTATACACAAATCATTGACTAAAGTTATATTTTTACAATAATATTCCTCATTATACTGAATACATTCATTAGGTCGATACAAAATAGAGTTGTTTTTAACAACTAAAGAGGATTTGACAGGCATTATATATGTTTTATTATTTTTTATGAATGGATAAGGGAAATTCAGATATGTCATCATTCCTGAGGTATTTAGAGGTAATTGGATAAAATAGAAAATAATCCCTTTGTTTGATATAGAGCAAACAGTTTTTCCAATTAACCAATTCAATTCCATATCCATGGTTATTAATTTATTTTGAACCTTCTGGATATATTCCAGTTCATTTGGCTTAATGATACTTGGGTGTATTTTACCTATTGTACAGTATTCTATTGATTCTTCTATATCTCTAACCTTTACATTTAAGAGTGTTAAAATAGCGAGTAAATCATGATGATTTAGTTTCTGCAAAGTTACATCAAGTATCTGTGAGAATTTTGAAATTTGTTTTTTGTAGTGGGAAAGTATAGCAATGTCTTTGTTTAATTCCTTTGTGAGTTGAGTATTTAGACTAAGTCTCGCGTTTTCATTATGCTCGATGTGATACATATTTTGTTGAACCTTCTGTATTAAATGGTTGTAACGGTCTCGGTCTTCAGAATCCATCGACCCCCCCAGCCATTTTAATCCAGAACCGATAGCATTAATTATTCCCCTTTTTGAACGTTTTGGTTTATTTAAATAATTTATTTTTAGGAGTAATTGTTCATAACGTTGCAACAACACAATGTAATATTTTATAATCTGAATAATTTTTTAAGCCTCTAATACTAGTTTCTAAGCCCCTAATTTCCTGATCAAGCAATGTTAAATTTCTATAATCTAAAAATGTATAATATTCACTTATATAATATGTCTAGTTTACTCGGAGAGTCATTATTCCTGGTCCCCCGGAGAGTCTCTGTATTTGCAGTCCATAGCATAAGCTTGGAAATGTTTGCAGGAGTGATATGAGCAGAATTATGTTAAGCACAGGCATCTGGAACAATAGACAAGCATCTTTCACGTTCTAAGTTTTTCATGATTTTATCAAATTCTAATTGTAATTTAGCCGATTCTGTCCTTGATAATTTTTAATTTTTATTCATTTTTTTAGGAAATTTAATATTTTTTGGGTGAATTTTCTTTTTAGTTCCATTTTTATGTAACAGTTTTCGATCTTTTATTTTAGCCAAGTCAAATCGCTTTCCTGTTTTGTTAGCCAGTCTTTTTGTTTTGATTACTACAGACCCGGAATCAATAACACTAACGTCATCGCGGTCGACATTGGCTTGTTCTATATACCGTTGTTTATTTGCTACAATATTTTGTCTAATTGCACTATGCAAGCGTTTTAGACTGTTATGATATTCCAGGACTAGATACTCTTGCACAATCGGGAAGTCGTTTACTAAGGCAGGTCTGGTACCCCAGATGATCTCATCTGGGCTGATTTTCAATTTGTTTATTGCTGAGTTGTTGTAAATAATAACAGCAAGACGAATTTTCTCGTCTTCTGGCTTATCTTTATGCGAAATATTTATGGTTCTTAAAATTTCTAAAAATATAGAGCTGGCACGGTTTAGTGCAGCTAAAGAATTTGAATTATAAGGCGTAGTCTCATGGTTTTTTATATTTAGGTATTTTATTAAATCCTTAAAAAGAAGATTGTCAAATTCTTTTCCATTGTCTGTAATTATAACTTGAGGTTTAGGAAAAATTTCTAAATATAGAGTTAAGGCCTCCATTGCGTTTACTGAATTGTTTGATGCGTAACTTTTTATGAATAATTTTTTCGAAAAGGTATCTAGGATTAGATAAAAGTATTTATTTGACATGTGGAGTGTGTCCATCATAATAACTTGAAATGGTTTTTCCGGTGTAGGAGTTATTTTAAATTTTGGTTTACTGGGGTGTCTGTCATATTTTGCTTGACTACAAACGGGGCATTTATGTATCCAGTTTTTTATTTCAGAACTAAAGTTAGGCCAATAATATTTATTTTTTATGACCTCGAACGTTTCCTCCAAACCCCGGTGATAAACTTTATTATCATGATACTCAGAAATGATTTCTACTTGATCATTTTTTTCAACAATATCTAATACCTTATTATAATATCTCTTTATTCTATTTGTGTAGAATTTGTCTCTGAAAAGTTTGCTAATCTTGATAAAAGTTTTATCATATATGGCGTTTTCCGATTCTAGATCTTTATCACTTGTACAATAAATCCCATAAGTTAGGTTTGGCTTAATAATAGTGAGTAATTCATTTTCTAATTCATCCAAAGTTTCTAGTCCGTTAAAGTATATGGTATGCCTTATTTTTCCTGGAAAGGGATTTTCAATTTTTGATTTATCAAAACCTTTAGTAAAAATTATTTGGTATTTTTCGAAATTAATAGGTTTTTTCTTGTCTTCAATCAAAATGATACAGTTAACAAAGTCGATGAGTGTAAGCTTTAAAAATAACTTTATTAAACAGTTTACAAGTTACATGATATATATATATATATATATATATATATATATATATATATATATATATATATATATATATACATAATGAGGCTACTGAGTGACAGATAGACTCTAAAGATATTATAATTAGACTTAAAGCTTAACATAGTGAGAGAGTCTCACATTACCTTATTCTACCTTACATTCTATCTTACATTCTAATATTACATTCTAGATACTGGCTACTACATTGCTATTGCTACTGCTACTGCTATATTGCTACAGCTACTGCTGTCCTTTTCAGATAGGCTTTTATACATACAATAAGAGAAGGAATGATCAAGGAAATAGAACTTGTTTTAATGCTGACAACGAGGAAGGACAACGGTGACTTCCTGGGTTGTAAACATTATTTAACAACAAATATTTCCTGGGTCAATGGCATTTGTTAACTCCTTCCTCCTTTATGAAAAAAAAAGCGAATTATCTTGAGCTTTTTTTATTTTTTTTTTAAAGTATTAAGTAAGTAGGTAGGAAGTAGTTCTTGGATCAAATTATGCAGGATATAGTAGGTTCATTCGGAATGGGAATTCTTTGTATTAAAAACCTATCTGACTAATACTTAAAAATTATTTACATTTTCTATTTACCTAAAGGGACTCTTATAAAACGTAATTGCAATAAGTAAATGGTAGAATTAAAAGATAATTAAATATATATGAGAAATAATTTAGACATTTAAACCAACTTGAAACTTTCTAATATTAGACATGTAATATCCAAAAGCATGTAAGTTATAAATTAATAAATCCACTATACATATTAGCTTATTCCAAGTTTTATTTTATGAGAAAATGTTATGTCCAATTCTTTAACATAATTATTTTTAACTAACACATTGATGATTTAATTACACTAAACTCTAATTACAAATAAAAACTCATTACTATATTTTAAAACACATCAAATTATAAATTTGTTTATAATAGAAATAATAATAATGCATACATTTTTTATAAGGATATATAACACTTAAACATTCTATAGAAACAATAATTATATATAGGAGTTCGATCTAACCTCTTTTTAATATTATTTATATTTAAGTCAAACTTAACATTTATCCCTTTTTTTTCTTCTTGAAATATTTAAAAATATTACTAATTAAAAAATGAATACATTTATCTAGCCTTATTTTTGGTAAATATTTTAAATAAAACTTTAAATAGGACATCATTAATGATATATTGATGCAACAGTAAATAGTTTTTTACTAAACAACATGTTTTTTCAATTATATTATTTATTCTGATATTGTTAATTAAATGGATGATAATCCATAATTTAAGGCTGTCGGAAAATGCTTGCAACAAACCAGGTCGTCTATATAGACTGCTGATCAATTAAAACATTATGTCATCTGGACTGGTGAGCTACTTGCATTGGTTAGTAATTCTGGACAATTATTAAAATGGTCAATAAAAAGTTGGTTTTTCCTGCCATGGTGTTAGTGCACAGAGTTAATAACTCTTTATTAAAATAAAATAACATCTTTAACATCCCGTTAAAATTATAGGATTTTAACCTTTAACCGTTTGGACCAATTTAAATACAACCACAGTACTCTGGGTGTATGGAGAAGATTTTTCTATCTTCTTACCATTAAAAAATATTAATCCCATCTTAGGGATAAAGGGAGGCTTTATGGCAACTCCACATTAAGGGTTTTTCCCTTTTACAAAAAATTGCTAAGTAACAATCCCACTTTAGGTGTATATAGAGGACATACGTCTACTCCAGTTGAGGGTAATTATTCCCTTATTATTACTTATAAAAAATCCAACTAGGATAAAAAAAGCAAAAATTAATTGGTCCATCATTTCTCTAGATGTTATTATTGGGATGCTCTTGGTGCTAACTGATTTCTTATGGCAAATTTATGATTTTAAACGAATATGTAAAAAACCAGATCTATAAAAGTTATATTAAAAAAATTAAATTTACATTGAAAATAAAAACTCGTTTAACCTTATTATTTACTATTTAGGGATATTTTCTAAAATTCATTTCACGACATTTATAAAATTCTTCAAATTATCTGATTCACCATCAAAAAATGGAATATTACTGCATTATTTCATATTCATCATTAAGGATGCCATATTCCTTAAATACTTCTAATTACTATTAACTATTTATAAATTATATATTATTCACTTACAATTAATTATATATTAATTATTAATTCACTTATAATTAATTATTTTCTTACATACTTTAATTCTTTAATAATAAATTATTCAAACAACAAATTACTTGTTTTTTCAACATTAAATCTTTAAATTATTCAATAATGATTTTATAGTTTTATAGTAAGTTTTATTTTTTATATTACTTTAATTATAATAACCTTGACACGATTTAAATTAAAATTCACTCACAATGAATTATAAATCACAATAAATGCTTCATTTAGCAAATTTCCTTCATTTCAAAAACATAATAAATTATTCAAATTGCTTTCTTATTAAATATTTTATGATATAATTTAGCAATTTATTTAAACTAAACAAAAATGTAATTCTTGCAACTAAAAAATAAAGTAAAATCTTCAACTCACGACTCATCGATCTGTTATCTTTTTCTGGACACCTCCAGAGGTCAGTGGATCCAGCAGAGAAGTAGACAGATACCTGAGATGTCAACCTGACAAGTCAGTGGGTCTGTCCGAAGTGTAGAACTTGAAGCAAGGGTACCTTAGATAAGTGGGCCGACTTGCAAATAAAACCTGAGAGCAGTGGAGAATTTGCAAGTCCTTCAAAGTTCATCTGAACAGCGATCAGAGCTACAGGTGATGTAGATGGGTGCTGTGCAGTTATCGATTTCTTCTGCCGGGTACTTGATGTCAGTGGGTCCGTCCAGAGTGTAGAACTTGAAGCAAGGGTACCTTAGATAAGTGGGCCAACTTGCAAATAAAACCTGAGAGCAGTGGAGAATTTGCAAGTCCTTCAAAGTTCTTCTGAAGCAGCGATCAGAGCTACATGTGAGATGTAGGTGGATGCTGTCCTGTTCGAGCGCCAGTTAACAAAGTCGATGAGTGTAAGCTTTAAAAATAACTTTATTAAACAGTTTACAAGTTACATGATATATATATATATATATATATATATATATATATATATATATATATATATATATATATATATATATATACATAATGAGGCTACTGAGTGACAGATAGACTCTAAAGATATTATAATTAGACTTAAAGCTTAACATAGTGAGAGAGTCTCACATTACCTTATTCTACCTTACATTCTAATACTTATTCTAATATTACATTCTAGATACTGGCTACTACATTGCTATTGCTACTGCTACTGCTATATTGCTACAGCTACTGCTGTCCTTTTCAGATAGGCTTTTATACGTACAATAAGAGAAGGGATAATCAAGGAAATAGAACTTGTTTTAATGCTGACAACGAGGAAGGACAACGGTGACTTCCTGGGTTGTAAACATTATTTAACAACAAATATTTCCTGGGTCAATGGCATTTGTTAACTATACGATTATCTGATGATTGTGATGAGTGAACAGTTTCTAGATCCTCTAATGTTAATAATTCTTGATTTTCGTTTGGGAACCGTGACAAATGATCGGCTACTTTGTTAGCTTTTCCCTCTATGTGTTTTATGTCGAATTCAAAGTCTTCCAACATAATTTTCCATCGGATTAAACGGGCATTCTGAGTTTTACATGTTTTCATATATTCTAGTGGTTTGTGGTCAGTATAAATCAAAAATTTTCTTCCATATAGGTATGACTTGAAATGATTGCACGACCAGATAATGGCAAGACATTCTTTCTCTGTAGTTGAATATTTTTGTTCGGCTGTATTTAAAATTCTTGATGCAAAACAAACTGGTAATTCTTTTCCATTCTTTTTCTGTGCTAGAACAGCACCAATTGCATAATTTGAAGCATCTGTAGTCAAATAAAAATCTTCATCGAAATTCGGAACTTGTAAAATAGGATTACTGCAAACAAGGGCTTTTAGATTCTCAAACGATTTTTTATAGGATTCAGGATTTATTGTTACTCCCTTACTCAAGGCTTTTGTCATAGAGGACGCTATTTTCGCATAATTGGGGATCATTTTTCTGTAAAAACCGGTTAAACCTAGAAAACTTTTTATTTCTTTTTCTGTTCTGGGTAATTTAGAATTCAATACGGCACTTATTTTAGCTGGGTTTGGTTGGATACCTCTTTCTGAAATTACATGGCCAAGATATAAAAGTTCGCGTTTAAAAATTCAGTTTTATCCAATTGAATCTTTAAAGTATGTTTTCTAATTTCTGTAGAACAGTCTCTATATGCTTTAAATGTTCTTGCGGGCTTTCTGAAAAAATTACTATATCATCCATATAAACTAATGTGTTAGGAGTATCAGCAAAAATTATATCCATAGCGCGTTGAAAAGTGGCGGGGCCCCCCTGAATTCCGAATGGCATACGCAAAAATTCAAAGTGTCCTTGATCTGTTGAAAAGGCTGTCTTAGGTATAGAATTTTTTTCTACTTTGATTTGATGAAATCCTGAACATAAGTCCATGGCTGTAAATATAGTTGCTTTTCCCAATTTTCCTAATAAATCTTCTATATTCGGTAACGGATATTTGTCAGGGATTGTTTGTTGATTAAGTTTTCTATAGTCAATGACCATGCGGAGTTTCTTTTTACCAGAAGCGTCCATTTTCTTGGGGACTACCCATACAGGAGAATTATATGGAGAGTTGCTCGGTTGAATTATTTTGTTTTCTAAGAGTTTAATTATTTCTTCTTTTATATTGTCTTTAAATTGGTGAGGATATCTATAATTTTTTGATTAAATAGGATCTTCATTTTTGGTTCTTATTTTTTGTTCTAATAGGTCGGTTGCTGAGAGTTTGTCCTTGTCAGTTTTAAATATTGAAGGATATTTTCGTAATATATAAATTAAAGATTCTTTGTCTTTATGGCTAATATGATCAGTCCTGATTAACTTTGGGATATCATTTATTATGTTTGTAGTTTCCGGAACCGTTTCTTCTACCTCTTCTCCTAATAGATCTCGATAATTTATTTCAAAGGTTTGTTTTTTATTGCTGAAAACAGAGATTTCCTTCTCGTAGATTCCTTCAGGAATTTCTATATCATTATTCATGAATTTTATTAGATATACTCCATCCTTCGGAATAGGTACTTTGTTCAAGCCTTTTTCTAAATTAAATTGTATATTGCCTATATCTTCCCACAATTGAAACGGAATAATATTATATTTAGTTTTCATTGTTTTTTCCTTAAAATCTATATTTGCTTCTATATTATTCATCAATTCGTTTCCTAATAAGATATCATAGTTCGGGCTGAATTTGTAAATATAAAATTTTACTAGATATGGGTATTTTAAAAAATTATTTTTGCACGATGTATACAGAACCTCAGTTCCCTTTTCCTCGCCAGTTGCTGTTTTAATTGTGAATTCTTCTTTTTCACGAGGAACATGGTCAGGAATGATTTCTGGATTGATGTAGTTTTTTTTAGAACCCGTATCAATTAACCATTTGCGATTCTCATGATCTTTAACAAAAAGAAGTTCATTGAAATTATTGGTTTGAATTTCTATTATGTTGGGTTTTTTGAATTTTCGCGCGACTCTAAAAAATGTGAATGTTTTATTTCTTGTAATTGCCTTTCTAGGTCACGAATTTTAATGTCCCGTGGATCTTCAATGGAATTTTGAGGTTCACATTCAATTTCATACATCGGTTGCCTACTTGGTTGAGAGTTTACAGACCGCATAGAAACTGTTTGTCCGGTAACACCATTGTAAGGTCTGTGTTGTTGTCTGGGTCTATAATTGTTATTTGACCTATTATTGAAAAAATTATTTTGTTCCCTCGGGGACTATTCATGATTATATTGTTGAATATTTTCGCGCGGATAAGTTACTTGAGGTTATATATAATTTTGATTATATTTAGAATTAAAATTTTGATTATAATTATTATGGTACCTTTTAAAATTTGTTTGTTTTGACTAAATTTATTTTTAAAATGATTATTATAATTTCCATTACCTTGTTCTCCTGCCTTATTCATTGAGCCTTTAGATATTAAATCGTCAAATAATAAATGATTCTCGTTTTGAATTAAATTACGCAAATCGTCTAAAGTTCTAAGTTGGTCATTCTTTGTCATAAGATAAGTTCTGATATGAAGTGGCATATTTGTAAAAAAGTGATAAAGTAAGTTTGATTCTAAATTTTCTATGAGAATTTTTTTATTGAATGTTTTATCTAGTCTGTGTCTAGAAATTATTAGAGTTCTATTTTTGTCTAGTCTGTGCAGGAAATCGAGAGGATGCTCCCGATGTTTTATATTAGTGTTAAATAATTCATTGGTTAACTGCTCAATTGATCTGGAATCTCTAAAAGTTTTTTCTAGATAACTTAAAAATTGGTTAATTGTTTCAAATTCACAAGTTGTATTTATATGATCTGCCTCATCCGTGAGACGAGCTAAGACTTTAGTTAATAACATTTTTTCATTTAAATCTTTAAAGGAATTATTTTCTGTACAAACTATATTTTTTACCTGACGTACCGCAGTGAAAAATTTTAATAGATTTTGTGGTTTCCCATCAAAATTAGGAATATGATCATAATCACAGCTTTTAATTTGAAATGAAGTCATGTTTGGTGATAATGTTAGGTCAGCTATTTGCTGTTCAACTACTTGAATAGCCGTTTCTGGCATAAAAAAAATAAAACAAAAATTTCTTAAAATTAATAAAGTTAAATTTTAAGGCTTACAGTTATCGGCTTCTTCTTCCGGGTACCTGATGTCAGTGAATCCAGAAGAGATGTAGGCAGATACCTGAGATGTCAATACTTGACAGGTCAGTGGGTCTGTCCAAAGTGTAGAACCTGAAGCGAGGGTACCTTAGACAAGTGGGCCGACTTGCAAATAAAACCTGAGAGCAGTGGAGAATTTGCAAGTCCTTCAAAGTTCTTCTGAAACAGCGATCAGAGCTACAGGTGAGATGTAGGTGGATGCTGTCCTGTTCGAGCGCTACAAAGAATAGGTAGCTTCAAATAATTGGAATCTAATATTATCACTCAAATGTACTCCAAAATCAAAAAGTGTCTACTTTAGCAGTAACAACTTCAAGTCCATAATGAAATAATTATTTATTGATTGATTAATAAATGAAATAAACATTATTATTCATATAATTTACCTGAGCTACTGGAAACGAATTCACTTTTTAAACATGTAATTATCCAAACCGGGATTGAATAAAGATAATGTGAACAATTCATGCTTAAAAGGTAAGCTTACTAGGCGCCACTGCCTTTTTATGGTTGAACCTGTCTATTTTTCCTAAAAATGTTTTTGTCTAAAATATATTCTGATTCTAATATAAATTACTTGAAATATTTAATTTGATTAAATAAAATTCATGCCGGTGTCGGGATTCGAACTCATAACCTTTGGGATCACAACCGCTCGGCCACCCCGATATAGTCACTATAGAGGGACTGTGTAACCACTCACTACAATGGAACTTAGTTGGCATATCGAAAATACACCAGCTGTTATATTGGATAATTAGTGTGAGATAGAGCTTGTTAGTTCATTATTCTTTTTTTTTTATTTCCTCCCTTGGACTTATTCACCAGGAGCAAGAGAGGATCGGGAATGGAATGAGAGGATCGGGGAATGGAATGAGATGAGACTGAAACTGTAAGCAATCTTGTATTTTTACGCACTCACAGAGGGTATCGGTTGGGTGATTACAAACCCTAACCCTAAATCACTGTTCTTTTGGTTTGGTAATCTTTTAATAAAGACATATTTTTTTTGTATTGTTTTGTTTTGTTTAGTTTAGTTTGGGATCCTTTTGATTAATTAATAGAATCCCAATAATACATTATATAAAAGGACAGCCCGTTTTTCGTTTGTAAGGACTAACCGCAAAAACTACTGAACCAATCTTTACGAAATATAAATTACATCATCTTAATGGTTCCTAAATGGTTTTGCAACTATAAAATTTACTGATATCGATATTACGGCTGCGCAAACGCCGAAAAACCACTGCTATATTTTATTTGCGTACAAATCGAAAAGTAAATTATAAGAATTCTCATTTGAATGGTAATTGAATTCTGACAATCCTAATTGAAATCTGACAATTATACTAGCAAAGATACAGATAATTGTACATAAAAAAATACATTCATACAATCAATAACAGATAATAAGGTAATATGTCCAAATGAGAAATTTACCAAAAGTTAACAGCAGTCCGATCAGCCAGTAAGAAATGATCAACATTATTGAGAATTATTGAAAAATCAACATTATTTTTCTTTAAGGTTTTTACACTGCATCATAAAATGTACTACCCTAAAAATTTTAGAGATGGGCTGGAACGTATCAATCTGATACTTTGTCATTGATACCGACAAGTAACAGGTACGCTAAAATGTGACAAACTAAAAGCATCAGTTATGTTATACAATTTCTACTAACTTTCGGAAGTTTAATATCACTAATTTTAAAGTGTTTTTTGTGAACAAACACAACTTCGCTTAATATATCTTTATTTTTATTTCCTTTATTATTATTCTCTTAATATTCTTTCATCCTCTGGGTTTTCTTTCTTTCTTTCTTTCTAAAATTTAACAATGCAACAACAACACTGTACATACTTTTCAATAATTAATGTAATTTTAATATAATCATTTCAAAAACTAAGTTAATTTACCTTAATTTTGCTGGATTTTTCTAATATATATATCAGCATAGTGACTCTTTAAATTTACTGCATCTGATTTAAAATTCAATACATTATTTATATTTTTTGTAATGTAAATAGCTTCCATAGTCTTCTTATATTTTGTGTTTTTTTCATTATCCAAGATTTTTGGATTATCAAAATCAAATTTATGATTGCTCATTATACTGCGGTGGGCAAGAGCTGTAATGTTTTAGTTTTTACAATTTTTATAATTTCCCATATGTTGTTTTATTCTAGTTTGTAGTTTTTTTTTTTTTTTATGTCTTCCCGATGTACATCATTTTGGAATCTATTCTGTAAATCACGTTCTTTTTTTCTATCATTTTAATTTTTTCTTTCATATTGCTTATATATTTCCAATTTATCTTGTAAGTAGCTAGTTTTACATTTGTATCTATTTTATTAAGCTCATTTTTATTTTGACCAAAATCCTTTTTATTATTATTTTTGGCTCTATTGTCATTATCAGTACAATGATCTGTGATGATTTTTTGCTTTTGTTTTTCTATTTTACTTTTTTTTTTATTGCCCATGATTTTGTACATATGCAGATGACGTAACGGTCCTGGGAAGTAAAGCAGAATATATCCAGGCGCTGGCTTTCTCACTGATCGCACAGGTGGAAGATATAGGCTTACAAGTAAGCCAAAACAAATCAAAATATATGATTGAAAGCCGAAAAATAAATCAAGAAGAAATCATAGATAAGTGTATGAAGTCAAACCTTCCTGAAAGTAGACACTTTAAAGCACATTAACCTCCATTAACGACCAATTCAGTGAAGTCGACCACTGAATCCTCAGCGCGAACAAAGCCTTCTTCTCAGAAGTCCATATCCTATGATCAATGAAGATCTATCGAATTGAAACTACGAATATGCAATTCCATCATAAAACCTGTATTTATGTATGGCAGTCAGGCATGGTCTCTTACGGGCACCCTTGAGAAAAATGTTGAAAAATTTCATCGCAAAGTTCTCAGGGTGATAGTGGGCCCAAAAATTGGGACAAGAAATTAGAAATTTGAAGAAGAGAGACGAATGAAGAAATAATCTCCAAAATGCAGCAATCGATCGCGCTTGATATGAAAGCAAAAAGCTTACAATGGGCGAGACATGTGCAAGAAGCCATCCAACTATGAACGCCTCAGTAGTAGGAACTAGACCCGAGGGAGGCCGAAACTCAGATGGATGGACAGGATAAAGGACGCGGCTGAACACCGCGTAATAAACTGGAAAGCCATCACCTAGGACAGACAAAGGTGAATGAAGCTGATAGAGGCGGTTAAAGATCTTCATGATCTTTAAAAAACCAACTGGAAAAAAATATAAACAATATGTTTATTGATTGATTAATTTGTTCCTTTATATTTTTATCTTTCATTTTTTAGGAATCTTCACCGTCATTGCTATAATAGCCACCGCCGTGGATTCCTGGTTCTCTTCTTCTTGCCCTTCTACTTAAAATTAAAAATGTTTAGTTGACAAATAGCCCACAGCCCGAAAGCAATGAATAAAGAAATAGATAGTATTACCCAGAATTTAATTTTTCAAATCTTGCCTCGACATATCGTATATATTGAATGATTCAAATGGTCTCTAAACTCCAACCTGAACTGAACAAATAAATCCTGTATTCAGAGCAATTCTTACACTTCTTGTAAGACTTTGTCAAGCTCAACAATATGATTTAGCTCCATATAAATAAATCACCTTTTTAAACGCCGCACAGTGGGATGAAACCCTGATATTGTTAATTATATTCAGATTTAAGAGGTTTAGTTTTAAGAGATAGTTCTTAAGATTTAAGAGATAGTTCGTATAAAAGTAGCGTGAAACCCTTAGAAGTGACGCTAAATATTATGTTCTTCGGTATTGCAATGGTACTACTACACGAGAAACAAACAATTTTATCTTTGAAATTGAAGAAGCAATATGATTCTTCCCAGTCATTTTTAAAATTATGTGTTTGTTTTCTTATACTATATGCTTATTAGATTCACACATTTTGAGATTATTAGCAGGCGCGTACGCACATTTTTTTTCGGTGGTGGATTTTAATATTTTTTTGGGAGGAGATTTCAATTTTTCTTCGGGGGAGGGATTTAATGAGAAGGCAACTAACCGTTAAGTGTCTATAATTGCCAAATAGAGCCTAAGTTTTAAGGATAAGAATGAAAATTGGATCAAAAATTATTACTCAAAATACAAAACTTATATGAAAATCATATTTTTTCAGAACTTTTAGAGGGGGAGGGTATATCATCCTGATCTGCTCCCCTGCTTACGCCACTAATTTTAAGATTAGAATTAAAACAAATTCAAAACAATATTGGCCTTATAATAATGAGCTAAAAAATAAGTTGAATGCAGTATTACCAACATTGTCATTCAATTTTCGTCAAAAAGGGAATAAACAAAATAAACAATGATGGTTAACTGAAAAGCATAAAATGCTATGATAAACATAAATTACCTATTTAAAACAAATTCGCTTATTCATTAAATTTCCAATTAATTATTAGATATTATAAACATAAACAATATTTTATTGAAAACTCGTCGATCTGTCGTAGGATACGTAAAACATAAATGATGAAAGACATAAATACATAAAATCCTATGATGTAAATAAATTACTATTTTCAAACAATTCGGTTATATTTCCAATTAATAATTAGATATTTTAAAAAACATATACAATATTTTACTAAAAACTCTTCCACTTACAGCATGCCAAGTTAAACAATTATTGATCGCTAGTACAGGTTATGTTAGGAGGGCACATGTGACGTCAGGCGGGCACACTGGCGCTGGTGGCCACAGGGCTAGGGATTCCTGTCCTATATTAATTTTAAAGGGGATCATGCTTTGTCGTACTGAATCGAAAGTGAAGTCCGTTTGGTGGTAAAAGTAACGCGAAAGAATTTGTTTACTTCCATTTCTAGCCTAACCGAATTTTAAAACCCAAACTACCTTAATTAAAAAAAAAAACACTAAATAAATTTAAAACGACCACCCCTAAATAATTGTAATTATGATTAAGATATGCTAAATTTTATTGATTTTACAAAAAAAATGTTTTTGTTCAAAATATTTTTTTCTGGATTCTCATCCTTCTTAACAAGTTACTCTAAATTGGAAAGTGGCCGTAGTAAAAAAATGAATATACCTATATGTATACACACAAACACACACACACACTCGAGACCAAAAAACCAGCGCACTTTGAATTTCACTTAATATATACAGATTAAAGAAATATTGTTGGGTTTGAACCAGCTCATATATAAGCCAGGTTAATAGGATTTACATTACAATCGTCCTTTTGCAGTAATCCATCTAGGATTAGTGACTAATGTACAAAGATTTCAAATAAAGTTAATTCAGTTAGTCTTCAGTTCTCTATAGTTGTGCTTTATTTACCCATGTGCAGTTTTTTTTTATTAAATGTATCGTTATTTTAATCGTGTTTTTACTTTTTCAAAATGGTGTTGGATGCCACGGTAGTCGTTCGAGCCATCGGATTAATCGAGGACGGAAGAAACCAGAGATAAGCGGCCAGGGCCCTCGGGATACAGGAAATAACGATTCGGAGAGCGGCCCGGAGGTACCGTGAAACAGGCAGCCTCTCTAGGAGACCGGGATCGGGGTGGCCAAGAGCGACAGGCCAAGCCGACAACCGCTTCATTGTGATGCACACTCTCCAATACCGCTTCCAGGCCTCAGAAGAGACGTCTGGCCGGTCGCGTGTTGCTCGGGATGTGGATAGCAGTTTACAAAAAGTATACAGAGGAATCACTGAAATGAACCTGCACTTCAGGTTTACTGCCGCTGGTCCTCTCCTAACCACAGCTCCACCGGACAGCTCACCTGCCCTGGCCTCATGATGGTCAAAATCACGACCCCCTGGACTGCGGTTGATTGAGCTTCTGCTATGTTTTCGGACGAGTGCAGATTTAACATAAATGGTTCGAGTTAGAGTGTAGCGAAAAAGATGGGAAAAGAACAGATGTCATATCAGCTGCAGTCCAGCGAGAATGATGTTGGACTAAATGTTGGCGAGCTTCACGGTGAGCTGTGGAGAGTAGAGTGTGTGGCAGGAGTCCTGGTGGTGCAGGTAATTTCAGCGACCCTTCTAAGTACTGTTTGCACACTGACATTCACACCCCGAGTTACACGCAACCGCCTAGACATCTCTTCTGAGATCTGGAAGCGGTTTCGGAGGGTCTGCATGAATGAAGCAGTCGTCGTCTAAGCCTGTGGCACTTTGCCACTCCGATTCCGGTTTCCTGGAGTAGCTGCCTGTCTCACGGTACCTCTGGGCCGCTTTCCGAACCGTTGTTTCCTGTAGCACAAAACCCTGCCGCGTATAGTGATTTCTCCCGTCCTCGATTAATACGATGACTCGAGCGACTACCGTGGCATCCAACACCATTTTGAAAAAGTAAAAACACCCAAAACATTAAAATAACGGAAACATTAAAAAAAATAAAAATACCACACATGGGTAAGTATAGCACAATTATAGAGAACTGAAGGCTAACTGAATTAACTTTATTTGCAATCTTTGGACATTAGTCACTAATCCTAGATGGATTACTGCAAAAGGACGATTGTAATGTAAACCCTATTAACCTGGCTTATTTATGAGCGGTTCGAATCCAACAATATTCTTTAATCTGTATATTTTAAGTGAAATTCAAAGTGCGTCGGTTTTTTTGGTCTCGAGTGTATTTATATATATATATATATATATATATATATATATATATATATATATATATATATATATATATTTTAAACCACTTGCGGCAAAAGGCGGATGTAATTCTTTCGCATTCATTTTACTAAATAAAAATAGTGAACGTCAATCAAGGTTTTTTTTGGCAACGTTCGGTACTTTTTTATAACAAGCAACGATGTATGCAAATATCCAAAACTTCATCCAGAACGCAAATATCAAGGGTTACAAACTAATACAGCATTATTTTAATTGAATTATGTTTTTTCTCTATTCAAATAAACTTCAACAGTAGCTAAAAAGAGACAATAACGTAATCAAATAAGCGAATCTTGTAGAAACTAGTTTTTTATTAATGTTAATATTAAAATAGGAAGATAGCATTTCATGTAAATTCAAGACTCGTGCTGCCACGGTAGCGTAGAAAGAAAGAGGTAAACAAATAATGTTTATTTCGGCATCACTTGTTAAAAAAATTATACCTTCTTAAGAAGGACGAGGCCGGATGAGATTTTTAGAAATTTCTATTTCATAATACAATTTTTGTAAATTTCTTTTGCCAATACTATTCGATGCATTTTTGTAATTGCTGAATTTGTAAAGATTTATTGATATGAAAATTCGGAAAGAAATTTAATAATATATAAATAATATAATATAATAATATAGGAATAATAATATTGCTTTTTAATTTTTTTTTTTTAACCTTCTGGAAATAGTGTATTTACAATAAAACATTTAAAAAAGAAGATAAATACTAATATAATTGAGTAATAAAATATTTAAAAACATCTATTCCTCACTTCTCAAAATTTAAAGTGCCCAACTTTAGAAGAGACTTAAAGTATTAAAATTCTGTCAACGAAACCATTTGGAACCCCTCGCAAATTGACTATGATATACTTCAAAGCCTAAAGAATAAGTTTTTACACATTTTAAAGTCATTATAGAAATTTCAAATTTTGGTTAATGTCGTGAGTTTTTCCATAGTCGTCCCACTGTGTACCAGCTCTGACAACAATTAAATCCGACTATTGACGCTTTTATCTAATTAAACAGTTTTATTCTGTTTCAGCCACTTGTGAAATACGGAGAAATAGGGGAAGATGGGACTTGAAAAATCTTTAACGGAGCGGTATTGAATTGCAAAAGAGTTTGAGAAGGCTGTCGTGGAGGTCGGATATTAATAAAACGAGGGATCCTTCTGCTAACTGCAATATTAAAATGATTGCTCCTCACTAAATAACCCTGTCTCGGGCCCCATACCCTGTTTGAATTATGAAGCGGGCAAATATAGAGCAGAGGGGGGGGGAGACAAATATTTACCCGCCTCCAGTTTGCTCACTCGAAATTAAAAGCACACAGGGAAATAGAGCAGTTTTGCGAGCAACGAACGTGTTACCGCTCCATAACGTATTAACAACATATTACCAAATATGTTTTCACGAGCTTAAATCTCGTAATAAAACCTTTCTCTCAACAGACCCTCAATCCGACGGGAGCGCACTTATAAACGCGCGATCGCGTACTAATTACTTCAATGTAAATATGCATATATATATATATATATATATATATTATATATATATATATATATATATATATATATATATATATAGGTATTCAAGAATCAATTGGCACTCCCCTTAAAATCCTCAATTTTTGGAATTTGGTGTTGAAACTTGGTGAAGAACAATATTGTTGCCTAAAGTTTCCTTTGAGCTCATATTCAACCCCTTAACTTTCTCCTGTAGCTCTCCAGCGCACACAACTATGGAATTTTCAATAGGGATGTGTTTTATAACGGCTTCTTATAGGAAATCAAATTCTAAAGTGATGTGATATAGGCAAAAATATCGATCCGACGCTTCGACAAGGCACTAATTAAAAAAAAATGAAACAAATCAGATTTTTACAGACAAATTTTCATTTTCCTCCAAAAGAGAGCCTTTTATAAAAAAAAACCGCCATCATAAATGTTGTAGCTGATTGAATTAGATATTAAATTTACTCATGTACAGAGCCCTACGTTGAGTATTAACTGAGATAATCCTGTTTGAACATACGCCCAAATTGTCATTTTGTTGAAAAGATTGTGGTAGAATACTCAAGGGTGGTTTGTCTTTCGATAAAAGGCATTATTTTTGGAGAAAGTGAAAATTTGTCCAAAAAATCTGTTTTGTTGCGTATTTTTTGTAATTGGCGCCTTGTCGAAGCGTCGGATCTAAATTTTCACTGATATAACATCTCTTTAGAATTTGATTTCCTATAAGTATCTGTCATAAAATATAACCCATTCCATTGGAAATTCCAGAGTTATGCGCACTGGAGAGGTACTGGAGAAAGTTAGGGGAATTGAATATGAGCTCAAAGGAAACTTCAGGCAATACAATTGTTCCCCACCAAGTTTCACCTCTAAATTACAAAAATTGAAGATTTTATGGTGGTGTCAATCTAGTCCTGAACATCCTGTGTGTGTTTGTGTGCACACATATATATGCATATACACATATAGATAAACACACTAGATTTCTTACTCTATGGTCCGGGTTCGGGTGCGGCTGTGGCTGATAATTATTTATTCTCTTATATCAGCCGTGACCCTCCTGGGCCACACCCAGCCTCTAAAGTGGATATATTTAATTGGAAAAAAAAACTCTTGTGGTTAAATGCGATCCTGGGTATATCACATCTTTGTATAATTGTACTATATCAACTGTACATTATATATTTTATTTTTTTAATACAAGTATTATAACCTATGTAGAGGGTTATAAAAGCTCCTATACGGCAATAAAGATGTAGCAATACTCGATAAATTGCCAGTTTTGGATATTATCAGAAAGTTTCCATCATATTTAATCATTGTATTTCTGTAGGAGTGAGAGATGGAGCTCTCAAAGTGGTTCCAATAGATTCAGGGGAACGAAAATGGTATCCGATGACAACAAAAAATATTACTTTTGAAGAACTACATATGTACTTGAAAATATATTATATGATACATAAATAACATATAACGGTCTTTCTGTGCCACCTTAAATATATTTCATATAGAGTATTTATACGTACAAATAAGTATTCTTTAACTTTTTTTGGGGGTAAAAATATGCTTTATAATTTATTGAACATGAATTAACTGATGTATATGATAAAAAAACGACATTAAGCATTAATTTTTACAGGTGAAGGAAATTAGAAATCCGTAAAACCTAATTAACAACAAAAATTGAACAGTTCATCTTTCCAAAGAAATTCTTAGAAATTATAACTGATTTTTTCCGCACATTTCGGACTTGTCTGTAATCGTTGTCATGACAACTTCAAACACTTGGAACTACGTTCACTACATTTTAATAAAGTAAAATTATTGTTTGGAAGCGTTATTTGTTAATAAAATTCCAGGTTGGGGGATGGAGGGGGGAGGGGGGTTGAGTTTGAAAGTGTGAAACTTTGTTGCTGTTTTGACAATTTTATTGTCATTTTGACCCTGTTCCAAGAAAATGTCTGAATGAAATGAGACTAGACAACATTTTATGGGTTATTATTTTAAAGATTATTTTGTCATTTAGTGGGTCAATAACATTTTAAAAAGTCTGGTGCGCGCATCCCACAACTTTCCCTTACCGTCCTATAATAATTATCTTTTTAATATAATTCTGAAGGGTTCACATAAACAATACTTGAAATAAACTCAGCAGCATTCAATTCTTCTCCCACTTAAGTACAATAAAATTGTTTTTAAAACAATTTTAGTACAACAATTCCGTACACTACCTATGTATTTTAACTTTGTCAAGTTGCAAATATATTTTAAAAGTTGCTGGTTAAGTTTCTATGGAAACATTTTCTTTCCATTAAATAATGCGAAAATAGAAGTTATTAAGTTAATTTCCGTTTTCGTATTTTTAAATTACTTTATTACAGAGCGGATTTTTTTAGAACAGATTGGCGGATTGGTGGGAGGAGGTTCGGTCGCATCTATCTCCTTTCGGATGCGCTCGGTTATCCATCTATTTTATGCTCCTCATAAAATACACTGTGTCGTTGCTAATACTTGTCCGATATTGATGATTTTTTTTTTTAGATACTTTAATAACATTTCATATAATTCTGTACATAATTTACTATAAATTGCATACTTTTTAAGCCATGTGAAAATAAAATATTCTTTTCTTCATAACTTTTATTCCTGCATTTTCTCGGTGATTTACTACATAAATGAAAAGTTAAAGGCCTTTATGAAGAATAATTTTGGCAAGTTTCATCAAAATCGTTAGAGCCGTTTTTGAGAAAAATGTAAAAAAGTGTAAAATCCATGATATAATAGCTAATTCTGGTTAGTCCGATGCGTTGTATCCTTGCTAATACTGGTCCGATTTTGATGATTCTTTTATTATTTTTAGATAATTTAATTATCTTTCATACAAGTTCATACATGATTTACCATAAATTGCACGCTTTTGAAGTTATGCGTAAATCAAATATTCTTTTCATCATAACTTTTTTCCCTTCAATTCCTCGGTGATTTACTACATAAATGAAAAGTTAAAGGTCTTTATGAAGAATAATTTAGGCAAGTTTAATCAAAATCGTTAGAGCCGTTTTCCAGAAAATTGTAAAAATGTGTAAAATCGATTATATAAAGTGGCACTTCCGGTTAGTCAATTTTGACGAAAATGTTGCTGTAACATCACATGCATGTGCTAACCTTAAATATGTAATTTCAGTATCGTACAGCTTTCCGTTTTTGAGCTAGACTGATCACATACACACAGACACACATACAGACACACGGACACACAGACACACAGGCCATTTTGCGAGACTTGGTCATTTATTCTTTCCAAGTGATTATATTCGTCCTTGGGGATCCGTCTTCCCTCCTCCCCCCCCCCTCTCCTCCAGCAACTCGTAATGCAACAAGAATTAATTCGTGAATACGAGAATAGCTCTGCGAAATCAGTAATACTGCTGGATCCAGCAATAGCTGAATCTTTCAGGAGAGATTATACATCGTAGGCTCAAATCGAGCACTTCATCATCTGAATTCTCAGCTGGTATAATATGAATAGAAATATTTTGTTCAAAAATTGCCCCAAGACTACAAATTATGGGACAATTGTGAACAGTCGATTGTGAATCTACAAAAAATTATGCAGGAAAAATAATGGGTGTTTCTTGCTGCTAAGACGACAAATATCACAATAAAAAAACTTACTTTCTATAGGACGTGCGGACTGAGAAAAAACTAGGGACCTCACACAAATATAATTTACAATTTTGAGTTATAACCTTAGTATTATCAGCTTTTATAACAAAGAGAAGGAAAAAAATTATGGGAAAGTCTTTAGAACCTTCGAAGATTATCTCATCTTGAGTTTCTATGATCTGTATTTATTATCACTACAGAGTGATCTCACATCGCTTGTTCAAAATTACCCTGTTTTCACGACTGGTCACCGCCTGACCCTAAATACATTTAATCTTTTAATCGCAAGACGTTGCTAATGATAATGTTTCAGTTGTTACAGTTGTAGGTCTCTTGCATTGTAAATATTACCATTAGCTAAGTTTTGTGATTTAAATATTTGTCGGGCGTAGAATTAAAATTTAAATTTAGAAAAACAAGTCTAAAGAATTATATATGCGAATGCACTAGTAACCGACAATGCATCAGTAACCGATCATTTAAAAAGAACAACCTAAGTTTAGGGAAAATATTATTTTTTTCAATAGATGGCGACAAAATTTATTACTTTGTTCATTTGAAAACGACTGAATTAAACTAATTTTTTTTTTGCAGATACATGATCTTTTTTGAAAAATTCATTTACTGATCTTTTTTGAAAAATTTTAGTTTTTAAAATAAACTGAATAATCTTTAGATGCAGTATTGAATGAAGAATTTCAATCCGTCAAAAATACAATTTTTATGAAAAGTGGATATATTAACTTTTGATAGAAAACTCCTCCTATATTCATTAGGCTCAAGGACACATTAGTCAACAACCTACAGGTTAAATGGAAAATATTTTTTCCTTCTATAGGATAAGAACAAAATTTAATTTTTTTTGGGGGGGAAGGGAATTAATGGTAGCAGGAAACTGGGAAAACGGCACAAAACGACGTTTTCACGGGTTTTAGGAAATTTGGAGTAATTACCTTATTTTAGAATTTCTGTAGCGCCCTTGCTGTTGTATGTATAAAAAAGTTATGCAAATGAAAGTTGTAGATAATTTTCTTCTCTTTAAAAATTAAACAAAACATACGTTGTCATAGGATCAATGGTTACCGAGATATTTTATAATATAACAAAAAAAGCCCAAACATTTTGAGGTTTTTAGGTCACAGAAAGTTCTCCCGAAGAAAATTTTGTTGGCTTTCCCATGCTGGCCTCAAAATATACTATTAGGAAAAAATATCTTTTTTCCCGATCTTTTGCAAGGTAACACTCTTTTTCATTTGCATTTCTCCTGGACTACTTTGCGCCAATGAATGATTGTTTTACCGCTTGGAATGCGTTTGCAAAGGTGTGAGATGTGAAGTCAGTGTTTTGATTGGACAGTAATAGAATGTGGAAATAAAGTAAATTCATCAAAGTGTTAAAGGCAAGTTAAGGGAAGTATCAAGTAACGTTGTAAACATTCAAATCGAAATAAAAAAAAAGTAAATAAATAATTGATTCGTTTGTTTAGTTTTTGTTATTAGTGGTGAAGGTAATATTCAAAATGATGGCTCAATCATTGGTTTTGATAAAGCATTAAGGAAGATACGGCTCACAGTGGTCAAAACGTGGAAATAACCTCTAAGCTGGAATCTTCTCAAAATGCTGATTAAATTATTTATTTCGAATCATTTTAGAATAGTTCACGTGCCCATTTCCAGGTTTACGAGAGAATATAACATTTTTACACTTGCATTTGCTTAGTTCAAACTCCTAGGAATCACAAATCATACTCTAAAGTATAGAATATGATGCCAAAATTCTGAATCACTTCGTTTCTACTACTTTATATATGAATAAGCAATGGTACTGTTGGCAAATCTATTTGACATATATAACATTTGTTGAAGGGCTTTTTTATATGTATTTTTTATCCTGTTTTTTTTATTGTTTAAATAGTTTTCTTTTAAAGTGTGTATCTTTTGAGTGCAGCCGATCGCGATGTTCTAACTAGTTCTCTTAACTTATTAGGCTTCTATTTATGTGAGGAAATAGTACCCAGCTGCGTGAATTTTCGAGCTTTGTTGATATTAATTCATTATTAATTAATTAGCTTTATTGATTTTAATTCATAAAAGCATTGTTCTGACTGAACGTGTCCAGAAAAGGATCTCGGTGGAAAGTCTTGGAGAAGTTCCGAAAATTCGCACATTTGTGTTTATAACGGTGCTTATTACGAAATACAAATTTTCCACTTCAAATTTTCTCTGAAAGTAATATTTAAAAAAAATGCAAAAAACGTGTATCTTTTTTTCTCATTTCTTGAAACCATTAATTTGAATAACTTGTAATATTCATTTTACATTAAATTAAACGAGAGTAAATTACTTTTGAAGTTTTGAAGTCGAAATTAGGAGACGCACTCAATTGGTAACCAGAAAGGGGGTGGAAAGTTTTGAAGAAGATCTAAAAATCGAATTATTTATGCTTTTGGGGTGTTTATAGTAATTTTCAACTTTACCACCTTAATTTTTTTCCAGAAACATAAAAAAAAAAAAAAAATTCGACATTTCATCTCACAATTTTACTTTCATGAAATCGCTAAACTATATATACAACTGCATACATGGTATAACATGCCTAATAACGCCCACAAGATTCTTCTGCAAGGCAACACTATGATTTCAGTCGCTATTCAGCCTATTGGGATGCTCACGGAAAAAAAACACGAGCTAAGAAAAAAAATATAGAGAGTATCATACTAGGGCATTCCTGAACTTTCAGCAGGGTCGCTACCAATGAGGATGCCATCAACATGCTTTAAGTGACATCCGATGATTTTTTAATTTTATTAATAAATTAAAGACAAACAAAAAAAAATGCGAATTCTTGATCTTCGAGATGTATCTGATTAATATAAGTATTAATATTTATATTTTTTTTATATTGCACTATGCTTTAGATTTAATTTATATGATATATAAAAACATGTATTAATACTATGTTAAACGTTTTTAAATTATTTTTTAGTAAAATTATATTTCATTAAATTTCATTGGTTTTTTTTCAACTGTCTCTTTTATTTACCCAATTATTTTCCATAACTTATTATATCTTATCACAACATAAATTATATCTTAAAATATTTAACTCCTATTGAATTGGGGCTCACTGCATTCGAATCAGCATTAAAAAATTCATTAAAACAACCCTATTGCAGTTTTATTCAGACTAAGACAAGATTAGAGGCTAGTTTTCTTCGCAAAAAGGCCGGCTTTTGACCATAGTGCGGTGTACCGACAAAATACCTCTTTGAGAAATAGTCTATAGAGATATTATTTTAACAAATTTTGAATTGTGTTATATTTACAAGTTACAGAATTGTTTGAATGGAATTTGTTAAAATTATGTTATCATAATTTATGTATAATGTTTTCAAAGGAACTAAATTTTTTTGTAAGGGAAGGAGAAGGGAGAATAGATTATTTAGACTAAATTGCCCTAGGAGAGTGGGGATAGAGAAGAGTGATGGATGAGGGAGCGGCTATCAGGGGGGCACATGCTCCTATCTGCCATCCCCTCATTACAACATATTGACCCGTCCAAGGGGGGCTAGCTCTAATCTTACATGCGCACATCTACCATCTTCCCCCTTGGCTACTCATCTCTGTTCCCTCCAACCAAGGAGGCTTAGCTCACCTTCAATGTATCCAATCCTCAAACCGATGGATGGGATCATTAATCTCAATATCTCTGTAGGTTCAAAATTTTTGGTGGTACATTGCTGTTTGGTGTGTATGATAAGGATTGCCTATGTGTGGTAGCAACAGTTCGTTCTATGCTGTTAATGTTTAAATAACACATACTACTACACAACCAATTTTCTACTGATCATATATTATGTCCTCAACTACCTTATGTGAAATAATTGGTAGAAGAAAAAAAAATAAGGTTTTCGTGATCAAACTTAATTTACATTTTTTTAGTCCCTAGAGCAAGAATTGATTTTAAAATAATATAGTTTTATCGTTGTTACACTCTATTCCTAAAGACCTCTCGCTCATCTAAAATATTGAATTATCTTCAATGAAATAGTGGGTGTATTTAGAGGTAAACTCAGAGCTTTAAATAACTAAAAATGTTCAGGGAAATCCTATGAGCGATGACAGCAGTTAAAGCATCCATTATAATAAAACCACTCATTATTCTTAATTTTAGCCGATTTAAACTTTTAAATGACCTTGATCATTTTTCTTTTTATAGAAAAAAAAGAAATAAAAGCTTTATTGTAATTATTTTTGCTGAAAACACTGGTAGTGTGAGGAGAAAGAAATTCACATCACATAATTGTTTTACAAAACTGGTGGTGAATCCCAGCTTATTCTGCTACAGACCTCAACCTAATTAACATGGAATTAAAGTATATTAAACCAGGAGGTTTCTCTAAAAGTGGGAAATCTGTAGTCCAGTAGGAGGCTGATAAAAAAAATCGGGAATAAATCATGGTTTTACAGAACCATGTACGTATGTTTTTAAAGTTTTTAAGTTATCAATTCAACAAAAAACTTACAAAATACTTACAAAATAATATATGTAATTTCCCGCTAGGTGTGAAATCACATCCTGGTCTGTGGTCCACCGATCCTCACATACCCTGTATGTATATGTAGATAGGTATACAAACACACACATATGAATAGTTTGTATAATATTTGGTATTTTTTATTTGACTCTTCACCTAGAACAGATGTTACTATTTTTACTTCCCCTTACCTATATATTTATTGTATTGCGGGTCATAAACTGCCTTTTTTCCCCTGACCCTCATTTCATTTTAATTATCAGGGTCAGATCTAACGTGATAATCTTTTAATGATATAAAATATGCCATTATGCTTCAGTTATTTTTAGATAACTACAGAAACTCTATTTCTATATTGACTTTTAAACATCTATAGCAAAAATATTCTCGAAAAATCGATTTTTTTTATAAATACTAAACATCGTGCTTTTACAGATATCATGCTTATTGTAAGTAATACTATAAACTATAAAATAAAATCACAAGTATGGTTAATATATAGTTGAAAGAAACAAACTACAGTACCGAATTCACTGGAAAATTTTAGTAATTTTCCAGGAATATCAAAATCACGAAAAGTTCGTAAGAAAAAAAGTACGAGTAAAATGTTGAAGACGGTTGAAAATTCATTAAATACATTTGAATCATTGTTATCTAATTGAACTTATTCAACAGAGTTGATTAGTACAGTGGAATAAAGTGTTGATTTAATATAGAAAATAGATTAAAAATTACTTAAATTAATTATTATTGGGGCAAATATCATTTTAGGACGTTCTCAACACAGTTTTAACGAAGAAGAATACATTAAGGTAAATGTTTAGCAGAGAAAATACAACGATTTTCATGAAATTTATAATGATCATCTATTAGCATATATTATGAAGTTTTTCGTCGAAAACAATTTATTTGGCCGTGTTCTTAAACTTGACGTTGATTTCAGATGCTAATTAGTTAATTTATCTACATGTATAGATACAATAAGGAGGAAGGATATTATGATTTTATGAGAGACAGGAGATAGAGAAAATATGTTGGCATTAAGATTAGTGGATATGGTTTTCATATAACCATATAAACAAACGGCTTTGACACCTCGACTTTTGAAATGATCACATTTATCATATTTCTGCGGAAAACTAACTTTTGATGAAAAGAAAAAGGTATGGAATGAGAGGGTTGTGGCTCGATGCGGAAGGGACTCGGAGTAGAAGGGATCGATCTGGGAAAAGAAAACTCATAAAAAGACCGGTCAATGTACACATCATTAATTATACACGACCCTTACCGGTGCCCTTAATGGCAGGACCGTTATTTACAAACACCTAGCCCTACTCTCCCTCTCCCCCTCCGCGTCATAAATAAATTACCCCACAATGCCACATTTTCCAGACTTGTCACCTTAGTCTTAGATATGTATATAATGTAATATTTTCAACATTTAGGTTACGAAAATAGATTTCTTCATTCTTGCAAAACATTGCTCCATAATATGTAAAAGTGGTACAAGTTATATTCATACAATCTTTTAATTATTGGTGAAATGACAATATGGAAAGCATTCTGTGCCATTTCGTAGCAGTTGGAAGGCTTAGAGCAATCAATATCAGACCCAAGTCCCCGACCTCCCGATTCTTCAGTTGTCCGTTTGTTGTAAAATCTATTAAGTGTGACGTTGGAATAGGTAGATTTCACATTTTTGTCATAATATATCTATTCCTAAAGAATGAAAGAAAATAATATTTATTGTGAAGCTATTGTCCTCTAAGAATAATTATTATGAACAAATAATATTGCAACCTAAATTATTATACAATTATAGAATCAAATAAGAACAAAAAGAACGGTTAGTTCTTATTTACAACTGATATGATTTTTTAACCCAGAGGTAATCGGAAGGGGAGAGGGATGATAAAGATTTGTAACTTGGAAAACTTGATAACGGTCAGAAAAGAAAGTATTGGGCTCATAGGATCGCACTGTTGGAGAAGGAAAGGTTGACCAGCTTAAATAGGAGTAAGGAATGGTCGACGGGTAAGCATTTCAATGTACTGGTGGGACGGATGTATCCAAATTGAGTCCCAAAATATTTAATGAGATAGCGAAGAGGGTAAATTGAGTCCCCTGTACCTGGGAATTGGGTTGGACCTTTTTTCAGGTATTGGGTCCGGCGTATCAGAGTTACCTAGGGACACCGTGAGGAGTTAGATCGTTTTGAAAATATTTCGTGCGTTGGAGCAAAAGTCACCAAGTCCAATTATTGAATTTTTATGTAGGTTTTTTAAAGTTTTGAATAAAAAGATTCTGTTAATATACTTCATTCCGTAGAAGAATACTTTTTCGTTACTTATAATTCAATAGACACTTCGAATCAATCTAAAATTGAATTATTTCGTTTTAAAATATTGTATCACTCTAAAACTTGGATTATTGGATCACTAACAATGTTTTTATATTATTTATAACACTTTGAACACGGTCTTGATTATCCAAATACTATGATATTCTAAGCAAAGCTGTGTACTGTGTACATATTATAATATAAAAACATTATTTATGATCAAGAAATAGTATATTTTAATTTTTAAAATTATACTAGTAAATAAATATATGTTTACTCTATAGTAATACTGTTTTAGAGCTATCAGAACGCTGCACAATTTAATTATATTATTTCAATAAATTTATTCCCTTACTTTTTTTATAAGGATTATTGTTATAAAGGTGGTCTAAAAGTATAATATTTACTCCGTTTTTGTATTGTAACATATAAATGGTTAAGAACCCAGTCTTGCTTGGGATGTCATAGTATATTGAATTTAATTTGAATATTTAAGATCTTGTTAAAGTTTAAGCAAAATATTATTTGTGATCCAGAAATAGTAAATTTTAGAGTAATAAAATTATTTAAAACGAAATAATTGAATTTTTAAAGCACTCTGAAGGATCCATTGAATTACAGTCGAACTTCTGTATATCGCACTTCCATATATCGAAAATTCCTATACAACGAACTTTTTTTAGGAACCTTGAATTTTTATTAGAAAAAATATTCTATATCGAAAAAACATATCGAATAAAATTTCTATATATCGAACGAAAAATTCCAATTTAAAAATATATAAAATGTGATAGTCATCAAAAAGAGACCTTAGTCTACATACATAATAATGGGTAAAAATTAAATAAGAAAAAAAATGTTTCACTGGTTTGCAAAGCAGTGGAAATTCATGGAAGGTCTTTCCTAACATAGAATGAAATTTTTATTTTAAATTCAGTTTAACTTTGCCTCTTTTGTTGTGAACATTGCTCCTAAACATGACTTCGGTGATGAATTATACACAAATAGACATTAGAAGCTATCTTGCGCGAAAACAAAAATAAATTAATTTTTTGTATATTTGCATATTTTTAATACATGCCTTATTAAATTATAAATACACATTTGTAAAAAATCTGCAATCACAGAGTAATTTGTACAATTTTTCAAATAAGTGTAATTGATCGATCAGTTTTATTTTTCTTTTAACCTAAAAAAATTGCCATTATTACTTTCTAAAAATTGCCTTTTTTGTTTTTTTTTTATCCTAAAGAATAGCTGTAATCGTTTTTAGCCTTTGTTCGAAACATAGAGGTTCGACTGTATATACAATGAGAACAGTATTCTTCTACGGAGTGAATTATATTAACAGATTTTTTTTTATTTAAAGCGCGTAATATTTATTTGTAATTATTGTTAGTTGTAATTTATATTTATTTCTCTTCATATGCTTAATCGTTCGTCTATAAGTTTCAAATTGTATACATCTTATAAACCGTTGCAGCCTTCACAACACCAGACTGATTAAAATTGTTAAAAACAATACAGTATTTTACTTATGTAATTTTTATTTGTTATTCTTTGTTAAACAAAATCTATCCTATGCTTCTGGCGTGCTATGCAACCATTAATTGTTGCTTGATATTTATGACTGATGTGATGGGGAAACATATCGAGAGCGTACAAGCAAAATTGTAAAAAAATCACAGTAAAATTCTTCACGTAGCAAACCATTTTCACCTGACAACAAGATTAAGCCATACAACGGTTTACGACTGTACTGCCTGTAGTTTCATTCAAAATGCACTTAGTCCTTGTATGTCGTTTTTCCACTAGACAGAAAACATTTATAACACTAAATTCATTAATTGGACTTACTGACTTATGCTAACTTAGTGACTTTCGCAAGCAATATATGGGAACTACCCAGCAAGCTTCATGGTGTCTCTGGGTAACGCTGATAAGCCGGGCCCGTTACCTGAAAAAAGGTATTGGGTCCGGGACTCAATTTACCCTGCATTGAAAACTTACTGGGACTCAGTTGGTACCTTTTTTGGCATTTGGGACTCAATTTGAATTCTCCCGGTGGGACTGCCCCCATGACTAGGTAATTAGTTATAAATTATAAAGGAAAAGTGATGAGGGGTCAATCCATTTGAAATCAGTTGTACCGTGTTGCTCGACATTTTTGATTTTTATGATTTTTTTTTACGAATTATTCCCCATCATTTGGTGAGTTCGAAAACATTTTTCGGGCTCATACTTCTTTTGTAGCCATTTTAAGCTGGCTTTGCAGCTAAAAATAAGTTTTGAGAAAATGTATCTAACTCTGGAAATTTTTCAGATATCAAAACAAAACAAAACCTTAAATAATGAATGATAAGGATGTGCTCTACTTTTTTTGTCCTCAGAGCACATAACTTAAGTAGGGAGGAAAGTGGTTAAAAAAAGGCAGGAATATTGACATAAAACGAGACTTTAGTGTTGTAAAAGTGTAATAAGGAACATAAGAGATTCAACTTTGGTTTTGTTTTCTTTTATAGTTTTGTCATTGTTCTACTTGCAGCACAAATTTCAATCTTGAAAACGTTGTCCCTTTTTTTATGTATATATTTTCAAACATGGCTAAAATTCATTTTCTGCAACTTTTAAAGCAGCATATCCCAAAAGAGAATGAGTAAAAAAATATGAAACTGACCCAGTTCATACTTCTATATGATAGAAACATATGACACAAATTTGGTGACTGAGACTCAACTGGTTCCAGAGTTATAATGTTGCTTTGCAGCTGAGTTATAATGCATATTCAAGGAGGAAGATATACAATGGCCGACTCTCATGAGACAACAATATTTGACGCACTATAACTCTGGAACCAGTTAAGTCTCAGTAATAAAATTAGTGTCATATGTTTCTATCATATAGAGGTATGAACTGTATAGTGTCATAATTGTTCACTTATTCCCTTTTCAGGTATTCAACTTTAAATGTTACTGGAAATGACTTTGGAAAATTCTTATATAAAAAAGGTCAAAGTTTTCAAGATTGAAATTTTTTCAGTGGCAATACTATACAAGAAAAAAAAATCAATGGTGAGTCTCTTTTCCTTAATACACTTTTACGGCGCTAAAAGTCGCTTTTAATGTAAAATTTCAAGAATTTTTTTAACCACTTTCTTCACTACTTAAGTGATTTATTGTGAGAAAAAAAAAATATAGTGCACATTCTTGTCATAATTTTTTTTTTTTTCATATCTGCCAAACTATCTGAGTTTTCCCTCAGAAATTCAGAAACTCAGAAATTCCCAAAACTTGTTTTCAGCAGCGAAACTAACTTAAAACGGATGAAAAAGAAAAAGAATGAGCCCGAAAAATGTTTTAACAATGGATTTGAGCTCACCAAATGATAGGGAATAACTGGTAAACAAATAATAAATATAGAGCCACAAAATTAATTTAAACCGGGTGATTTCACAAATGGATTGACTTGTATGCATGGTATGAAAGGAGAAAACGATTCTACAGGATAGAATTTTCGTTAGTCTAGTACCAATTTTTGCAGATGAGAAACAACATAATCAATAAATATATCTCTCTTTAGCCAAAACGAAAGTTTGTGATGACTATAATCCAATAATAAACCACTAACACAAGGTGGGGTGTTCCTGGGTCTGTCTTATTTATTTTTACTATTTTTGGGTAGTAATGCCTTCATGACAACTGATATGACCGGGAGTTAGCCGATCCATACCAACCTTTCTCGAGTTTATCCCTACAGTTACATCAATGTTTTTTATACAATGGTGTAGTAAATTTGGAGTAACATTACTCTGATTTACAATGATGGCTATTTCATTAGCGTTAACATGGTTCGGATCGAGTTTACAGATGATTAATGTTTTCGCTAATGCAGTAGTTTCAGCTTTTGTAGATAGGGGCAATACTAAACCCACGAGCTTACTTAGGACGCAGTTCACATGATTAGCGCTAGGTTTGGTACCTGAAATGGCGTGTGTACCTGCTGGGATCCAGTGCATAATCTTGCGTCACCATCGAAAGGGCATCATACTATGTTTACTCTACTGATCTTTACAAAATGACTAAGAATGACAGTGGCAACATAGATTGTTATATTGAACTATATGGAACATAAATAATTATATATTTTATATCCTCGGTTGATATCGGTTATTGCCAAGAGCTTAATTATTTCTTCAAAATTATCCTGGTCTTACAAATTGAACATTTTTATTGACATTTCTAAAAATAAATCACAGTAAGTTACTATATATTAAGGGTAATAAAAAAAAAATTAAATATATGACGGTTTAACAATTCTATATCAACTCTGTAGCTTTCTACAATCATCAGCGGCATCCACCTTTAGTTAGAAACCCTAAATAAGATATACACAGCGTCTAGTTCTTTTAAAAACCGAAAGTGGTAAGTGACATCGATGTGGTCGCTAAATCGACCACTATCTTATAAAGAGTTAATACAACACAAAAATATCAATCAATTTACTATTTTGTAATTAGTTGTTGTCATGTACTTTAAGCAATAATGAATTTTCTAATTGTATTAGTGTTATTCTTATCCACATGTTTTGAATAAACCAACTCACACAAAGTTTTGTATTAATTCGCAAGTCTATTATTTTTTTTTATTATCATTTTTTTGCTCCCCTGGACCGTTTTAACAGTTTCTATACCAGATTGGGTTTCGACTGAGTTTGTTTGGCTCTACTTTCTGTTAATTGGAGGAGCGGGCGGTGTGTGTAATCAAGTTTGTTCTCGTCGCGCGGGTGAAATCCACTCAGGGCGTCCCTCCTCGTCCGTCATTGTCCCTCCGCTGCGACCCTTGTTTGCTCCGTGATTTTCCCTAATTCGCAAACCGTTTCCAAACCACCATTCTAGAACAAACAAGAAACCCATTTTTATGAGAAAAACAAACAAGTTTGGTTCTGGTTTTTGGCTTATGTGTATTCACGCTATGTTTTGATTTTATTTGATGATTTAAATAAATTTGATATAATTTTGAAATTATAATCCACTTTTTCAAAACAATGAAACTTTCCTTACCCAATTGCCAATAGCCTTACAGATACAATGCTTATTTGCATTTAGGGCAGGAGCCACTTTGGAAGGAAGATGGGCAGCATTGCCTCGAGAATGGCATTATCGAGTTTGATAATTTCTTTATTTCGAGTTTGACATCCCTCTTTACGAGATATTTCTCGTCTAATGGCCTTTAACCTTCCAGTAGGCGCGCCCCAAATCCATGACACCAGCTGGCCCGCGGTACACAAGGTACACCACCCTCATTTTCATCTCATTTCCTTAATATTAAACAAAATTATCTAATTATTTACAGATTATTATTTAATTATGAGAGGTAGGAAAATAAAAATTACTGCTAGTAGTTGAGTGATAATTTTATAAAATCTAAACAGTTATTTCATAAAGAACCATACATCACGTTAGAATGAAAATTTTCAATAAAAGAAACAAAAGATAGACATGATATTATTTAAACGTCCCCATTCTTAAATTTTATAAATTCCTAAAAATAGACCGAAATACTAAAAAACATGAATATTTCATGACATTATAAATTATTATTAGATAAAATTCAAAATATTCCGGAAAATGAAATACCAGTTGAAAATTCAATCTCAAAAGTTTCTATTAACGAAAATAAGAAATAATCTACTTGCATTGCTCTTGTTTCTTCAATATGAATATAGTAGAAATGATATTATTCTCTTGAAGTAAAATAAAAAATTCAATGCACGCACAATCAAAACAAACTGAAGAATTAAAAAAGTAATTTATTTTAGGCTAAACATGTGGTCTTTAAATTATGGAACTAATAAAAATCTGGATACATCTATGATTACGTATAGGGAGTAGAAGTGGCAAGCCATAGAAGACAGGCGGCATCAACTACCCCACTCCTATAGGCTACAAGTTGTAACCCCTACCCCAGCGTTTTATTACAGCCACTATAGGCTAAAATAGGACCCAACCTTGCAAAAGGTCAAGTAGTTCTATTTTTTTTTTTTTTACCTATGCTAGTAGTAAAAAAACAAATTTGCTACTTCGAAAGACCCGTGCGAACTGCGTAACAGCCATAAAACACCGAAATTTTGGCCGAAATTTTTATTTTCAGTTATATATCTATATTACACTATCATTAGCTACGTAAAAACCCACTTTGGTAGCAACGCCTCGGTTGTTTTCGATGGTTATCCAGAAGATGCGGTTAATAAGAGCACCAAAAGTGCTCAAACCAAATTTGGTGTAAAATTTAAGGTAATGAATTATATTTAGGATAGCCACGAAAATTGGATCAAAAACTATTGTTAAAATTACCAAAAATATTACTAAAAATTCAAATATTATGTAGGTGGGTACGAAAATTATTTTTTTTTCTATATTTTGAAAAAAATATAGAAAAGCAATTTTGAGAAAAGCAATGAGCCTACAGGTAGCCCGTTAATGCTCAAATTAAACCCAAAATAATATTCTTCAAGTTCATTCCGGATGACTTTTCTAATGGGCTGAATATTTTTGATGATATTTGATAAATTTAGAGATCAAAATAAGGATTTTTCAGATTTTGGAAAACATATTCAATCTTTCAAGACCTATATCTCAGGAACTACTTAACCTAATGAGTTGGTTCAGGTCTAAAATTGTGGCAAATTTAATTTGGTTTAATAAAAATAACCATAACGTTTTATTTCTGACGCATACCTTGGGAGATATTGATCAGAAACTGAAAATAGTGACAAAATGTTGTTTCTTTGGCTGCTACGCAGCTCGCACAGGTACTTCGAAGTAAAACGTTAGGCTTTTACTACTGGCTTAGGCCCAAATATCATAAAAAAAAATTAGAACTACTTTACCTTTTGCAGAGTCGGATGTTTAATTTGACTGGACTATTGCCTAAAGTGTGGTACGCGTACGGCCAGGGGCACCGGAAGAATTTTACGAGGTTACGCGCTGCATTCGGCTTTGAACATAGAAAAATAATAAAAAACACTTTGTTACATATTAGTGTTGTGTAAGTGTGGTTTTCATATATGCTTATTCATGAAGTTGCGATTTCAGCATTTGTAGAAATCAAATCGGAAAAAAGGAACAACCATTTGGATACTATATCGTATCTCAGATTAAAATTAACGAACAGAGAACCAACCTATGACGATCTACGGTCTTAGCAGAATCAATTACATCCTTCTCATTGATCTAAAGAAATCTATTTTATAATGCAACTCATAGGAGCACACAGGAGGGGAGCAGGAATCTTGCCCTCTCCCCTAAAAATCAATAGAAAAATTATTAAATTGTGAGAGAGACAAAAGAAGAAAATAAAATTGGAAAACAAAAATGTGGGGAGACTATTTTTACCTCAAAACTCGAACCTAATTTTTAAAATTGAACAATCTAATGGTTTTCAGTTGATAGTTGAGTTTAAGGATGTTGCGATGCCTTTTGAAAATTTCGATTTATAATGGAAACCTTAGCTTTGCATTGTAGAAAACAGACCAATTGCATCATTAAGAAATCAACAATTTTAACGAATTGGCATATTGTGCATTGAATAAAATTTGTATCCTCAGAGAATCAAACAGCTGTCACAGGAACTTCTACATCATTGGCGAAAATGTGCTGAGGTCACGATAACGAAAAATGTAGCATGACATCGTAAAATTAAAACGAGCTAAATTCTGCTCCAGGTAGCACCAAAACACCTGAATTAGTGCAATATTTAAAAAAATATTCTTGGAAAGGGATATATTATAACGTGTTAAACTCTGCTTCTGAAAGGTTCAAAACCTTGACAATTCGCTTCCGATAGTGAAAAATATAACGAGCTGAATTCCGCACCAGAAATCCTCAAAACACCCAAATTTTCATCATATTTTTACAAATTTTCGTGAAACGTGCGACTTTAGAGCAAAATATTCTACTCTAGAAATTTTTACCGTTTTTCAACAATTTTCTTGCGAAGATCGAAATTATAACCAGCTGAAATCTTTTCCAAAAAGCCAACATTTTTTCTTGATACGGGTGTCATTATTATGAGCTTAATTGTGCTCTGAAAAGCCGCAACACACTCGTCTATTGCATCCGATATTCACAAATGATCTTGAATAAAGGCGAAATTACGAAAAGTGCCTATATTTTAGATATGTCAGCTATATTTTTCTAGGCGTACGCCCTTGATAATGTAATGTCGTGTTCAGTAAAATCTATCAGATTCATTATTCACTGCCCTTAATTCTTCTTCACTGCATTTAAAAGTCTGAAAGGACTTCTTTTTTAGATGTTATTTTCAATAGAATACTTTTTTATTATTATGTAATATTATTAGTGTATTCAAGGATGGGGACCCTTTTTCATCACCATCCATATGGATCTTTTATGAAAACCTCTTCGTCAAGAAATCCTATAAAAAGCGTTTACCTACTTCTGTATCGAGGTGTGAACTTCACTTCAGAAGGTATCGATACAGCGTATTCTTCTTAAGAGGATGTGAGGTGTGTAGGATAGAGAATAGGTAGGACTAGTGAATGAGGATGAAAAAGGAGGGTACCGAAGGGAACAAGCCTTCAGGAACCGCTAAGGACCTAGGAAGTGCAGGCGAAGGGAACAAGACGTCAGACCTCGGGATAAGAAGTTGAGATGAAACAGCCCTCAATGCTTGCGGAATCAGGAATTTAGGAGGGATATAGGATATCAAAAGAAACTCCAGTATTGTTACGGACAATAGCCAAAAATAACTGGAGGATTCTCTGAGAGTGAACTCGACAATAGCCATTCTCGACACGAGTATCATAAGTTCATAGCAAACATGGGCGTCGAGAGGCATCCTAACAGTACATTAATTTGAGGTCCCTCCAGAACATTTCTGACCATGAAACTTTATTGGTAATATATACAATTTTACAATATGATGTATATATATATATATATAACAACAATATAATGGTTTTTCACAATAACATATTTACATTAAAAACGTTTATCCTAGTACGATCGCCGAAGCTAGATCAGCTTCGCCTTATCAACCAGCAGGCGCTAGCTGTCTCGTACTAGTTCGTGTGGTCCCTACCTGGGGCAGCGCTGTGGCCGTTACACTTTTTCAAAGCCATTAAACCCTTGGGATTTATTCTAGTGAGATCTTTAGGTTTAAGAACTGCCTGCTTTAGGTATTGCAGACTGTAGAAGGAAAGGGATTCACTTTCACGAAAAGTGGTTAGCCCTTTCTTCATCCTCTAGGCACAGACTGCAGGTGGAATTTTCTATTAAGTTTATCTTCTTGAGAAGATATTTTAATAGACAGTGGCCCATGAGGAGACCTGTTATTATTCTCAGCTTGTTCTTTGTCAGCTTTAGGTAAAATTTAGCCTTTTCCTTTGACAAATTGATGAAAAGTTGGATTTTTTCATACCAGATTTTGAAACCCAGTATATCTTCTTCAATTTCATTTCCCAGGATTTAATTTCCTTTCTGGTTTGACTATATGATATGTTTAAGTATGGCTCTGGTCCAATTAGCATTGTTTCTGAGCAATTTTTTGCTACAGCATTAGCTATCAAATTGCCTTTAATCCCTTTGTTTCCAGTTGTTCAGATTAGTGCAATTTTATTGTCAATAGGTAATTGCATTAGAATATTGAGGTAATTTCAGACTAGCCACGACGTGATTATGTAGGAATTTAAAGCCTTTAGCTGCTTGGCTGTCTGATTTTATATATTTTTTTTCCATTCGTGGATTTTTTTTTTTTTTTTTTTTTGCTGCTTTATCACTTACAAGTATTACAGGTTGGAAGACTACTGGCTATGATCCCATAGCAATAGTTCTTCTGCACTTCAATCCAAAGACTTCTGCTACTGCTTTTCCTCTCTTAACTGATCCATCATTATACAAGACCTGCTACAGTCCAGGATCCCATTGCTAAATTTGGTTTCTTCTTCCTTCTATATTTTCATGCCTGGAATAATTACTTTGGAGTTCTTTTCGAAGTCCAATTTTCTGGCAAAGTGATCACTTAAGGCAAGTCCATGCTAGAGAAACTGGATTGTAGACAGAAAGGTGAGTGATTACTTGCCTACTTCTTATTGAATCCTCCCCCTCCCCTCCAAAAAAAATCTGCATAGGCCTTTGGTACTATATGTTGCTAGCACCATAACAAGAGACACGAATGGTAATGTATTAACTCAGACCAATTCCCAAATTTAATAAGAAATATCTTATGTTGGTAACAAACTAAGTAGTCCTTAAAGTTCAAAACAAATTACAGTCAGCATCCAGGTATAAATTGTTTATTTAAAAAAAAAATGGCTATTTTGATTACAAAATGGACAAGATTATGCTAATTTCCATCTAAAAAAAAAGGTAAATAAAATAATATTACCTTAACCCCTTTTACCAATTCTTCATTAAAAAGTGTTTTTAACTGTTGATGTTGGAGGTATTGGATGCTTAATATTAATAAATTCCGAATGAATTATAAAAAGCTGACATTTCCTACTATATTTTCTTGTTTCTATCACATGTTATTCTAATTGAAACAAATAGACAATTTTAAATTTTCAAATAATAGATTATCTAACAACTTTAACAATTATAATTATTATTAGGGGACAACATACCCAGAATAAAAATTATTTTCTTTCTTTCTACAGTTGTTTTTTTTTTTTAATATAGAAAATACTACAAATAAAATCTAGCATAAACTACTAAATAAAGAAAAAAAAAACATAAATCATTTGAAAATTATGTGTCCTTCATTTTTAACCTAAAATCAATTCATATTTGTTTGCTTTATTAATCTAATTGGCAATAATTTTATTCATTTCAGATAATTATCTTTATTGCTGCATTATTAAACAGTAATAGGGTATTATCATAGTATTACTATTCACCTTTTCCTCCAGAAAAACAAAAAATGGGACAAGATAAAACCAGATACAGTGTGAAAAATCTCAACATGGAGGGAATCAAACTAGGTATAAACATCTTTAAGATTAACATTGTTATTAAAGCCACAGATGTTCAGAATGTATTAGGTAAATAACTTTTATATTAAATAGTGTTATTAGATAATTGTAAAACATGGTCATAGAAGTTACAATAATGTTAATTATTTGTATGTAGAAAATTGTTCTGAAGATGGAGATGCACCCTGAAATATTAATAATTCTGTTATAATAATTACTAAAAAAGTGATTATGAGAAGATTTATAAGAATACTTTTTGAGAAGTCTTCAGGAATAATAAAAAAAATTGATTGGTGAACTTCTCCTTCCATTAATTTATTTATTGAAATAAATCACATTTCATAAAAAAAAAAAATTATTGACTTTTTTGGTTCCTATCCCCATCATCAGACTATAATATCCTATGCAATACATCATACATTTCTAAGTAATATTAAATTTACAAATTACAATTTGTTAGACGCATAGGAGAAAATAATTTATATAGATAAGGACTAAATATAAGATAAGAAATTTGTAATATATATTGAAATTAAGACTGTTTTAGATAATTTATTATAAATTTAACATTACTTGAAAATGTGGGATGCAGTGCAGAGAAAACTGTAGCCTGATGAAGGGGATAAGGCCCCCAAACATATAAATTTATTATGATATGTAATTTATTTTTATAAACCAACTAATGGCAGTTGAAGTTCACCAATAAATGTTTGAATTTGCAGATATAGTTTTAATATTTCAGGTTTATGATGGATGTCACAGATATTGATATCCCATCAGAAAGATTTGTGTGTATCATAGCTGATTTTAGTGTTGTGTTAACAATTTCATTTTTGGAAACTATTTGTGTGTTTATAAAAACCCACATAAATATATATTAATAAAAAAAATATCACTGAGATTATTACTGCGGTAAAAGCAAAACCAATCATAGGCAATAACTGTTTTCCCAACACTAAATTTACTAATATAATTATTCAGACATTTTATTAAATAATATTTTCATATTCATACAATAACATTTCCAATTCGCTAAAACATATTCTAATCTCATATGATTTCTATTCTAGATATGTATATATATATATATATATATATATATATATATATATATATATATATATGTATATATATATATACATACTTACTTACTTACCATTTCATTTTTTATTACTATCAAATTCTTTTTTCTTATTTCAGATCATTTCTTACCAAACATATTGCTAAGGACATTTCTAAATATAGATATATTTTAATGTCTGAATAATATCACATAAAATTTATAACTGAATTTCTAAAGGTGCATATATGCATGTTTACAAAGAATGTAATTATTATGTATTAAATAAAAATAAAAGATGAAAACATATCTATGTGGCAATATTGCTATACAAATTGAATAAGTATCAATAACCAAATTATGTCATATATTATGAACATTAAATGCATTTTTTATTTTAAAGGTTCAAAATAATTCAGCTACATTGATAGCTAATTTATGTGACGATAGTTTATAAATCCTATTAAAAAAAAGTATATATATTATATAAATAAAATAGTATATATATATATATATATATATATATATATATATATATATATATATATATATAGTAAGAGAGACGGAAATAGTGAAAATGATTTTATTTATTGATATATTTTATTTATTTATATTTTATTTATAGTACTGAAAATGATTTTATTTATTGATATATTTTATTTATATAATATATATATATATATATATATATATATATATATATATATATATATATATATATATATATATAGAGAGAGAGAGAGAGAGAGAGAGTGTGAGAGAGTGAGGGAGAGGGAGTTGGAGAGGGGGAGAGAGATGTATAATTATAAGAATATGGTTAAAGAAAAATGGTACTACGGTACTATAAAACATGGTACTATGCTGAAGACCTGGTGATTGCTGCCAGAAGTGAAAAGGTGCTAAAAGAAGCCTTTGAAACAGTATTTGAAAATGGAATTAAAGTTGGTCTCGTAATCAATGAAAATAAAACAAAATGCCTAAAATTATCCTCAGCAGCTAATAGGAAATCCTGCAACAACATTAAAATTGTAAAAATCTCTTATAACCAGTAGTCACCTATGGAGTGGAAAATTGGTGTGTGTTCCAAGATTAATGCTGTAAACTGAGAGTGTTAAAAAGAAACATTATAAAGAAGGATTAACAGAGCATTATGAGTTCTTGGTAAATGGAAAATTAAGAGCAATGCTGAGATTGAGAGTTTATCACAGAATAAGAATATCATTAACCGTATCAATGTAAGTAGGCTAATAAGCTTGTAAAAATTATTAGAACAATAATAATATAAATAAAGAAAAACATAGAATCAATGATAAAACTGAAATGTAATAAAGGCTCAAAAATTATTATATATAAATATACTAAATGCACTTGCATGCCACAGCTTTCAGAAAATAAAATTTTTTTCTTGAATTTTAAAGAAAAAACAGGCAAACATTTCTAAAAAGATGCTATCTAGAATAGAAATCATATGAGATTAGAATATGTTTTAGCGAATTGGAAATGTTATTGTATGAATATGAAAATATTATTTAATAAAATGTTTGAATAATTATATTAGTAAATTTAGTGTTGGGAAAACAGTTATTGCCTATGATTGGTTTTGCTTTTATCGCAGTAATAATCTCAGTGATATTTTGTTTATTAATATATATTTATGTGGGTTTTTATAAACACACAAATAGTTTCCAAAAATGAAATTGTGAACACAACACTAAAATCAGCTATGATACACACAAATCTTTCTGATGGGATATCAATATCTGTGACATCCATCATAAACCTGGTTATTGATACTTATTAAATAAAAATAAAAGATGAAAACATATCTATGTGGCAATATTGCTATACAAATTGAATAAGTATCAATAACCAAATTATGTCACATTTTATGAACATTAAATGCATTTTTTATTTTAAAGGTTCAAAATAATTCAGCTACATTGATAGCTAATTTATGTGATGATAGTTTATAAATCCTATTAAAAAAAAGTATATATATTATATAAATAAAATTATATATATATATATATATATATATATATATATATATATATATATATATATATATATATATATATATATATATATATATATATATATATATATATAGTAAGAGAGAGGGAAGTAGTGAAAATGATTTTATTTATATAATATATATACTTTTTTTAAATAGGATTTATAAACTATCGTCACATAAATTAGCTATCAATTGATGAGCTATGAATTTCTAAAGGTGCATATATGCATGTTTACAAAGAATGTAATTATTATGTATTAAATAAAAATAAAAGATGAAAACATATCTATGTGGCAATATTGCTATACAAATTGAATAAGTATCAATAACCAAATTATGTCATATTTTATGAACATTAAAAAATATTAAAAAAAAGTATATATATATTATATGAATAAAATATATCAATAAATAAAATCATTTTCACTACTTCCGTCTCTCTTACTATATATATATATATATATACTATTTTATTTATATAATATATATACTTTTTTTTAATAGGATTTATAAACTATCGTCACATAAATTAGCTATCAATGTAGCTGAATTATTTTGAACCTTTAAAATAAAAAATGCATTTAATTTTCATAATATATGACATAATTTGGTTATTGATACTTATTCAATTTGTATAGCAATATTGCCACATAGATATGTTTTCATCTTTTATTTTTATTTAATACATAATAATTACATTCTTTGTAAACATGCATATATGCACCTTTAGAAATTCAGTTATAAATTGTATGTGATATTATTCAGACATTAAAATATATCTATATTTAGAAATGTCCTTAGCGATATGTTTGGTAAGAAATGATCTGAAATAAGAAAAAAGAATTTGATAGTAATCAAAAATGAAATGGTAAGTAAGTATGTATATATATATATATACATATACATACATATATATATATATATATATATATATATATATATATATATATATATATATATATATTATTAATTGATTAATAAACTTAACCTTTAATTATAGAGTGCCTTGAAAAATAAGAAAATCAGCAGAGTCCCTGGTAGAGAAATTAGGAACCAAACCACAAGAATAGTCTTGAATTTTGTTTCATTTTCTTGTTTCTGAGCTTTTTCTGGTTTGTTTCATAAATACATTAATGAATATAGCTTTTAATACATCTTTTTCCATTTTTTGGGAAATTGTTTTAAAATTACGAAACAACTTATTCAACACGGATATTATAATATTCTCCTTCCTTCAATTATTGTTTGTTATTCAATTATAATATGACTGATGGTTAAGAATACATAATATCAGTGGTCTGCGGTATATGCAGTAACATGGAAATGGAAAACCATCCATACTGTACTAGTATGATAATTGAAATTTATTATCATAGTAGGACAGTAGGATGGAATTACATTTCCATGTCATTGCCTGTACCGGCAGACCACTAAAAAAAAAAAAAAAAAAAAAATGTTTTGTGTATATTTTTAAATCTTCACAAAATAGAGAACCAGACCAACATACCTATATTGAAAAAAAAACATATTCATTTATACTTATGAGACTGAGTTCACCCCATTCCTTACCTTACATCACCCACTACACCTCCCAAATAGTGATTTATACAAATTATCACAAATGAATAAAATGGTACAAATATTTTATTAATTCATCAAATTTAAAAAAAATATATACAATTTTTATAAGTAATAATAATTATTCGATCCTATACTTATTAATTTTAAGAGCAATACAAATAAATAAAAATATGTGTTAATCTATTATTAATATTGAACAGCAATAAAAAGTAAAAAAAATTACTAGAAGTAACACAGAAATCATTCGAAATTATAATATGCTTTAGTTAATATATGTCTTCAATTAATATTATTAGTAAAATTGTGCTTGAAAAAATAATTAAAGGCAAAAGTTATAGGCTGTGCTAGTTTTGCTTTTACTATTTTTTATTTTTATATATCAATACAATGTCATTCCTCTTATATGAAACAAGTCCTATCAACAAATATACAAAAAAAATAATTCTTTTACTATATATATTAGAGTTAAGTAGTTTTTATATATGTACTCCTATATAGTTAAATTATGTAAAAATTATCTCATTTTCATATCATATTTAGAAAAGATGTAAAGCCAAAATATTAATTGGTGTGAGCTTAGTTGACCATAGATGTAATTTTAAGAAGAAATTGGTCACGAAGTGTGGTCAATGAAGAACACACTAAGTGTAACTTATTAATGTGTTCTTCATTGACCAAACCCCCCCCCCTTCCTCAACTTCTCAAAATATTAACTGTATAGCTAATCAATTACTGTGTGTTTTCAGTAACCAATGAAACATTATTATTCTTATTCCAGTTGTCATTTGGCAATCTGAAGAAAAAATTATTTAGAAGAAAGTTTAATCTTCACTAATATATACAACCTGAACCAGATTTTATTTACAGGATTGAAAAATATTTATAAAAATGTTAACAACAAATTGATGACAAATACTAGAAATTATATAAGAAAAATATATTGGAAGGAACTTGGAAAAACACAATATGAGGGTAGAAGGGGCCTTTGGTATAATTCATTTTTATGATTGAACCTATTTATCCAAGTTATAGTAACAAAACATTACAATAAATATTAGTTTAATTACTTTGATGCATTGTGAATTCATGGTAACATTACCAAAACAATGTTTTTACAAAAAAATTTCATTATTTAGAAATACATATTATTCATTATTTATTTGAATGAGTATAATTTAAAAGGTCAATACCTCTTGTAAATATACATACAAAGATGGCTCAATGATCCATTACTTGATCTGGGACTTCTTCAAGAACCTTTGTCGATTGGCTCTGCTGGATGGATGAAGATGGAGTGACAATAGAGGAACCACTTCATCCATCCATTTTAACCTTGGTTGCCTAACTCTTCTTCGGTTCTGTATCTCTGCTTTCATTATTTTATTTTGGATCTTCAAAGACAACGAAATGAACCAACAGTAGTTGACAACATTAATATTCCCTAGCAGCTAAATATTCTTTCTGTTGACATACAAATAAACAAAAGAAATTATCAACACATCCTTAATATTTTGAAGATTTCAGTGTATAGCCAACCAAATTTCTTGAAAAAAATATTGTAATTAACTGCATAGTATATGTTACATGCAATGTGTAACTCTTCTGTGAAAAATTGTTCAATGTAACTTTATTGTTTTTTAGCTAGAATTTGTACAAAATCAAAGATGTAACTTAATTATTATTTAAGATTTTAAACTAACATTTTTTTTTCTTCTTATTTGTTAACATTTTATTAATTAAAACCACTGATTTTAATAACTAATAATAGTTATAGAAGATAAGAGTATGATTTTTTTATATTTTTAAGAGTATATTAAAAAAAAAAAAAAATAGATTGACAATTTGAATAATCAACCCAAAGGTATTTTATAACTTATTCATTACACAGTGATATTGCTGAAGGAAACAAATGGCCACTATGTTGTATATTATAAAAGAGAGGCATTTATAGGAACGTTCAGAGCAGTGCTGAAATTTTGTTGTCAACTGGTAAAGCTTGAATATTTTTCTAATTTCCTCCACTATTTTATAAAAATATATACTTCTGTATATAAAACAGACTATTAAGAAAACGTTGTACAAATATATATCCTAACTCATACAAAGAGGTTTAAAATAATTTGATTAGGCGATTCCTACGGGGTTCAGCTCTACAAACTACAGAGCAGAGCAAGATTCGTTACTGGAGGCCACGAGAATTCTAATAGACCTCAAGAGAAGCCAGAAATCAAAAATTGTTTTTCTGACCGATGCAGCAGCAGTTCTTTTGAACCTGAAGTCCAAATGAAAAGCGGGGCTGATATTGCTTGCCTCTGAGTTGGAACGCCTTACAACTGTATATGAACAAGTCACTCTGCAGTGGATTCCTGGGCACTGTGGAATACAAGGAAACGAGCTGGCTGATAAACTTGCCAAGGAAGGTTCCAAATTTCCTCAGATCACCTCCATACCTCGACTGGAGGAAGTTAAAACTATAAATAAAGCATCAATTCAGCAGAGGTGGAACAATCAACATCCAGACTTTAAACCCCAGGATCCTTACTACTTGCTTTCCAGAAAAGAACAGGTTTTAATTTTCCGTCTCAGAACTGGTCATAATCGGCTCAACTCTCATCTCCACAAAAAATTTAAAATTGGCCCAACTCCTTTGTGTGAATGTGGAAGAGGCGAACAGACTACAGAGCATATTCTACAGTCATGCATAATTATGGAGGAGCAACGGAGGCAGAGGTGGCCTCAACCTACTGACTTGGTGACCAAGCTGTACGGCGACCTGGAGGATCTCAGGAGTACCGCCGACTTTATTCTGTCATTCCCTGACTTGGCCATTTGAATGGGAAGATCGAAGAAGAAGAAGAAGAATAATTTGAAAGTAATATATCATATGGAAACTAAATATAACCAAGCCTAGACTCCCGAACTCATTGTATTGTATGAATTGGCTGATAAAGGTACCAAAAATAAAAGCCCTAAAAATTAAAATGAAATGTTAAATATTCATTTTTTCGAATTGGATTTAAAAAAAGATATACCTATTAAAAAATCTGGTGAAGTGCGTGCACCACACAACTTTCTGTTATCACCCTATAATAATTATTCGTTTTTAAAAATAATTTTAAAGAGTTCACATAAACACTACTTGAAATATTCTCAGCAGCATTCACTTCTTCAAGTTTTCTCTCACAAAAGTGCATTAAAATATTTTTTTTTAACAATTGCAGTACAACAATTCTGTGCACTATTTATTTTTGTTTTGTAAAGCTGTAAATAAATTATAAAAATTCCATGTAAATCCCATTTAGCTTCCATGGAAATATTTAGTTCCATTAAATAATACAAAAAAGAAACTAAGTTATTGTATTTCAATAAGCTGTACCTTTGCTAAAGCTGGTCTAATTTAGTGATTTTTATTATTTTTTTAGATAATTTAATTACCTTTCATATGATGGCTTACAATTTTTAAAACTTTTGAACATTATATTTCGTTTATCTTCCCTTACAACCCCACTAACACTCCTCTATATCATTCCAACTTCAATGTTTCAGGGTATGCTCCGTCTTCAAGAATATAACAAAGTTGACTCCTATATAGCCCATCTAATCCATAACCACTGTTATTTTGTCTAATTATAAAATAATAATTATTTAGTGGAGGTTTAATGGAAGATAAATAATCAAATACTAACCAGAGTAGAAGTGTCAATATTCAACCTTCGGGATCGCCGCGAAATAAATCTTTACGAACCGGGCAATCTGGGACCTTGTCCTAATGTGCTCGGCCTCTAGTTTTGGGATACTGGATATCATTATATATCAGTAGCTAGTTGTATTTAAACAAGCATAATTAATTTATTTTGTATTTTGTTAGGCCGTGATAGGATTTTTCTTTCATTTCATCATTTTCGTGAACAGTTTTTATTATAATTTCTAACGATGGACTACTTCATAATTTTAGTTGGAATAATAATCAGATCAATAAAAAACAATCGCATAGGTATATTTGTATGTCCTAACTGCCTTTCAGGACACAGGTTAGCGGTAAAACACTTTTCCCTAATTGAATGAGAACCCAAAGGTTGTGATGTAAATAATTAATTGGATACAGGCTTTATCAAATGAAGAAGAGCAGTTAAGGTCAAATAACAGAGTGCCTGAATGAGTGACATGACATCGCCTAGTCATCACTGCCAATAAAGCAACTCATCCTTCCTGTTTCGGCCATATTGTCGCTTATCGATTTCAGAAGTTGTGTTTATGGTTAAGTAAAACAGCAGTAGTTTAAAAACGTCAGGATCACTTAATGATTGTTGTTTAGAGCGTTGATTTTAATTCGTTTTATTCTCAAATCAAAAAAGAGAAGAAAAATTTGACGTACTCATGTTGATTTGATAATTTATTCTGCATTCAAATGAAGACTATCCGGCGGTGCAGTTTTTTCTTATTTTTGAGATCTTTATTTATTTATGCTTCTTTAGAATCGAAAATTTCTACCCGCGTTTACGTTTTACTGTCTATCTGTAGTCAAATCCATGTGACGGGCATAACTCCTACTACCGTTAATCCGATTTTAATGAAATTTTCAGATTGTGCGGATTGGTACCAGGATGGTCCCATATAAATTCTATTATTTTCCATCAACTACTTTCGCTTACACGTGCGCAAAGGTATTTTCCTTAATACACCTATATTTCAAAAACGGATCTTACGATTTGGCCCAAAGTTGGAGGAAAGTAGGGGACTAGTGAGCAAATGATCTTGTAATCAGTTTAATCAAATTCCACTTAACGATTCATATTAATATAGTTGGAGTTGAATTAATTCATAAATATTTTATTATATTTCTTTTTCTATTTAAAAATAATTATTTTAAATTTAATAATACCTTTGGAAATAATTTTGGCATATTATTCTCATTTTTTTTTTTTTTTTGTTTAATCCATATTTAATAATAAGTTCTAACTTCAGCTAGCCATAAGATTTTAAAAAAAATGTTTATTTATTTTTTAATATTTATTATTATTTTTTTTTTGAGAACGGGGAGGTGGTGTGTATTTCATCGATTTAGTGATCGTTCATTTGGTTTTCGAAGTTTGCTGATATCGATTCGTATCGAAATTTTTAATTCGTATCGAATATTTCATATTAATTATTAATTTTGCAGAATTCATCGGCATAGGGATCGCTTATCAACTTTTTAAGCAAGGCTAATTCCGAATTTTGTATTGGAGTTTTCATCGCGCATGCGCATTTCGATCTAATTTTATTGTTGAAGTTTTCTTCGACATCTCTTCTTCTTCTGGCGCTACTGACCTAAGTGGTCCCTGGTCTGCTTCAACATCTGTTGCCACAAGGCTCTGTCCTCCACCATACGGATGCCCGCCTGCCGCATGCCCTATTTAACCTTCTCCTTTTATCGTGCACTTGGTCATCCCTTTGCTCAAGTGGCGAAAAAATTTTCATAAACCTTCTTCATCTGTCTGTCTTCATTCATTCGGTTAACATGGCCATACCATTTCAGCTTGCTCATTCTTACATTTGACAGACAAAGATCGTTGTTAAGATCATACACCTCTTTATTTTTCCTGCTTTTTCATAACCCATTCGCATACCAATACTCATAAACCACCAAACTTTTTTCTTTTTTCTTCGATATAGGGATCTTTATTAGGTATTCGAGGGTTCTTATTCCGTTGTTTGAATCGGATTTTCTTATCGCTTATGAGCATTTCAATTTACAGTTATTGTTGAAGCTTTCTTCGATTTAGGGATTGTTTCTTAGGTAACCAAGGGTTCTGATTCCGTTTTTTGAATCAGATTCCGGATCGCATATGTGAATTTTTAACTGTTATATTTGCTTGTGTAAATAAACAAGTAATACATTAAATTTGTTTGTTTGTAACCAATAGAAATGGCCAATGGGAAAAGGAAGCTATACAGACCTACTTGGCAGACTTTTTTATCTTTTATTATGGGCAGCCGTAACCTTTCTTAATTTTATTAAATTGATAATAATGGTATATATATATATATATATATATATATATATATATATATATATATATATATATATATATATATACAAACAGTCATACCATATATACAAGAAGAAAAAAGATATATCTTATATTATAAGTATTATAATAGGTAAACAAACGAATACCGATTAATAATTAAATATATACACATCTATATATGTTCGCAATATTTATACACAGCCTGGGACCTCTAGGGAACCCAGGAAATCCCATTTCTTCTCTCTCGCCAAGGTTAGAATCAAGCTTTCTGAACCTTTATGTCAGATGAGGGAGAAACTTAGCTCACTCCCATTAGGCTACTTTCGTTGAGGATATTTGGAAAATTATACCGCTTACCTTTTTTATCCGATTTTGTCCGAATCAATTGTTAAAAATCATAACAGAAACAAGATTTAATGTTTAATGTTGAGATTGAGCGTATCCAAATCAACTTTGGTCAACATTTTGGTGAAGTCCAACGAATTGCTGAACATGAGGCAAAAAGTCTATGATAGTCTAAAAGTAATAACAAAACTGCATTAGGTTGACGATTCTTTAATTGAGTTTTTCTTAATTAATATTTTAAATAATTATAACCCTTATAATATCTAGATGAAACGCAGTCGATTAATATTGTATTTCAACTCTTACCCAAGGCTGAAGAACCGAGCCTAGACCACTTTATGTTTTTATATAAGGAAGAGCTCATTGGCTTAAAAATTTTAGGTTTTTGAAATTTAAGTTGTTTTAAAATTTTATGTATTAAAGAGAATCACTTTTTTTTCTTCTCTTTTTTTTCTTCCCTATAAATCGATGTTTAGACTATTTAAGTATAATTCGATTATTTCGCAGTTGAACGTTTTATGAATATTTATCAACATTATTAGTACTGTAGTCCAGTCAAATTGTAGTTTTACCTTGCAAAAGGTGGGATAGAAGGTTTTATTGTTTTAACTTGTTTATATGGGTGGTAAGATAGTTTATGTCTACCAAATTTATCATGGCTAAATTTTTTGTAGCCAAAAAATCAAGATATTTTCGATTTTGTTTTTAGTTTTTTTGCTTATAACTCCGTTCTAACCGAAAATACTTTATTATAAAAGTTAAAAAGCATTAAATTGTCTATGATTTGAACTGGTTAAACATTTTTTTAAACAAAGTACTTACCGAAATATAGCCCTTCAATGTTTTGAAATCTTTTTCAAAATATTGAAAACTGCAGGTGTTTCCCTAGCAAATTTCATCTTTCAAAATTTTTATATGAATAACGTTCAATAACTTAAACAATAGAAAACCTACTCTTTGTGAGATGTTCATTTCATAATAAAGAACACAATTATCGGTGTATAAAAAATGTATTTTATAAAAATTATTTTTTTCTTCCTTTTTACTTTTCCTTACCTATATGTGAAATATATAGTAAGGAGAAGTATTGCGATCGTAAGAAATTTCGAATTCGAGTTTTCAACGGGAATACACGTTTTACATGTCGATTTATTGAAACTTCCACTATTATGTTTTCAGGATCTCAGTTGTGTAATATAGATTTGTGTAATATTTTTATATTCATCTACCTCATTTCAACACTCCATTATTGGCCGATCCACAACTTTCTGGAATTCCTTCTCTCTTAAAATCCGGCATGGCCCCTCCTCATGCACATTCAAAACCCGCCTACCCTAGTTCCTCTTCACAATACAGTCCGACACTGGCTGATCATGTATGTACTATCCTTATGTATCTGGTTCCAATAATGATTTTTTTTTTTTTAATACGAACATATATTTCAAATCTTTCTTCACAGATATTGTTATTTGTGTGTGTGTGTGTGTGTGTGTGTGCGTGCGTGCGTGTGTGCGTGTGTGTTTTCTATGTATTCTACAAGAATTTTTTTCTTCTTATGTTACTTTTTTTTCAACTATGGATTCATTTATTATATGACTTAATGTTTATTTCCCATCTTAGGTTTTTGTATATATATTTCTATTTCTATTTTTTTTGTATCTTTACTACTTGATAATGTGCATATATCTTTTTAATTTTTTTTACAATACAGATGTAAATAGGTTTTGGTTCTCTATGGTCGTTTTTTTTTTCTGTTTGTTTATTAGATAAGTTTATTTTCTTTCCTTTTTTTATATATTTTTTTTTTCCTTTTGATGTATGTACTTTTGTTTTTTTAAATTTATTATATAATGTCTTATAGCCAGAAATATCAGTATTTTTTTGTCCATGTTTGTAATTCTAAAGGGACTTTGTCCCAGAATAGAGATTTTTTCTGTCTATTCTCAAAATGTATTTTATGTCTAACATTTTCGGCATGATTTGACAAAGAAATAGTTGTTTTTATATAAAATATGTAATTATATTTGGATAATATATTGTTTATACACAAAAAATATTTATTCTTGGATTTTAATGTCAATGCACCGAAAACTCCTCCAGTTACTCAAAATAAATATGATGAATTGAGACTGTCTTTGGTATATTATCTTAATTAAAAGATAATAATTTAAACAGTCTACCTACAGCCGAATAAAGTTTATTTATTTATTTAAGAATTTAGTTGTATCGGTATTTTGCGCACGAGTTTCCAGTTTACTGGACCTCTCATAAATGAAAAGAGAGACGATTTTGGAATTGCCGAAATAGAAAGGGTTAGGGTAAGTGGGCTATGGCCTGAGAAAGGTCGCCGAGCCGTAAACGCAATAATTTAAATTGCGAATGTTTCAAGGAGGTCGGGATATGAAGGATACGGTCAGGATCGGTTGCCATTAATAGGAGTATTGGGAGAGGGGATGTTACAGCAATGTAACATTATGTGCTGGCTCCCCATTGCTGGTGTTTTACATTTAAGTCTGCATCTAGCAATAGAAAATGGTGTTATAAGGAATCAAGGAAAGAATTGAATTTGGATTCGGAAATGGTTGTAGTAAATAATATGAGCGAGGTGTAATGGTAATAATATTTTATTTGAAAGCATACAAAGTTCTTAACATTGCAAAGCTAACATAGATTGCGATTTAGGACGTTAATGCGCATAAATTGAAATTTCGGCTTTTAATAATTTCGTCATAGTGGGACAAATAATTCTTCAATGCAAAAACAGATATGTTAAACCTCATATCTTGTACAGTTTTGTTTTTAGGATTAGATAATGCGTTTTTCAAACAAAAATCCTTAATAAGTAATGTTTATATTTTAATTCTTATCGAATTGATTAGTATTCGGTGTTGCTGTAAATTAATAATTTACAACTTCCGATCAATATAGTGACATTTTTTTACAAAGTCCGTTTTAACTGTATAATTCACTCATAATTGATTATCCTTATTTTATATCATGAAGCAATGCAAATGTGATCACAACTATATAAACCTGTCGCTAGCATTTCATAAAAAGTTTTTCTCGAAGACATTATGCACGATAGTCAAAAGGTCACTTTAAGCCAACCCTTGATCATAGGTACCTCTCCATTCGAGTTGTCTTAATTGAGAATAGAAGGGAACTGCGTAGGGCCAAAGGAGAACAGAGGAAAAAATATTTGCAGTATTAAGTGGGAGAGTGACGAGTAAATAATAATGAAGGGTGGATTATGGAGAATCAGTTTGTATGTCTAATGCGTCAGTGGTGCCCCTAGAGATAGGGCAAATGATTCACTAAGCAAACACAATCCCCCCTCCTCAGCCCCCCATCCATAGTCCCCCCCCCCCTCAATCACATAACTAGCTCGACCAGGCCTGTATTTTTTGTTGGGCTGGTGGATTAGCGATACTCAAGCGGCAGTTTAACAACTGTCCTTGTTCAATCCCTGCCCAACGACTCCTTCTCTGTCCCGCATCAAGCGTTTTGTGTCCTTCATCCAAGCAAGTCCATTGCCAGAAGAAAATTCACGTAGGAATTAAAAATGTGGGTTAGGGTTTGATAGTTATAAACTAGCAAAGGATGATGTAACCAGCAGAAAAGTCTACATTGGTAGAAAGCATTGATTTAAACAAGTGTCGTTTTTACAGAAATTCAATTTTGATAGGATGTTTTAACGTCTACCTAAACAGTCCCGAGACCTAGAAAGAAAATTTAAAGTCCACAAGTACCTATTATTTGTAAAATTATGAGTAAAATTTTTAATTAAGATGATAAAATTTTGTCTGCATTTATTGAGTTTTTGTGGGATATACTCGTAAATATGTGTTATGCCAGATACCTATAAGACGATATAAGAATAATAATAATGATTATAATTGGCTCCGTATCTAAAGACAGGCTTCTCGAAGTATTTAAATCTGTTAATTCAATGTAAAAATAATGTTCTTCTCAACGGCTTTCTCCAGTGATGGTAGCATACCTGATGGAAATTCCATTTTTATGGTGACCTATCGATTTCTCAATTTGCCCGAGCAAATTGAATAAAATCGTTAGGGCATGTAATGAGATTGGTGAATTGAAAGGGGCGAGATTATATTGTGGAAAAGCCAAAGGAGTTAGAGCCTGAGGAAGTCTGAAGTAGAAATGGCGAGACATTGTTCCGGACGATGTGAACAATATAATCAGTCTAATAAAAATAAGGGAGGTTATACTCGATCTTTCGGGGGAAGTGAAACTCTCCATGTATTAGGAAGTGTCTGTAAAAAGAGTTGTACTTCAGTGTGATATGTTAAAGCCCATTGTAGTTCTGCCTGACTATTAACCGTTTAAGTAAGATGTTAGATACGTCAGGTTACTGTTCAAAAACTGGAGTGACCCATCTTTCATGTCTTTTATACGAAAGACTTAAGGTGTAATACTAGGGATGAGGGAGATCTGAGAAACTTATTTCAATTGACCAGAAAGTTCAGCCAGAATATACCAGGAACACTACTACAAGGAGGAACCTATTCTGTAATGGTACCAAATTGTACACTGATTTGTGTATATAAAGTAAAAAAAAGACTAATCTTTGAGTTAGGTCCGGGTAGGTGTATAATCTCACCAATGGCTGTGGAAGCGTGAGATTCAATACTAATAAAATCTTTTATTTAATTATTTTATGTTTTCATAATTTTATAATTGACTTACAAACTTATTTCTTTGTAAAACTCATCTTTTTTTTTTTTTAGTTGAGAAATAAAGGTTCTGCTGACAACTAAAGATTAGAAAAAAAAAGTTATACTTTCATATTAAAACAAAGGATGAGAAAATAAGTAGTAATTACTATTTTCGCCGTAGTGTTTCTTCCAATAACAATTCTTCAGAAAATCATTTTTTTGATCTTTCTATTTATTGATATTTACAACTGTATAAGAAAAAAAATAAGGAAAAGAAATGTAAGAATATAAAACATGATAATTGCTTGTGAAGGTAACACAAAAAAACTGAACAAGCATATATTTAATATTTATATTTATTGGATTAGATTTTTTATCACTTTCCTAATAAAAACACCGAATTACTATATCATGATCAAACTATTTAACATTAATTGATATTTAGTAATATATTTTTTTCAATAATTACAACAAAAAACCATTTAGGTAAAGGACCAGTTTGATTTTTGTTTAACTTTACTCCTAAATAACCAATATCAGGCATACATTTGAGAAATGCGGGCCGCATTCCCACGCGTTGAAGGAGCAGTTTCATACCTCCATCAGATGTAACCGAACGAATGAACTATGATATAGTCAAGTAAACAGCGGTTTGAAAAGGGCGTAAAAACATCATATACATTTTTTTCTGAATGGTCCTATATGTTTATTAGGGTACTGAATCAGATTCTGGATTTTGCAACCTCGTGTATAGTTTGCGTTTTACAGAAAACGCAAAGAAACGCGAAAATAATTGCACTTTTTTAAGTTCTTTGCTTATATTTAAAAAAATATTGGATCTATGACAAATCAATCTATATAAAAAAATGAAGATAAGAAAATGTACTACAAATTTAATATCAACACATTTTTTCGTTAGTTGCACGGTTCAGGCGCTAGGCCGCGTTTAAATATTACAAAAATCCGACCAAGAGCCTAGTTTTGTTTTTTTATTATTTAATCTTACTTTATGAATTAATGTAGAATAATGAAAATAAAATGTCGATACCAAGTGAAATTTATTGGTGCTAGATTTTGCACCGTCACTAGACTTTCTCTATTTCGTTCTTGTTTTAAATTGGAATTTTCCTATATCTATTTTCTTATTTGACAACTATATTCCAATTTTCGAAAATTCCATTGAATTTTTCAATAGAACTGTCATCAAAGTTTATGGTATAATCATAAAAAATTACGGTTTTAACATTTTAGTTTTGGATTTTTTTTGTTTGTAGCTTCGATATTTTGATTTTACAACAGACCAACCCACGAATTTTGGTGTAATTCAGTTCAGCAGTTGGGAAAACAAGTGTTTAGCAATAAATTGCTATGGTTCCAGAAAAAGTATCTATTACATTTGTCTATTTACTATATTATTATGATTATTATAACTGGTCACTAGAGGACAACGAAAAGCGTCTGCTTAAGGCAAGATTTTCTCAGACGCCGCACTTCTTCCATCTTCTCAGTGAACATTTTCTTTTTTTCTTTCGACAAAGTTGCTCCTGTCCTCAATCTCCTGACCTCCTAGCTCACCTCCCACTTGAGTACTTTGTGGTTGAACCTTTGTCTGTCTTGTAAATCTGAGTCTGTCATGCCCGCGTCCTTCAGATCCACTCTGATTTGGATGGTCCACTTTATGTTCTTAATGCTTTCTTTGTACTTCAAGATTTGTTTAATTTGGCTAGTGTCCGGCACTCTTTTGATATGCCCGTAAAATTTCAGTCGATGTTTCTTTGTGTCATGAACTATGTTTGATATCTATTACTATGTTATATTATATATTTAATTTTTAATTAGATAACAATTCACCTATTATGGAGTTTTTCAAGGTTACTGCGAACAAAAAAACTCTTCCTTATAACTTTCTTCAGCTTTATACATTAAGCCCAACGTTTCGTGGCTATTGCCACATCCTCAGGGTCCATATCTTACTATTTTAGGTTAAACACATTACAATTATTTGTAAGTAATATCCTTTTGAAAAACCTATGCATCCATATTAAGATTTATTTTGTATATATTGTATATATTTTCTTCCCCCTATCTCTTTTCAAAAATATTTTTCACCTACAAAGTACTTCTTCGCAAATTCCGAGGGCGGTGTCTCAGGCTTCAGAAGTTCGATTTTATGTTTCTGATTCTCAGGCCTTGCGTGAAGATTTGTCCTAATCCCTAGCCTAAGTCTCTTGATGGCTCTTTCATACCCTACCGCTGGGTAAATGGTGCACGGGTTCTTATACATTTCCCAAGACCTTTTCAAGTGTTCAATCTACTTAATTCTATATTTTAAGTTGAAAATATTTATTTATATAATAAATTTAATTAACTATATTTAATTATCACTTTAAATCAAAATATATTCCCTTTCCACATCAATATCCTCAATAAATATAAGAAAAAAACAGGAATCAAATGAAAATAGAAAGATTTAATTTATTTTTTCTTTTTACTATACCTATATATCGCGCCTCTTCTTATTTTTTATTAATAACCTGAAGTAGTCAAATGATTAAAATAATAAAATTTTAATTAAAACATTAACGTATAATAATACGATTGTTATTATAAACCCGACTGCCGACCAGGTCTTATTTATTACCTTTTCACATAACATTACATATATTATCTAATAATTATGCAATATCTTTACATTATCCTTTTGTTGAGTATATTAAAAATGACGAGGTTGGGTTTCAGTGGTTAATTTATTATTAAAATGGGCCCGAGAAAATATGTCCCTAGGGCCCTCATGGCTTTGATTCTAGCGTGTATCTGACCATGGGAAATCGTTTGAGCTGATAGTTTAGGCAAAAAGTTAAGGAAGAGAATCCAGTTATAACTAGGAAAATAAGTTTTGAAGTGTGAAGGTTATTGTGCTTCCAGAAATTTATCATTAAAAAAAGAAGAAGTATTTTTATAACACCTCGATAAGGAGTCAACTAAGCCTATAAAAAATATACAGTTCAATTACATACCAAAGCAAACGAAAGAGCAGGATTTTTCTCAAAATTCTTCGATATGAACTAAAGGCTACATATACCTAAAGTATCCTACTTTGAGTCTGCTAAAATGCTGAACTAAATAATAAGTGTTTTTTTAAAATGTAATATATCAATTAATTGAAATCATGTCAATTTCATTATCTGCCTTTATGGAATTTTTTTTAAATATAAATTAATTCTATTATATATAATTCAAGCCTTCACGTCCTTATAATAAATTAGGTTTGGTTGGTCACATTCATTTATGAATTCTTTATTAGTTGAAACATTTGTATGAAATTTCTTCATCATTGTATAATAATTTCTTAGGCTGCTTCGTAAATGTATATGCTCAAATTGGTTTTAGGTAAGAATCTACTACTTTAAAAAAAATAAAATATATTGAATGTATGAAGTTCACATTTCGTTCCATCATCGAATGTAAGTAACAAGTTTATCGGTCAGGGGTACTAATAGATTTCCAATACCCAAAATAATCCATAAAGGAGGATATAATGATGCCATAATTCAGGTGACTTTGCTCATAATCGAAATTCAATTTGACAGACTGGTTTCTTTAATTCGATATAAATTATGGTCCTCACTGAATCTGATAGCCTCTTTTTCATTATTTTTTTTTTTTATCCGGTTAAAAAGAGGACTGGAGAAGAAACATTTACGGAAGTTCACTCAATTGGAAATCCCAAATCAACTAATCATTATGTGCTTGGCATGGCGACCAGCGTAACCATGGTAACACCCCCACCCTCCTCAAGACATCACCCCTCCTGCTTGCACTCTACTGATTCCTTAACCAGCGTAAATAATCCTACCTGCCCTGTTACATGTTATATAGGGACTACATCATACATTGGGTTGTAAATACTGAACAAATCCAACACTTATAAAAACAAACAGTGGGTCAGTCCTTATTAGAACTATAGAATTATGTATAGTTCTATTAGATTATTTCTGTATGTTTGTATATACAGAAATAATAATTTATTATTTATTCTTTGTTTAATTTGTAAATTTTCATCTTGGAGTAACTTGAATCGTTTAATTGCAGCCAAACCTAACAATAAGTCATAATCATAGTTACTGTTTTTTACCACGATTATCTTCTATTTCACCTATCTTCAAATGTAAATCAGCCCGGTTCTGATAAAAATTTACACTAGTTATTGTCTTCAAAATACTTCTATTACTACTTAATTTTGATTTAAGTAAGTTAATAATATTGTCATTAAAGCGCAAGTAGATCCATTATCGTATATAGCTTCAAGTACTTTGTATTTATCTACTATAACATTGATTTTTATTAATGAACATGGTGTAAGATTTTCACGGGCATATTAGTTTTTTTTAATCAAGATTCCCCTGTCTCATTTCAATGTTCAATAAGTCTTCTTTATCTTCATCTTCTTGTTCGGTTAAATTAATCTTTGCATGCTGGGGCGTTTTTACGCTATTTCTACACACATGTACTGGGTGAAATCGATTTTTATAGCCTAATGTTTCACACACTGGACATGGCCTTTTTTCTTACCTCATTGGCTTTACTAATTTCTTTTTATCGTCTTGTTTATGGTTTTCCTCCTCTTTTTTATCATCTAATTTCTTTCTTCAGCACTTGTATCAAATCTCTATCTAATCTATCCTGTATGTCTATTGGTAGATTACAAACTATTTGATAAATTCTAAATGTCTAGAATATCTTTGTCTGCTCCCAACGATAAACGTTGTTTTTTCAGTGAAATTTCGATTAGAGAACCGAACATTTATTTATAATAAAAAGTTTTCCGAATTGCAGACCAATCTTTCTTACTATAAACTGATAACAACGATAATCCAGCCTTCCCAGTCAGATAATGGCAATTTAATCAAGTTAGCACTGTACCATTCTTGTACATTGGCACCTTTAAAATTTTTTAAAACTTTCACCATCTGTTATATTAAACCTAGCACATTCTTTTTCGAATTTCTTTAATCCAAGATTTTGCATCCTGTGTACCATCGCATTTTGACGATAAACATTTACTTTATATTTCCGCCAAACTAAGCTCACTCGCTTATGAGATACGGGTTTCTAATTCTTTAATTCATTCGATAAAATAAATTTCATTCGTTCCCTCGTTTGCTTAAGTATTACAAACATTACTACTATCTGTACATTCTTGAAGGAAATTATCCAGAATACAAAAATTTTCTTCCTCGTCCCAGTACTTCTTTTTTCAATTCAGGGCTAAATGAGATTGCAAACTTGTGATAACCTCTATTTTTGTAATAGAATTTGTACAACTTTTAACAGTTTTTACAGCGAATAATTCTTCGTGCAAGATGAGATTTTTATACAAACATTTTTATACAAAGCTGCCAGTTCGTATTCATCTACATCTCTCTTAATTATATGAATATATAATCTCTTCTTCTCACCAGCCATGATAGTTGAACAATTTCTAATTTCTGATTCTTTAGGGTCTCATTACCAAGACGTTAAACGATTCTATAAAACAGAATTGTTCAACAGGCCTTTATACAGAATTAAGATTACGGGTCCAACCTCTCGGAAAGTTCAATTACTTATATTCAATAACCTTCCTTCAGATGATTTAATAACATAATTTAAATCTGACAATGTTAAAATTATTAATTTTACATACACACACACACACACACACACACACACACACACACACACACACATATATATATATATATATATATATATATATATATCAATTTATATATTTATGTACATATAGTAACAGTTATACAGATGTCAAAATAAGTATTCGTATACTTATTTTTATATCAGGGAGAACTAAAGCAGCACTAGCAGGATCTGTAGAAGACTTCAAGCATGCAGCTCAAAAGTTAGGACTCATGATAAGTACAGAGAAGACAAGGTATATGAAAACATCCCGACATACCAGGGAGAGAGAAGATTCTGTTGAATTGGGAGAAGAAACGTTTCGCAACTGTGATAAATTTAAGTACCTGTGGGGATTAGTGACGGAAAACAATAATTTGGAAGCTAAAATAAAAGGTAGGATAGTAGCAGGAACCAGGTGTTTCAATACCCTGCAAAAGGCGCTCCGATACAAAAGTCTGTCCAGCAATGCAAGAATTGTAATATATAAGACGGTGATTAGACGGGTCGATCTGTATGGCAGTGAGACGTGGACTATGACCAACAGAAGAGCTCTACTGGTCTGGGAGAGAAGAGTCTTACGGAAGATCTTTGGAGCTGTCAGAGAGCAGAATAGATGGAGAATCAGAGGCAACATAGAGGAAATGGAATTATATGGTGAGCCAGATATCCTTGGAGTTATTAAGAGGGGCAGACTTAGATGACTGGGTCACGTGGAAAGAATGGATCTGAGTAGACTACCAAAAATTATGCTAAATGGCACTCCAGGAGGAAAAAGACAAAGAGGTGGACAAAGAGGTTGGATGATCTGGAGGAGGACTTGGGGAGTCTGGGGATCAGAAATTGGAAGAATCTCGCTGTGGACCGCGAGGAGTGGAGAAAAGTGGTGGCAAAGGCCCAGGGGCCCTACAAGGACTGTAGCGCCCATTGAAGAAGAAGATAAGTATACTTTAGTTTATTCAAGAAAAATAAAAACATAATTGAACACACGGAATTGTGAATACTGCTATGGATCATTGAAAACATCTTCATATTTTACTTGGTTGCCAACACAAAATTACCTACATGGAAAGTACCCACATGAATATTATGAACTGACAATGAGACTTATCTGGGTTCTGATGATCTGCTCACTTCCTTCGTCTGTCAGCCGCTATCTTTCCATAGACTTTCCTGATCTGGTTTCTCAGCTCTCCTCTTCTAGACTAACTCCCCAGAGAATCCTAGCAGGCTAGGGAATCTATCTCCCTACTTAGGACTCCTTTCCTCATTTCCTCTAGAATGTCTGTGCTTTTCTTTAGCCCCTTCCATACTTCACTTCTTCCCTCTCTCTTTTTTCAAATAATATTTTTCCAAATATATTTCTTCTTCTATCACCTTCCTCGTGAAAATCCCCGAGGCGACTTCACGGCTTTAGAAGCTTGATTTATGATGCCTTTCCCCGATCTTGTAGGTGTCGAAGTAGGTACACCTAAAACCTTACAGGTGTCCCATTTTGCTCCGGGATTCCCATTAATTATCAAATTTCTATGTTTTAGCTTACAACATTTATTTATATAATAAATTGAACTAAAGTTATGACAATCCAAGTTTCCGACTAATCAGAGTTCTTGACGCATCGTTCTTAGAAAATAAAAATTAGTGTTGCCGTTTGTTCCAGCTTAGATTTATAGAAAACAATCTAGAATAAGAGATAAACATAAATCAATTTGAAGTAAACGGTTTTAAGAGTGTTAAGCCGAAGGTGAGATAATACGATTTGAACATTGATAGCAATACTTACTACCGTCAGCCATTTTTTATGGAGATAAATTCACTCACAAAATCAAATACGAGCTGTTTTAAGCAATGAATATAATTTTGTTAAAAATTTCAAAACTGAAGTAGCCGAAAATTGGTATTTCATTACGAGTCACATCACATTTACAACTTTCTTAAAATTATATTTTAAAGTGAGGATTCAGGAATTGGATATGATAATTAATTAAGTAATTAACTCAATTTAGTGTTTATAATATTGGTATAAAACTATCCTGTTTTTATTTTATTTAAGAGTATTGCGGGCCAAAAAATTACTCATCTAGACCGACTTGTGTTTTAGCATTTTGAACCCGAGTGTTTAAACGTACGTCAATGGGAAGGGCACGAATTGGCCTCAAAGGGAGCGATTATCGAGCTATGGGTAGCCTGCCGCTGCACCATGGAAACCATGATTCGTAGTAACATTAAGTTGAGGGACATTCTCCAGGCTGTGTACCCTCGCAAGCAATAAATGTCCGTAAAAGTTACTTATAGTAATGCATCGCGTGCCCAATGATTTTCATGGAATATAACTCAAACAAAAACATATATAAAAAGAATTATATCCGATCTTTTAAAATCAATTCGATTACTTGAATTGAAGGGGAGATATTGGTTTTATTTTATTTTATTATTGTAATTTTTTTTTTGTATGTGTGTTTTACTTGCTTATTTTGTGAGTTTATCATTTTATTGACTTTTTCTTCTTCTGTTTATTTTTGTAATTTTTTATGGCCTATGATCTTGTAAATTTACATTTTTGATATGACCTACTAATTGTAAATATTTCCCCATACCCATTACCCTTTCATGGGACATGTTATAGTATTTGCCAATAAATTAGTTTAGATCATTAAAATAAGTAAAAAAATCTGATAGTACATTTATTTATTGCATAGATAATAGTAACTTTATATATGAACTATTTTACTTATCTCTTTCTTTATTTACTAATCCTGATTTTCTCTAAATAACTTGTCTACTATATTTTACTTTATAATTTTAGTTATAACATATTGTACAACATTTATATTAATTTATTATAATATATTGTTATACAGTTCATATTAATGTTAATTCTAATAATATTCTGGTTTAATTGAGATAATATTAAAATAAATACAGGCTTGATTTTCTTACATAAAATTTATTTATGGCCTTTTCAATATTTTTTGTGTAACATAACAGAATTTTATATAAACGTTTATGTACTGATTATTTTGCAGCAATTCGTTATAAATTAATATAAATATTACCCCATTGTATCATCCAAAAGATACAAAAGACCATGCAAATATATCCATTATAGCCTTGTGGCAAGGTTCTATTCTATTCTAAAAATATAAATATTAAAATTAATGTATAAAAAAAAACTATGTGAATAGAGGAAGCATTACTTGATTAAATTTATCAGCGGTATTAAGTGGAAAGGGCTCTTTTGTTTAGAAACTAACCCGTTGATCGGATGAAAGGTGTGTACGGAAATCAATGGATGCCAAAATATGCAACAGCACGGCTTTTTGTTGAATACTTAAAACTGGACAATTGAAATCCGCTTCCACATTGGAAACTGCACCCAACAGTTTACATTCGGGAATCAACTGAGTCCTGAAAAACTCGGAAAAGCTTTAAATCTCTTCTGTCCTCGTATATTTCAAGCGGGGGAACGCTAGTGCTATTTCAACGTTATAAAAGTCATTGTTAGTCAAGAAGTTTTATTTTATTTGTAAATTTGTATCTCTTTGTTATAAATTTTGGAAGAATTTTACATCAATGAATTTTTTAACGATTTTTTTTTTTTAGTAGCTAGTGATCAACAGATTTTTTTCCGAATATTTCTCAAAAATATAAATTAAACATTAATTGTATTATATTTCGTTAGACATTTTTTAAAATAGAAAAACAATTGATAAAATCCTATGAAACCATGAGACATTGTAATTACATTTATCTTTTACTTTTATTATATTTTTATGTATTTACCTCTGTGATCAGAATGACAAAGATATTTGGATAAAACATGAATTATGTAATATTAAAAAAATAAGAAATGTTTTTGTCTTGTTAGAGTTTTGGAAGTAATATTGAACATAGATGCTTGTTTATAGTATCTCAATCAGATTGATAAATGTTAGTAGAACAGTCTTGAAGCTTGTCAATAATTTAAGTTGCTCCACGCTATGTTCACGTTTTTAGTGAGATGTTCAATGTTATTTATGCCCCTCATCCATCAAGTTTTTTTTTTTAATATTGCCGTGAACAGCCTACTTGAATGGTATTGGTGCCGTACGGGGTTTCAGGAGCAGTGTGGTATCGTGTGGTATTCGTTGTTGCCAATAAATGCACTTTTTATGAGGCAGCCCGGCGCGCGTTTGTTACATGAAACGAGAAGGTTGATTAATATGTCCTGGACCCTCATAAAATTGTACAAGTTCAAGTGGAAAGGTTTGTGTTTAGATGTTACAAGTTGCTTGTCGTCATTAAATAATAATAATTTTATTCATTTTTTTTTATTTACTTTTTTAATATAACTATTTTAAATGTTATTGTGCTTAAACATTATAATAACGTTTTAGCAATATATAATAACTATATAACATATTGCACTTTACTTTATAGGCACATCCGGTTTCATAATAAACTACAAGAGTATAAGTACAAGTTGGCCTATGACTTACACCGTGAAATGTTAAAACACGATAACATTTAAAATGGTTATATTAAAAAAACAGTAAATTAAAATTAAAGCTTCCTAACACAGCTGGCCAATAAGAACAATAAAGTTACCTATAATTTCTGATCCATAAATAAGGAATTTAAGGATGGAAGAAGAAATCGGTTCCACTTGTACAAATCCTCAAAGTGATTGGTGGTCTTTTCTGGGTAAAGTGTGTCGTGAATTTCTCCAAATTATTAGGTAGCCACTCGAAACACATATTACAATTGTGTGAAACATTCATTATTTTCATCATTAATTCAATATTAATTCCAATGGTTTCGGTATTTTCGAAGAATCTTCCCGCAGTATTGCCATAATTTCAGCTACTAAAACTGGGCTTTGGTTTGTCAATAATCAAACCCAGCTTTTCGTAGAATGTATCGTTTATCGATGATTTCCTTTCCAGCACGATTTTCTCATCATTTTATCCTCTCGATTGAGTTTTTTTATGGATAATTTGTATGCTAGGATAATTGCATTCAGTAAATCGTATATATTCATGAAGAACGGAGATGCCAAAATTCAGTTTAGAGCGGTGCATCTTTATAACTCTAACTTTTCCAATATCGTTGAAATTTTTTGATGTTGCCCCCACAAATAACATTTTTGGGTACGTCTTTAATGGGTAACAGAATAGCAAGCCTTCCCATCAACCATAGTAAAAAGAAGTTGAGGTTCAACTCTCAACGTAACGCCATCGATTGTGAATTCGGAGGGCACAAGTTCCGTTATTTGCTTATCCATGTGTTCTTTTTCTATTTGTTTGAGGGAATCACATTCTGATGGGAACTCATACTTTCACTGGGCGACAAAAGCGAGTTAATTTTGCCTTATGATATTTTTTTTATTTTCGTCGTGGTAGAGAAAAAGGAATGAGTTGAATAGGGACGAGTGATGTCAAAAATATGTTTGAATCTCTTGAATTCTTTTATTTTTATTTTGCATACCCCCTATCTAGTAGCAATAGTGCCATAAGTGCGTTGGGCCCACCAGGTCCTTCTAGCTGTATACGAATTGTCTTTATAGGATGGACAATTCTCTTCCTTCTTCAGACGGGAGAAGTCCGACTCGGGAGGGAGAATATCCCGGTATTTTTGGATAACCTGGCACGGTGTCCCTCCATTGCGGCACAAGGCACTATGACGTGTTCAGCGGTCTCAAGGAAGAATCTCTTGAATTCTAGGCCGAAGTCCTATACTTCATCATTCCCCGTTCCTATATCTAGGTTAGAATATTGAAAATAAATGATAATCCCTGCCTACTCATCCCGCATTACTCTGTCCGCTGGCATTCCTCTATGAGGTGTTCTAGGTCTCATCCTTTATACTGTTTATACAGGTGACATTCCAATTCACTGGTGACACTGACACTGTTCTCAGAGCCTATGCTAATAACACCTGCATGCTATCAGTTTATAAAAACCCATTTACTGCATATCAAACTCTGTTGTTGCATGCCACATACTTTAAAAAATGTTGTAAAAATTGATGAATTTAGAAAAATCCCAACAATACACCTTTGCTCTATTTCGAAAACTGTAATATCCTGTATTATTTTAAAATTATCACTTAATAATGTCCAATAGATATCTTATTTTAGTGTTATTTTCGATAAGAAACTCACATGGAGCCCCTCATACGTTATTGAATTAACAAGGGCTGCTCGTCGGTTCCGACTACTGCTGAAAAACGTGATAATCTCTCAATATACTCCCAAAAGTTCATCTAAATGAATGTAATCAGACCTATTTGTACTAACGGCATTTAATAATTGGGTCCAGTTAAACCATCGAATTTTTACAATACCCGAACCAAAAACCTTAATGCTCCTCATTATGTCACAAATGAACAATTACATTATTACTATTAAAGGATTGGCCTTTGAGATAAAACAGAAAAATATAACTGTAAGAGCTTTTTTAAGTATACCCATAATACGCCTTTTTTCTCTAAGCTCTAATTCAGCTTTTCCTACACGGTATCTGAACTTTGAACAGACATTAATACATTAAAAATTATGTTGAATAAACAAGTATTCCAATAAAAAGCGTGTCTTTTAAGACTATCTTCTTTAACGTTTACAATCTGGATGTGATTATTATTCATATTTGTGGGTATTTTGATGTGATAATTTTTACGCAGAAGCACATGTATAAAGCAAACAGGAGCAGAAAATTATTGTTTTGTTTTACGACTGGAGGGGATGAGTCAGTAGTTTGGGGAGTGAAGTGGTAGCGAAAGCGAGGAGACACTAACAACACACACACCTTCTGACATGCTTGATAAGCTGGACATGTTTTACTTAGCAAGCAGATGGCATAGTGCAAATGGCCTGTACCGCATTAGCTCCTCCAGACCAAACTAAACAGACTGAGTAGGCACAGCTCTATCTTCTGTGTTAATAATAGAACAAACATGATCGTTATTTAGCAATCACTGGTCCACATAATAGTGCATTAAAACGGGTTCAAAATACTGGTTTCACTCCAAAATACTATCAGATGGATAGACGATACAAAAGAATTTTATTTTCAGTTAATATAAAGAACCTGTACCTATTACAATCCAGCGAGGGTCTTGGTTCAGTACTTGTTAAGCCAGGAGACGCTGGGTGTACCCAAGGAGGATCTCCCCTAGGCTGATATGAGAGAATTAATAATTACCTGCTACAGCCGGGCTTCTATCTGCTATATACTTGAAACCGGGCCAGGAAATTAGGAATTAAATACCTGAGTTATCCCTCTTTATTGTAAATATAGCTGACGAATAAAATGAATGACATAGTTTCATATAAACCTTATCGTCTGCTAATTTTCATATACTTAGTTTAATATAATCTTCTTTATAATTAGAGGAGAAAAAGAACAGCACAAATTCAATCATAGTTTATTTAAATATATTATCGAGAATGAGAGAGAGACGCACAAATACGTTGGAAAGAATCGGATGCCGATCGATTAAAAAACCAGAGACAAATGTTCATGTTGATAAAACCTGCATATGCATAAAAATCCGTTGATATATTTCATGAAATAAACCAAATATGTAATTATAATCTGTGTAAAGCTAATGTATTACGAAAAAAACCTTCTAACAGCGAAACCGATTAACTAAAAATAAATCCTTTTAAAAATTATAATAATGTTATAAATAATGAATCCGTAGATGTACAATATGAGAGCATCGTTAACAACCCGGTATGTAATTCCCGAGAAAAAGAGGACAATAATCACTTGGAGACCTGTCATAAATATAGTCAGATAAGAAAAAAATCAGCGGACCTGCCCTCCAGATGAATTATTTAATTTACTGAAAGGTGCCAATTGGAAAGCCCAAAGGAATTATATTGAGCAAGCCACATTGCAGACAGTTCAATTGTTTCATTCGTGAAAGATTTAGATTACTGCTGGGAAATGTATTGGTGTCCTATTATTTGTTATTGTTATGCAGTATATTGATTGTACAGCATACAATATAGTTGGTATTTTTATTATTTATTTTAATGCTGTAGATTAGCTACGTTCCGCAGTTGTGGAAGGTTGCGGAAGTCATCATGATTCCGAAACCAGGAAAGCCACCTCATCGTACGGCTGACATCGTACCGTCCTACACCACTGCTACCGGTAATGTCATAACTCCTCGAGAAGTTGCTACTTAAGTGATTAATGCCTATAATCAAAGAAAGGAAACAGGCAGAAACATTCAACCATTGATCAGATACATACAATAACTGATCAAATTTAGAAAGCAATTGAAGAAGGAAAAGTTTGCTCAACTGTCTTTCTTGACTTAACGCTGACGTTCGACAAAGTTTGACATCAAGAACTTATCTGTAAGCTTGATAAAACTCTTTCTGGACAATATGCTCTGCTTTTAGAGTCTTATTTATCCGATGGATTCTTCAGAATAATATAAGAAGATGCATATTCTGAGCACCATGAAATATGTGCCGGTATTCCGCAGGGAAGTATGCTGGGACTTTTAATCTTTCTCTTCTACATCACTCTTTCTGTAATATCCATCGTAAAGGACAATCAGGAAACCGTAAGAAAATTCAACACAGCTACAGCCAGCATACAGAGATGGACCTCAAAATGGAAAATAAAACTTAATGAATCAAAGTTGATTTCACTTACAAGAATATCAACTTTCTACTGATTATGAAGAATAACAAAGTGATTCCCTATCCTAATCAGGCCAAATATCTCGGGATGATATTGGAAGCAATGCACAAAAGGAAAGAGCATGTAAAAAAACAAAACAATACAGCTTTACTTGATGTATCAAAAAATGTGTTGGCTCTTAGTCAGAAAATCCATTCTTCTCCTGTACAATCAAGTCCTAAAACCTATCTAGACATATGGAATCCAACTGTGGGGATGCACAAGAGACTCCAACAGACAAATAATGCAAAGATTACATAATAAAGTTCTTAGGGGAATCGTCAATGCACCCTGGTACATCAGAAATGATGATCTTCACCGAGATCTTAATATAGCTACAGTAGAAGAATAAATTAAAAAATTGCCCAGCCATATCAAGAGCGACTACAAGAGCTCACGAATACAGCGGCCGTCCGTCCCCTCAACTTTGATGCCCTAGTAAGAAGATAAAAACGGCGAAAGCCCCATGAGCTTGTGTGATAAAGTGATAGTTCGAGGCCATTATGTGAAAAAATTAAAACAATATTATGTATATTTATTTTGTTTCATTTTTGTAATATTATTATTCTAGGACTAAATTGGTAATAAGTTCATAATGAGCTTGATTGTAATTTCAATAAATGAAAAAATAAACAGTGACTTGATTGCAGATCTTAAATTGTTTACTTGTTAGATTTCATAAGTTGAGTATTTATTTATTTTTAATGCTTTAATCTAAACTTAAATAATTGACGAAGAATGTGAATATCAAAACATAATTGTTTATTACTTATGTATTTAATTTTTAAAAAGTAAAGAAAGCTAAAACAATAACATACAGACCTCGACAGACGGAATTTCCCATGATCTTTGTGTTGTTTGATTTATATATCTGTATACTTTATTTTGTATCTTTTTATGCAAATAAATACATTTTCATTCATTCATAAATAATGAGTCTTTAAGGCGTAAACATATATACATATAATTAAAGCAAAAAAATGCTATTAATTAAACAGTATTAATACATGATAAAAATAAACCCTCTTAACTCATAATTTTATGTGGCAAAAAAGACTTCCAAAAAGCTGCTTGGAACCCAGAATATTGAGGAAGTTCCTTAATGAATAAAATATTGTATGTAGTAACATAAGAAAATAATGAAGAGATTGAGACAATAGGAACTATAAACGAACAACCGTATTTGGGAATTTCAAATTTAAATACAATATAAAACTGATAGGAATTTTATAGATATAATCTCGTGCATCGTTAATGACAAGATTATGATATTGATGCTGACACATAGCAAAGGAAAATATGTAATGATAATTTGGAAAGAATGTGAGAAATGTTATAAATCTGATGATGGGGAGAAGACATTATATATAAAATATACATGACACGCAATTATTAATTAAATATTTATAATTCCAAGGAAGTTATTTATTACCAATGAAATAAGATTGTTATAATAATGAATTATGAATTTGTTTTTTTCTTATCAGTAACAGTTGGATGGTACTCTCATTCATATTACTGTATGTAAAAAGAACAATCAATTCCAATATCAGTACAGAAGCAATTATACACACACACACAAATATATATATATATATATATATATATATATATATATATATATATATATATATATATATATAAATATATATATAAAATATTTACATTTAATCTGGGAATCCCTGGAACAATCATCCCTTCCACGAATGGGGGTAAAATAGGTCTTTATGGAATCCAGTTGCTTTTCTTTCAACTTCCATATATAGCTACAACTATAAGCCAACAATTAGTTTAGTAGCAACAAACGTTGAAGACTGGAGTGGAGAAGCCGCTACTAGAATTTCTTTCGTCATATTTTTTTAAAATGGCCACTGCATTTTAACGTTCTAAAAGTAATACAGTGATAGGTGTAAATGCATAGGAATCAAACGGATTTGTATAATTGGCAAGGTTTTGATGTAATTTCGAAAATTTGTAAGCTATAAAATCTAGGATATAAAGAATGCTGTCGTTATAACATTCTATTTGTACAAAACATTATGTATTAACCATATTTCTCAGTAATTAGGATCGGAAATATTTAGTACCTTTTATTTTCGAATATTTTCCCATCTCCCTCAGTTCCTGTCCGTAGTTTATCTTAGGCAGGTATGAGGATGATATTGCAAATTGAAATCTTGCCAATTGAAAGATGAAAGGGATAGTCATTACGACATTATTTGATAGTAATTATGTTTAGTTGAAATTTTGGTAAACTTCTTGACTTTTAAGTCTTGTGTGAAGATTCCATGTGAGTTTTTTTGTCTAGGAAATAAAATGTGCTGGTGGAGGAATTGCATAAGATAAAACTGATTAGCAGGAACCTTGGCGAAGGGCACAAATCAATTACGTAAAATTCGATTAATTAACTTTATTATAAGTTTAGTTAAAGAAAATTTGTGGGTTAAGAATGAATATATAATTAAAATAAACCTGCACTATATTTTTCGATTGGTTTATGTTTTAATCGATTACTGAAGGTAGTTTCGCATCTATCTCTTTTCATCTTCCTTGACGTGTATTATCGGATGGTAATAGTATATTTGTTTAGTGTAATTGTTTTTAGAAGCGTTTATGATAATTCTCATCTCATTTTTTTATTTCAGTAAAACAATTTTCCTTCTGATGGATTTGATCCATTTTCTGCTTATGAAATAAAATCCATAAAACAACTAACTCCATAAACCACTTCGAACTTTTTTTTTTTGGAATTCCATGTGAAAAGCACAATAAACATGACCAGATACAGCCGGAATGGATACCCGCCGGAGAGGCACTATCATTCAAAACATCTACACAGGTGGTCTCAGTTGGAAAACATGGCCTGTCTACCTGTTCGAAGCAGGAAAAAATGTTTTCGTTAGCCAGAGTCAAGAGCACTGGGTCAGGTAGCCCAGCTCAACCCAAACCCTTGCCAGCACCAATAGTTGCATCTCATTCAATTATATACTATGAAATTAAACAATTGAATTAATAAAAAACGGAAATATTAGTTTTATTTCGATATAAACCATGTAATTATTTTTAAAAAATAGAAATGTGCACATTTAGCAAATATTTACACAATCTGAATCATATTAATAAAATAAGAAATAAAAGATTTTATGACTTCAGTTCTCCTGCTCGCTTACTCTGCATTATATAAAGAAAAATCAACTCCAAATGACTGACATTAAGTTTAAGTCGAGATGTGTCCCAGGCTTTGATTGAATTTGTATGTCTGGCCACAATATCTTCTTGTTCTATATCGTAGAGCTGGATCAGAGGAACAATATTATGTTGTGGTAAAAGGTATCAGGTGAACTTTTATTATACAGTTTGATAGGTTAATCCAATAATTTTAATAGTCTTTACAATTCATCTTTAGTTGTTAATGTACTATCCACACTTGCTATGATAAAATCGAAAGAAAACAAAGAATGTTATTAAAGAAAACTCAACTTGAAAAATATTTACTTTTTAGAGATGAATTTGGATTGATATTTTTCATCAGTTACCAGTTAAAGATCCAACCGTCTCTGAAGTTTCCAAGATGCCTCTTTTGCTATTTTATGAACTGAACAGAAGCATTAAAAAAATGGTGCTGGATAGCCCCACAAGACTATATCAATAGTTTTTTAAAAGTGTAAGGTTATAGCAAGCAGAGTATAAGTATACATAGTTGAATCGGAGTATGAATAATCCCTGGTTTATCTTTTTATCTCTGTTCAATAATTTTACCCACAAAAATGTCAAAAGCGTTAGGAGATTTATTTTTCAGTACTAGTCCTAATTCGGTCTTCTACAGACATAGCGAACCTTTTCTCCCATAGCGATATTTTTTAAAAAGCATTATGGTTTTGAACAGTAATTCATTTTATTACAATTATGCAAGAGATCTTGCACTGTATTAACGTATTAATTAGGTTAGTGCAAGGTTGCCTAGAGACTCCATGTTCATCAAACAACAATTCATTAGACTCTCTGATGCTTTGACGAGACAGGTTCACACTTTATAAGGCAAGATCAAAAGTGGCTGAGCTCTATTATCCATATGGATGACAGGCTTATTTGCGTTCAGACCTTAATGATCATACTGTAACCAGAAATAAAGTCTAGTAAGCAAAGTTTGCAAAATATCGGTGAGGAGGAGAACGACTGAAGCAAAACTAAATGACAGACACCCTTCGTGTGCCCCTCTTCTCAACAGAGCCCACAGAAGAAACCGTCTTGAATTTGCTCAGAACTCATCAATTAGAGTTAACAGGACTGGAAGTGAGTTTTTTTTACTAATGATGCGAGAGTGGGTCTTAGGTCTTGTGTTTTCATTTGGAGATGCCAAAGTGAACGGCATGCTCAATTATGTATGGCACCACAGATTGTATTCCATAGAGATTAAAACATGTTACGGGGTGGTATTTCTTCTGAGGACCGTACGCGGGGCAAGTAAATGCTGAGGTACTTGGAGGATATTTCCGAGTACCATTTGGCCCCTACGTTGGACACAGGTTTCTGCTTATGCATGACATTGACCTTGATGAGTGTAGTTGAACACTTCTAGAAAGTTGGTAACATATTCCTGGAGTAGCCAAACGTTAAAAATCTCGACAATTTTTTTTTTAAAAGCCTGAAAAAATCTAGACATTAATCAAGCATGTTTGGGTCCTTTTCAAGTAGCGTGCGTGATACCAGAATTCCATTCCTAGAACACTTAAAAAGTTGGAAACAGTTGTTATTGGAGGGTCGAAAAACAGCAATGGATCGAGCTACTAAGTTAATTTAGATTGAAATAGTAATCTTTGTAAATTTAGTAATACAAAAAAAATTGTGAATTAAAAATTAAATAATACCTTCCTTAAATTAATGTATTGTTAATAATGCTGATTTATTTGCTGAAATCCTAAATTAAATCAAAGTACTATAAATTTCTTAAACAAACAAATTTCGAGGTGCTTTAAGTTTGTCTATCAGTGTATTAAAAAAAAAAAAATTAAGCATAAGTTCAAGAAAAACAAAATAAGAGTTTAATCGCAGATATACAAAAGAGTCTAAGTGCCTTCAGTAAAATTTAAATCACAATTATGAACCGAGTAAATACTATTGTAAATATGTTTTTATTACTTCTATAACCATAGGTGATCAGAAAAAAATGTTTTTGTTTTTCATTAGTCATATTTCTTTAATATTATTCAAGTTGAAACTTGAATTCTGAAAAATTTTGCTGAAGGCACTTAGGTCCTTTTGCATTTCCGCACTTCGATTATGTTAGATAAATTCGTTTAAAGTCAACATAACAGATATATATATATATATATATATATATATATATATATATAGAGAGAGAGAGAGAGAGAGAGAGACGATTGTGTGTATTTCATTTAAAGAAATGTAATTTTTCTGATTAGGAAATGTTGTTCTGTTAGCGAAAATTACATTCAATATACAGCAAGCGTTTTATATAAAATGTCAAGGTTTCTGAAAAAAAATTCATGTTTATTATATATTCAATTCATGTATTTTATATATATACACTCAAGGCTAATAGGTTGTCAATGTCTACTATAGTAGGAATACAGTGTGAAAACCAAATTTTAATAAGATGTTTTAATTTTTTATTTTAGTACGCTGTGTCATGTAGCAACCCAATATATTTCGGCAGCACTACTGCTAAATAAAGCATTTCTCTCATTCTTATTTATAAACGATTCATTTAAGTTTTAATAATATCTATTAGATTCACAATACAATGCTTTATTTTGCAGAGTTTTTTTTCTTTTTTAAATGGTACGGTACTTAAACATAAACTTGTTTCGGTTGAACATGGTCCTTCTTATATCAGCGTATTTGACTAGCAAGATGTATAATCTAGTTAATCAGAGGCAGCCTGTTTGTCTAGGAAATGACAGAAAGCCAGTGGACGTTGAGGGGCCTAAGGAATACAAAGGGTCTTGTGAAGTCCAGGACCACTTCATCTTCCGACCGAAAGTAATCTAATCCAACCAATAACGACAAAGGTTCGTCCAAGTTCATTATAGTAATTGCTACCTTTTCTTTTTCTTTCCTCTTCTTTTTTTTCTCCCTTAATATCGAAGTTAAGAAGAAATGATCCAAAAATTTCCTCTTCTAATTTATTACCGTCTAATAGCCCAGGAGCGATTGTTTATTTTTTAAAAATAAATCCTGAATGAACTTTCTCAACGTGATAATTAGAATAAAAAAAGAAACAAATTGTATATGTTTTAGAAAAAATCAGTTGGTAGTAAAAAAAATACTCGTAATAAAAAATAATAAACATGCCGAAAAGTGTTTTTTTTTCACGATTAAGATGTAAAAATTTTGTTGGGAGAAATATAAAAAATATTACGTAATAGCGCATAAAAAGATGAGCTTTGAAAAATTGGTCAGCTATTTTAAGTAAGAAATAAAATGAAAACCGCGAAATATGGTCATTTTTGGACATTTAATTACAGGGCTTGTCCCGAACTATGTCCCTACGATAATCACAAGCCCTGTAATTAAATTTCCAAAAATGACCATATTTCGCGGTTTTTATTTTATTTTTTACTTAAAATAGCTGACCAATTTCAATTTTTCAAAGCTCATCTTTTTATGCGCTTTTACGTAATATTTTTTATATTTCCCAAAAAAAATTGTTTACATCTTAATCGTGAAAAAACACTTTTCGCTGTTTTTATTTTGTGTTTTGCTAAAAGTTGCTGACCAATTTCACTTTTCCAGTCTCATTTTTTGTATGCGCTATTACGTAATATTTTTTATTTTTTTATCAAACATTTGTTTCACATCTTATACGTAATAAAAAAATGTTCGGCAATTTTGTGATTTTTTTTCACCAGTTGTGGAATTACAACACCCCCATTTCCACTTGATAGCATCAATAATATTCAATAAATGAATTATTTTTTCTTTCTTTATAGTTATACTGTATGTATATAAGTACTATATATATATACGTACTATATATAATCCTCAACTATACTATTATCCTATTTCTAGCTATTCTATTTGATTAATTTTGTTTTCGGTTATTATTTAACAGAAAACTTGAACTATGCGTCCCCAAGTTTTCGCGCAAATTAAAACTAGAAAAATGGATTTCATTTACTAATAAATCTTTTTTTTTTTATATTTGTAATATATATCCTTAAGCTTAATGCCTGTAACCATACCACAGTTTATGAAAAAGATGCAAAAATCATTGTATGGAACTTTGCGCTTCACAGTTCCACCGGTAACTGTTGTGCGCATGCGTGCTGGTTGAAGTTGTTTTTTTTACACCGAGTGTGTTGTGCTTAAAAACCGTGTACCATATTCTTGTATGCGATAAAGAGTAGAATTAGTTATTGCGTTTTATTATTTTTATTTCTCGTTTATTATTTAACAGAAAACTTTAGCTATGCATCCCCATATTTTCGCTCAAATTAAAACTAGAAGAATGGATTTCATTTTTTAATAAATTGATCAAGCTCGAACTGTAAATATTTATATCATAATAAGTAAAACATTTTTGACTTTGTTCTTTTAGGATTTTAATAAGTTTCTGGTTAAATTTTCTTTTTACACGTTTGTTTCCTTTTACACAGTGTTAAAACAAAGATTAAACATTTTCTGGAGCATGACCCCCACTAATTTAATCAACGACCCGCCACTGGAACTTTTGATACAGATTCTTTCACCAATCATTACATCTCCTTCAGCGAAGTAAAACTGGCACTTGGAACATCATTCTACTTTATTAAATGATGTTTCATTTTGATTTTTCTGCCAGATATACTAAATGTTCAAATGATGTTCCTCTAACATTAACATCGGCCTTTTAAGTGGTATCACACGTAACCTTTTTTTTTTGTATATTTATTTAAAAAATAGTTTATAATAAATTTATAAATAATATCTTATATTAAAAAATATTTCTCATAATATTTTTTTACCAATAATAACATAAAAAAATGATGCACATAAAGTGCATAAAAATATTATCAGGGCAATATTACATCAAATGAGATTTTTTCAAAATGACTACATTATTATTAACTATTTAATTTTATATCATACCTAAAATCCATGACTATGATTAAACTATTTATCAGAAGGCTTTATAAGTAAAAATAGCTAAATAATTTACCTAAATGTTTCTTGCAAAAGTAAACATTTTTTGCAATAGTTGTAAAAACTTTGTGTGCAGAGGTCTAAAAAAATAATGTGTATGAAGTGCGAGCCATGATGTTTTTTGTTAAATTTTTCGAGAAAAATATTATCTTTTTCATTCTTTCAATTTTTTAGTAACTTTAAATTTCTTTTTTACACGCACGCCTTCTTTATTTACTAGCACCTATATTTAAGAAATACTGGGTATTCGAATTTTATGTTAGATAGATGCAAAAAATGAATTGATGTATCTCTATCAGAGAGCTCACTATTCAAGACGAAAAAGCAAGATGCAATTTTTATCTATTTTTTGGCTCAGGCAAACTTAAAGGTGAAATTGATTATCAGCACTCTAAAACATGTATATGTGCCAAGCTTTAACTTCCTATTCATAAATGCGAGGTTGAAAGTGGAAAAAATAATTTGGTGCCCCAGAAAGAGGGGGGACACCCGTGTTACTTAGCTGAGACCCGTAGCACGCGGATGGTTAATTTAAATGCCTATGCATATTTTATGTAATATAAACATAAATGTACGTACAGATAGATCAAATTGTTATTAGATTTAATTTTACAAATACATATTAAACATAATCAGCATTGACCAATGATCATCTGCTAGGAGCAAATGATTTATTTTTTGCAGTATATAGTATTAAATGTATGGCTTACATCTTAAATGTATGTTGTACATTTTAAATGCTCTTATACGTAAACGTAGTGCGTGTGTTTTTCTCCTTTTTTACGTTATGACTTACATGATATAAAAGTTCCTCAGAGATTAGGCATGACACAATTTAATATACTCTATCTTCTAGTTTGTTAACGTAAAACAAGGTTTCGAAGAGGCTCAACCACCTAGAAAACACCGCTGTTTGAAAATTCCGAGAAGTGAATGATGTTATTAATGGAGACAACAGTGAAGGGAATGGGGCATTGAAGGCCATATGCACTCGGTAACGAGCGGATTGCCAGTTGTCCGTAATCAATACCGTTGTTCAAACAGTTAGCTCCCGACGGTACTTGTCCAACTGCACCGAGACCGATATGATAAAACCCAACCGTTCTCAGGGAGGCTCAGGGGGCTTTCACTTCTCTTCTACCCGATATTGCGCATGCGTCATAGAAACAGTCCGGATGTGGGCAATCAGAGCGACGGTAGGTCGCTTGGAGATTTCCGGTCGTGGGGCCAATGATAACATAAAATGCAGTATAAAAGAAAATTCCCGAGTCACACGCTTATTTCAAGATCGAGTCTATTACTAATAATAGGGATATGAAAAAAATCATTAGTTTGCGTTTCACTACTACAACATAAACTATTCTAATAAAGGTTACAGCTATGAAAACTTACGATCAAAATATTTTTTGATGAAAATCTATAAATAGAATTCTGAAAGAAAAATATAAAATTATTTTGAAACAAACGGTTAATGCGTGCGGACGTTTCGGCCTAAGTTGTAGGCAGTAGCGGATTTATGCATAAGGAGACGCACAGAGAGATGGCACTTGCCTGGGGCTGTTATTTTTTAGGGAACTCTATTCGTCATAAGGGACGGAATGTACTCGCATATCTACATAAGCGCATTGGTGGTTTGTTAGTGAAGTTGATACTCATGAACATTGAAACTTGCTTTTGTAGTCAGGTGCCTTCCACACCCAAACGAAAATGAAGAGTCTTCTTCACCTAATACATTAATTTACATTCTGTATGTTTACATGCACAAATGCAAGGAGCTTTCTATATTTTGACATGTACAGATGAAAAGGACGGAATGTACTTGCAATGGGCCGTAACGTATAGAGGAAGACACCAGACTACTACACCGAGGTTCAATATTCATTTGCATCAACTTCGCTGACCACAAACCAATGCGCTTAAATAGACATGCAAGTACATTCCGTCCTTTAGGACGGATAGGGTTGTAAGATATAAAAGTAATCTGCATAGTCGGGTTTTTATTTTTTACTAAATTAAATTGTATTTTAACGTTTTTAGTTTTTCAAGTCTTGGCTATTTATAATTTATTACCAAATGATCATGAACTTACAAATGATATAATAAGAAACATTGATAAAAATCCGAAAATACTTAAAATATAATGAATAATTATTTCAGTATTTTGAGCTCTCAATGTTTCCAAACATTCACGGGAATTCACTGGGTAATTTGAGCCATCAAACTTAAAAATCGGTCGTGCATTACGTTGAAAAAATCGTTAGATACCCTCAAACGGACAGATTTAACACATTTGATACAACGTTTCTTCAGTATTCTTAGCTCAAAATGTTTCAAAACATTCACGGGATCACAGCGAATAATTTTAACCGTTCGCTCAAAAAATCGTTACAAGCGACCACATACTATTTTATAATTTCATACTGTTTTATTTAATGTTTTACTGTTTTATATTCTCTCTTATAATCCTACTTTGTTTATTCTCCTTATTTCTGGGAGTCTTATAACTTCATTCTATGATTCTTTTTTTTCTTAGCCCTGATATCTTCGGCACACATTAAAGCTAAATCTCATCGTCTTTTTTTCAATAGATGGGGACGAAATTCCTGCGAAATTTACTTCCTTGTTTATTTTAAACTACGGCTTAATGAAACTAAATATTTTTTGTTGATTTAATAATTTCACTAAAGTAGAATTTTCAATTACTATTTTTGATAACAAATTTTAATTGATTAATTACATTTTTAATTTTTATTTCGCAAACTATAACTTTATTAATTATATAACGTCTTATACAGAAATGGAAAATCGTCTGTTTATTATGGATACACCAAAAAATTTCAATTTTTGATCGTTTTAATACCCTAAATAGTAAATTAAAGTTGATGCAAGAGATCATCGGAAGATTATGAGATTTTCTGGGAAACAAGTAGGGGAACTCGACTCCTTGTTCGAGTAGTGGGGGTTTCTACTTGGAAAGTTTCGAGGGAGTTTTGATATTTTTCTCTTCCATGTTCTGGGTGTTCTTAACACGAATTTGAGGTTTACCACCTTAATTTTTTTTTCGGAAGTATAAAAAAAGCTTAAAAAATTATGTATTTTTTCCTATAGCATTAAGACTATGCATTTTTTAGCAAAATCAACCTATACTAAACTAAGCAAGAGTAAATCCCTTACATTTTCATTTTGTCCTTGAGATATCCCCAGAGAAAATAATCGCACGAAGATAAATCTAGTGACCGTGCCGTCCACAGCAAGTCACCCCCAAAGAGACCAATCTGTCAGGGAACACTTCTTTAAGACCTTCAAACGAATGTCGAGATGTGTGAGCTTCATTTTGTTGGGACCATATAGAGTTTTTTTTTGTTAGATTCCTTTTTTTGGGAGGGATTGGGATATCAAGTAGTATACAAACAGATATCAGAATTTAAACAAAATTGACTCTAAAATTCGAGAGGTCTTGATGACAGATATATATATAAAATATTGATTGAAGCTATTATTTGATTATTAATATGTAATCGTAGTGGATATCCATAGCAGAACACTTTATCGATTGGGTCAAAAATTCCAATGTTTAAATTAACTGCTAAGTACTAGTTATTATTTTTAAATGGCAAAAAATACCCCTACCTTGACCAAACACGAGCGTTGTTAATATAAGTTACATCTGGTTGTATGCATTTGAATTAAGTTGATGGTGCAAGTTGGTCTTGATGATAATTTAAGGTGGAACTTAAGCGGCTTATCCCTAAAGTCTATTGGAAGAGGTAGCTTGGTTTATTTCCGAGGCAGGCTCCTTTAATAGGGATAAACCCAGGCGGCACTACATCACAGGAGTCGGCAAACACTGCGCCTTACCGTTCCCCGATAGTCCTCTAGCTAGCATACTCCATAATGTGGCCAAGGGAGAAGGAATAAGGAAGGGCTTGACCGCCATAAAAAGTGGTTTAGCATAAAATTAAGCCATTAGAAAAATCAAATAGGGTATAATTTAGCTCGTTATATGGTAATTCACCCTGTTTCTACAGTTGCTTGATTTCCATTATATAACTATATACGAAGCATTGCATCATAGCCTCGGCCTAGAGCAAAGTAATACAGCCGGCTCCCTCACACTCAATATTTCATGTCCATCATTTTTTTCAATGTTAAAAATTTTAAAGGCTTTATGGAAATGAAACTTACTACTGCATTATAATAACGAGAGGTGATTGTTTTACGTAAAATAAAACACATTTTTTTTTTTTTTTTTTTTTACAAAATTACTTAATAAGCAATGATAGTATATTTCATTAATAATTACTTAAGAAATGTGTTCATAATAACACCAGAAGAGCTTGAACATTTTTACTGGAGGTATTCCTACAATCCGCTGATTGTTCTTCTGGTTTTTTCGGGGATATTTTGGTTCAGTAAAGATGCGACAGCTTTCGCGACCTTACTATTTTGTTTCACAACATCCTTCACTCAATCCTTACACTCTATCATATGTTCGATAACGAATGCAAAGAGGAACCCACTCGACCCTTTAAAATATTCCTTCTCGTAGGACTACAACTTAAGAGATTACATATCTGATTCAATTCTATAGAATGTACTTCATTACAACATTCTACAGCACATACGCCACATAAATTCAGGGAGTGGCATCCATAGGGAGAGGATTTCTTCAGAGGATTCAATTTAAAAAAAAGAGGCTGCACACCTTTATAAGCCCCATTAATGTTGCTGCCCGTTTCATAGCCTCTGAACTCCTCTGTTGGAATTAGCTCTTTTCAAGAACCGATTTGATTAAGTTTGTAATAAATTGCCCTGTTTTATCATTGTAACCAATAAATTCCAAAATTCTTTCATGTATTTTATATTCATTTGAAATCTCATTTAAACTAACATATCTAATTACAAATAACGCCTGTTCTGCATGACTTGAATTTGGCGTGGCATCCATATTAATCGAATAGTATTTTGAATTCTTTTGAACGAAAAAATACTAAAAGTATTTGAAATAGTATTTACTTGAAAGTATTTTTAACTCGCCTAGGATGGTTTGCCTTTTATTGGTTGGTTTTAAAATTTTCAAGATAAATGATGAGCTTTTAGATTTTTTTTTTTTTTTTTTTTGTGACTTTTATTAAGACTGTTGGGCTCGTTATAAATAATTATAAACTAGAAAAATTGAAATGTTTTTTATTTAATTTCCAAATATGTTCAAACTTTTTGATGGTATACATTTTTTTAGTCAACTTTTATTTAAATGGGGCCCACCCGAAACCCGGGCCTCAAGGATTTTACCAGTCCAACCAACGGTGGGCCTATACCCATTACTTATTGAATTTTTTTTTTATTTCTCTACACAACGAGTCTTTACAAATTGTTGGTACTAAGCCCAAGCTTTTTCACTTGAAGTATCTTAGTTATATAAACGTTTGAAAACCGTTCAGGAATTCAGGAATTAAATTAAATGTAATATAAATATTATAATATATACGAGTATATATATGTTACATTTAATTTAATATGCATAATAATACCAAACTTTATTTTGAATTGCTTATTTTTGAATTTTTGTGTTTTTAGAACTGAAGATGAGTTGAGTAACAATGACGGTTCTGTGCCGGGCCCTCTCAATGACCCTTCTGGCGGAGCCGCTCCACAAAAGTGCTCATTTTGAGGGTCCACTCTAGGGTTGGAATATCGAAAAGCGATATGTTGATATATCAGAGTTGAAAAACCGATATTTTCTATCGATATCCTAACATCCGATATATCGATGACATCGATATTTTATAACGATATATCGATGACACCGATGTGCCAAATTATATCACAGTAGAATATCGATAAATCATATCTCGGTACTTCGTATATCCCGATAATTCGTATGTTTTTTCTGGTCTCATGAAAATCTCCCTTTATTTCGTATAAAAACACTGCAATCCAGTTCCCTCGATAATTCGTATTAATTTTCGTCTTCCAAGTAATGTAAATAATTCGAATTTCCAAATAAAAACTCGAACGAACCAATGACCGCATTTGAGAAGTATTCTAATACGAAATCTTTACAATGCCCCTATAAGAAAGTTAGCAACTTGGATGCCCAGGTGAAGATAAAAATACACGAAGGCTAAATTATCTGAATCAGAAACACCTACGGACAGAAAAACTTGTCGATTTGTTGGTCAACGCCCGGATCCAGATTTTTTTACTATATTGATATTAATAAGAAATAATTTAAAATGCTTGATAAAAAAATAGTAGTTATGGTTCGTAGTTGTGTGTCCACATTTCCTTAAGTTTTGGTCATGTATACTCCTATTTGACCTAAACTGATCGAAATTATTTAAAAAATAATAAATTTTTATTTAGCATGAGTTTACAAAAAAATAAGAATTTTTTTGAGCTTCCATATTGATGCCCAGAGTTCTGTGATTTCTCGTTTGTTTATAATTCACTCTATAAAGTTTGTATTTTAAAAATATTTTGTAGGGTGTGTTATTATCTTATGAATTAAAATTAAAAAAGAAAAAACAAAAGGAAGGAATTCTCCTATCTTTCTGGATTTAATCATCACAATTTAAGATAAATTATGAACTAGCCTAGAAAACGTAGGTATTATTTTCTTATAAATTGAAAGAATAGCACAAAAGGAAGGTTTTCTTCTATAATTAAGTTGTTTGTTGAAAAAACTGAATTTAAAGTTAGTTCGATGACTTTTCCTATGGCAGCGAAAACACCAAACACCGCTATGGCAACCATCAATTCGATTTTCCTTTTCCTATTAATACATCACGAATGTTAGGCCATCATAGGAAAAAGATGGAATGGTGGACTGTCATCTTTGACTATTTGAATCTGTGCGTTGAGTTGGAGTTAGCCAACTTGCATATTTACCAAACTTACCAATATATTGTTTTTTTCATCTTCTATTATCTTTTTTAATAATTTTTGTTAATAATTCGATTAAATATATATCATCTACTTAAATTCCCATTCGAGTTTTAACTTCCACTCATGATTATACACCGGGTCGTTCAGTGTTGATTTCCCTAAACTGTAACCTCGGAATGTAGGGAAACGTTTTCCCTCCCTATTCGAGGTAACTCCCCGGCAAGTTAAATAGTAAATTTAAACATTGACAAAAGTCAACTGCTAAAATGAGTCAGTGATGTTTTAGAATCCCTAGGGATAAATCCGTTTCGACAAAGGATCTGAAGATTGATCCTGTTTGCAGTGTAAATGAAATGTAAGCAGTATATTTAAGGAATCTGGTCATTAAATGTTGAATTTTAGAGTTGTACAGTAGTGAGGAATTCCATCTGCAAACAGCTGTCGCCTGTTTAACTTACGACACAATCCTTTATCAAATCTGCTCGCTTAATTATGTTAGTTATCGTGAATCAGTACTCTCCACACAGCTACAACAGAACGGAAGCAGAATAAAATAATAATGATACCCCAACGATGAATAGCGTATAATAATATTATTTTCAGCTCATGAGAACTTATTGAAATGTTAAACTGATAATAATAATAATAATAATAAACCTTATCGAGCCCGAAGGTTCGTTGCCAGTACTACGAACAATCTTTACCAGTATACCTCCCTCCAATTTGCCAAGTTGGCTTTAACACAATCCCACATCCTTCGCCCTTGGTCTAACCAGGACTGGAAATAGAGGGACGAGCAAAGAAGGCAATTGCCGCGGGCGGCAGAATTTAGATGACGGCCAATTTGGAGCGAAATATTAATTTTAGATTAATCAAAATAATATTTGTTTTTGCTTTTGATCATTTTTACCTTATTTCAATCAATAAAATGAGTAAATGTTATGAGGTGATATTTATTTCGAAATATATTACCTGAATTACCCGTTTCGATTGGCAATCTAAACAAAAATTAGCCTTTAGGTCTTATTCAATTGAAATAAATGGTAAGGTGTACAGGAGGAATTATTAGAAACTTAAAACTAGAAACTAGGACGCTTTTCATCAGGCACTAAAATAAATCCCTATGATATACGGATCATTCTTCGAAAACAGGGAAATCTCAGTCCCATAAAGAAATCTGGCTATTTGATGCATTTGGCAAAAATGTTTTCATTGATTTTGATAAAACATGTTGTATCAGCTTTAATGTCAATAATAATTTTACTTATGTAAACATGTTTTAAACATTAAAATACTCAGTCCCTCACATGCCCCATAACATAAATTTTCTACATTGTCTCTGTTTAGCTGCCAGAAAACCCAACCAATCGCTATCAAAATAAAGTAAGTGTGAAAAAGAAGCTAAGTATTTTCAGAAAAGAAAAACAAATTCGTCAAAGAGTAATTACGTTGAAAATTATTGTAATTCATTAATAGAATTGGTACCTCACTCCCTCACTTTTTTTCAAAAATGAACGCCAACTAAATTCACAGTCTTCAGTTGGCAAGCCGTACCAGCTCCCTTCGAACCAAATTATAACCTATATTGAGATAAACCTTCTTTAACATGACTGTGAGATGTTAAGGGGGGCCAATGGGGGAGGGATGCGTAATACACGGTCAGCAAGTGATCGCTTAGCCTCTCCTTCCCAACTCCACTCTCACCTTCTTGAAGGAGTAAACTTGCTAGCTCCGGATGGGCCCTGTTAAGCTCAGTAACTCAGTTCAAGGTGGTGGTAACCAATCCCTACGGCGGATTAGGTCGGCGACTGACGAGAGCATGGAGGTCCTAGCTCCGGCTGGGATGGCAGAGCGAGGGTGTCACGAGCCATCATCTGCCAACTAAAATTCTTGGTGAAGCCTAATCAGCTTCTCCTCTCTAAACATTAAAACTACGGTGAGATCAACTACAATAATAGTAACCCCTTAGGGGCCTTATCGGATTTGGGGCTGCCCCAGTCAACACCAGGTGATAATCACACATCGAAGAAGAGTAATTTGAAATTCACTAGACATTGCCACTCATTAAATTATAACTTGGGGCTGTGGAATGTCCTCAGTCTGCATCGACCCGGAGCCCAACTAGCACAACTTGACCTTTCTAAAATAGATTTCGCTGTCATCCAGGAGGTCCGATGGAGTGGGACCGGCACTCTATAGAAAAAGAACCCCACAATTTATTACAGCTGCCATGAGAGGCTCCACATCCAGAGCCCTGGCTTTGTTGTTGGAAGGCGCTTCAAACGACTAGTAACAGACTTTAAACTAGTTAGAATCTGCGTCCTACATATTATGAGCAAGTTTAAGAACTACTCGATCCATAGTGTGTGCGCATCTCTGAAGAAGCTCGTACAACCCTTGGATCATACGACCGAGAACTCGGAACTCTTGGTTTGATGAGGAATGCACACGGGTCTCTGCCTATAGAGAAATACCGCAACACCGCACACGAGGTTTAACTGACGAGTATCGCCTTAGAAGAAGGTCGGAGAAACACACCCACCAGAGGAAGAAGAGGCAATGGCGGAGCAAGTTGGATAGTTGGAGGATATTGAAGCATTATTTTGATATATTTGAGATATTTTAAGGACAAATAATAATGGCCGGAACTTTCACCGAAAAATTCACCAAGGTAGAAATCCCTTTTAGCCCCGGCTAACTGCCTGTAGGGCGGGGGATGGGTCACTCCTGAATGATGAGAGAAGTATTCTGGGCCGATGGTATCGGTACTTCAAGGAGCTTCTAAATGAAGGACAGCAGTATGTGAACACGCATTAGAGAGGACACCCCCAATTGAGGATCTTCAACCCCCAGATGAAGATGAGATCGTATTAGCGATATCCAAATTGAAAAACAACAAAGCCCCTGGCATGGATGGATTAGCAACTGAACTCTTCAAGCATGGTGGACCGGAACTTGTTAAGACTTTGCAGAACTTTTTAATAGAAATATGGTTAAGGGAGGCTATTCTGACGGACTGGTATAAGACTATGATATGTCCTACCAATAAGAAGGGGGACCAGCTAGAATGCACAAATTACAGAGGTATATTGCTACTCCCAGTAGCTTATAAAATCTTGTCCATAATCCTTTTTGAGCGCCTTCTACCATTTGCAGAACAGAACATCGGGAACTATCAGTGTGGCTTCCGAAAGAGGAAATCAACGGTAGACCAAATGTTTACCCTTAAACATTTTTTACCAAATATTAAAGAAAGGTCATGAATATAAGATATCAACACAACATCTATTTGTTGATTTTAGAAGTGCCTATGATAGTGTTGACCGAACCCAGCTATATGTGGCGATGAGGGAGTGCTGAGTCCCGAGAATATTGGTTACAGTGTGTGCCAAGTAACAAGTAACAATGGATCAGATTGAATGCTACGTAAGATTTAAAGCTGGAATCACTGAACTCCTCACATCTAGCAAAGGCCTGCGGCAAAGTGATGCTCTGGCCTGCCTCCTCTTCAATATAGCCCTCGAGAAAGCAGTAAGGTACTTCTCCATACAAACTTATGGCACCATATTTAATCGTTCTGCACAGCTGCTCGGTTATGCTGACGATCTGGATGTTGTTGGAAAGTCATTCCTGGCTGTACTAGATGCTGTCCTTGCCTTAGAGAGAGCTGAAAAACGAATGGGACTGGCTGTTAATGCCTCCAAAACGAAGTACATGGCCATGGGGCAGGAGGTGGAACCTGGTGAAGAAGTGCAAATTTGAGAGTATAGGTACTGAAAGTATAAATATAAGAACTGAAGCTACTATATAAACTCGACAAAGCGAAGGTCTTGCCGTTGGCCATCTCGACAAATAGCTTGATCCTAAAGATGAAGGTGAAAACCATTAAGGATTTGGACCTTTGTTTGTAATATTTTGGAACAGATGCAGTGAGCAGTGTGGAACTGCGATTATCGTTAGGAAATGTTTGAATATAATAAATTAAATTTTTCTAGCCTTACCCTTGACCTAGGTCTGGATAGGTGGTATTTCCGGCAAATGCTGGGAAAGAGGGAAATCCCTCAAAATAATAATTTAACTAAACATTATTGAAACTAAAGGTAGAAATATTTCAATAAAACAATTTTTTTTTGTTATTATTTCCTTGTAATATTCTCTCATTCTCACCGTCCTCTCTACTATACTAACTCCCTCACGTACCCCGTCACCCCTCACTTTTTATAATTTTAATATTTTGATTTATCTTCCATTCCAGAAACAATTACGATGGAATACTTTGACAACAGTATTTGAGATGCTAATAATATTAATAAAAATTAAAAAAAAAAAATTACAATGTTATCTAAAGCAATAAGAAAATTATTAGAAAATCTCTCTATTTTCGAAGAATGACCGATACCTATCACAAGTAACGACGAACAATATTACGTTCTTTAATATTAATGATTGCGTACCAGGCTAATTTTAGGAGTTTGCAAAGAAAATTGAACCTCTTCTAATGTAGGAGTCGTTGCATAGCGAAACATATGGATCGGGATATGTGGGACATAGCATATTATTACTTTGTACCCGTGAACATATTTCTGAAACATTCTATTGTTATAACATTTGGATTTATGAATAAAGCTTTCCAAACATTTATATATTAATATCAATTAGTTAACATATTGCACGCCGGTGCTCTAATTATTTTTTTCTTCTAAAGGTCTATAATAATTTTTCGACCCCTTGAATATTGAAGTGGTGATGTCGCTTTCAGCCTGGCCATGTTCCATCTCGTTTGTTATTCAAACAAATAGTTTGCTATTAAAATTACTTTCTAAGATGTTTCCTGCTCCCTCCGGTAAGATTATAGATTTCCTCGAAATCGATCTAAATTAATTAAAGTTTCTAACAGGGGGAATACTTGGGATTTATGTTGCTTTAGAGATTACAAGTTGAGAAGGAGCTTAGAATTAAGATTGTGCACCAGTTTGTTTCACGAAGTTTGAAGGACTTAACAAGTAATAATTTATCAAGTGCTGATTGGCTTTGTCTATCCGGCCCATGAATTAAGTTATTTAATTTATTAAAATTCCTTACACAGTATATAAAATGTAAATAAAGTATATCATAAATTGTATCAAAATTGTAATTGACAACTTTTTCATATACAAATTATTTCTTATGACAATGCCCCATATTTTTTTAATAAAAATTACAAATGAAACCTAAACCAATACAAATTAGTAATTTTTTTATCAGATAATAGTAACTGTAAAATCTTCGTGCATAGAAGTCGTTGTTCTAATAACTTGTCATTATCGAATAACTGTTAAATCAGCCATAGCAGCTTGAACTGATGATTGGAATTAACAGTTTAATCTTATTGAATAACTTGGAGTTATCTAATGAATAGAAGGAAGTGGGCCAAAAGTGGACCCCTTGCTTAGAGCGGACCTCTCTTTAATAAAATGGTAAACGGCAGTGTCTTTATTCTTTCATGATTCTATAGATAAGAAGTAGGATTACAGAATTTACAATTTGTCGTCCGTTTCTAACGAGTTGAGAAATGAAAAATAAAAAACCGTTTTGTGTTCTTAAAGTGGACCCCTCCATTAGTTTCGATAGAAGACTTTTCTTTTTTAATACGCTTTATTGAATGTTTTAAATCAGAATTTAAAGTTCTTTATAATTGCGAACTAGGCATACATTAATGTTGTGCTAGTTACGTTGTAGATACAGATATCGAAAAGGAAATATTTTCTGATTAAAAGTAAGAATTAAATTAGAGGTAATACAATTTATTAGATAAATAAATGTTGCCATCTAAAGCACAATATGACACCAATACAATCTAAAACATTAGGAGCCACTTAATGACGCAGATGTTCATGTCCCCAAATAATAACAATTTTCTATAATTTACCAAAAAGAATTGAAATTTTTTCTAAACAATTTTTGTATCAAAGAACTAGATAAGTTTTGCTTTTCAGATTAATTTCACCATACACCATAAGGAAATTATCAAGCCAAAACAAATTGGAGATCCAATTGTCGCACTTCCTCTAATTAAGGAGTTTGTGCTATAAACTTAATTGTGTATATTCGTTTGCAGTTTTTTTTTGTGAAAGGCAGTACTATTTAATGGCCTGTATATTGACTTGTTTTATTGTCAATTCTCAATTTAAAACAAATAGATCGTTAGTCATGTTACAGATCCTCACCATCAGTTTTGATGTGGCACCCAACGCTATCGATTTTGTATTTAAACATGTATTAGAGGGAATATATTTACTCAAAGAGGGCGATGGGTGATAGCCAGTGTTAAGTATGTATGCAGACTAGTGGCCCACCGTCGCTGCTCTGCACTATTCATCAACCCTGTCAGATGAAACATTAATATACCATTTCCTATCCAGCAATAGCCGTGCCACTTTACGATCAAAAAGTGGAATATACCATCAATTTCGAAGAAGAGTGCCTCAATACGAAAACGTGGAATTTTACTGTTGAAGCGTATGAAGTTTGCCTGTTTAGGTTTATCGCTATCCCTCAATTCACAAATAAAACATCAACAACTTACCATTTTTTTTAAAGTTAATTTAATCATGAATAATTAATCAAATTGAAGCAGTTTTTCATTAAAAAAAAAAAAAAGAGTACAGGCTCCTTTAGAGTTTATGTATAATTATTGAACATATTGGAAAAAGAAAAGAAAAATCAACTTATAATATTTTATTGAATGTATTTATGTACATAATAATATTTTTAACATAAATATTGATGTTTTCAATTATTCACGCAGAAGCAAAATGTTGATACTTTTTGACTACATAAGCAGAATATTTATGAATTATAATAATGTATATAATAATATAATACTGACAGTGTAGCCTAATTTATAAACATGTTTATTGATTATATTCAAAATAGAAAATAAAGTTAAGTCTAGGTTAACTAGAATATTATATTTTGACTCGCATATTCAAACTTTCGCAGAAGAGATGGCAAGAAGAGTATTGTGAATAATTGTTATCGTAATTAAAAAATAATTCAAGCTAGTAATAAAAAAGTGTTATTATGAACGCTTTACCGAAATAATTATTACTATATTATACTATCATTATAAAGTAATTATGTAAAAAAAAATTGTTTTATATACAACAATAAACTCTTATTATATTGTAGTAGTAAATTTCGTACTCATGATACCTTACTTAATCTATATATTAATATTATTGACAAAAATAAAATAGCTGGAGTATTAAGTAGGAGGGAACCGCTGTATTATTTTGCTCCGTTTTCGGACTCAGCCGGCAGCACACGGTGGCTCAAAAACATGTCAAGCTGTTGTTTTGTTACCATCTTAATTACAATGAAATTCGCATTAAGATTCACATTTTCTAAAGCTTATACCATTGATATAGTGGACGAAATTTTAAGATATCAACTCCGAAAAGAAAAACTGAAATTGTTTCTCACTTGTATAAACTACCTAAATAAAAGCTATATTATTATTTTGCGAAGAGATGGAGGATTGACAATTTATTTTGGGCTAAATACTAGAAACTCCATCGAATTCAGGTTCTGAATACGACGAAATTTCGAGTTTTTTAACTAAAAATAAATTAAATCGAAAATAGTTTTTCTAGATAGAGCAGAAGTAGTCGGGATTGTCGAGCATTCATATGAGTGTGTGTGAGGTGAAATATTAGGTAATAGTTTATTCTGAACAAATAATATTTAATTCGTTGATGCGTAAGTAGTAAAATAAGTATGTATAATGCTAGCTTAATATAATTCATACCTTAATCAAAAATTGGCTGAAATAATAATAAATAAAACTATCAAATTAAAAATATACTACAAAAATAAAAGTGTACCATAAAATTAAGAAAACAAGCAATTTTCTATTATAGTGAACAGGAAACTAAGTCGTAGATCAGAAAAGCCAAGTTTGGTTGGATGGGATTTGTGGGAGATTGATCATATTCCGTCAATTCAGACTCTTACGCATGAATCGAGGATATGAAAAAAAAAAACTAAAGAGTGAGGGAAAAATTAAAGATTGGATATATTACATTTTGTCTCTTTACATATAAATCAATATATCTCCTACCAACTGCATATATAATTCTTTTCGAAATCCTCTTCTACCGACGATGCACCCACGCCGAACAAATAATAGGAAAATACCAATGGCTTTAGAAGGAGAAAATCTACAGTGGACTAAATCTTTTCTCTGAGGACTCTCATGGAGAGGGGAAATCGAATGCATCGTGGCAACCTGCCATCTATTTGTGGACTTTAAGAATGCGTGTGACAGTGTTAATCGCTCAAAAGCTATGTCCACACTGTTCGAATTTCGATTCGACATCACATGTTCCAACTTTTTTCTTCACCGTTCATCATTTCGAATCGAAAGCCGAACAGTGTTGGCATAGCTTCAGATACACGAAGAACTGGAAGAATATGGTTAATCTTATTAAGATGACGATGCATGATGTAAGGAATAAGGATATAAGGAGAATGCTCAAGCGAGGGATGGGTTGGTATGTTTGCTGTTTATTTTGGGCCATGAAAAGGCAGTAAGAGATTTTAGGGCACAGAAAACAGCAAATATTGCCAATCGAAGCGTCCAAATCTTGGGCTTTGCAGATGATATTGACATAGTTGCGAGATACGAAACTGAGCTGAGGAACGCCTTCCTGGAAATCCAACAGGCCGCTTCGTTGTTGGGCCTCGAGATAAATGAGGGTAAAACTAAATATTTGGTTGTGAAGGTAGACGGTGGCCGTCATGGTGAAACTTTTTTAGATAGACCCTTTCAGATTTGAAAGAGTGTAGGAGTTCACCTACTTCGAATCTCTCGTAACATCTACCAACAATATGGTAGAACAATATGGCTAAGGAAATAAACAAGAAGGCAATAGCGGCCAACCGTTGCTATTTTGGTTTGATGAGGTAGACAAGTAGGCGTCTACTTAAGAGGCAAACAAAGGCCTGAGTGTATAAGACGTTGATTAGACCTGTCTCAACTTCATAGACATGAACTATGACAAAGGCTGATGAAAATGATCTGCTGTTATTTTAACGGAAAATATTGTGGGGGATTTACAGCCCTCTGAAGGAAGGGGATGTTTGGAGGAGACGCAAGAACCAGGAGCTTTATATCTTGTATGATGGCCTAAATGTGGTAGACTTCATAAAGCTCGGATGGTAACGTTCGGCCGGACATGTGATTCGGTTGCAGGAAGGATAAATTCCCAGGAGAGTACTCGAGGATTGAATTGACCGAACCAGAAGAAAGGATAGAAACAAACTAAGATGGGTGGGCAATGAGGCAGCTGACTCGAGGATCCTTCTTAACTCACTGAACTGGAAGGCGGCGACAGGAGATAGAGCTAGATGGCGAGAGCTCCTAGAGGAGGCTAAGGACCACCCCCATGTTGTAGCGCCATATATATAGATAGATAATGATAAATAAAGAATAATTTCTATAAACGTTGTATGAATGATAACATTTCGGGAGCTGACACAACATTAGATTTGTTACAAAAGTTACATATAAACCTTTATTTAATTTTTCTTTATTTTGTAGTAATTAGAATGTTTTATATCATTGTGATGTTCAAAATTCGATATTATATGCAATGGACATTTAAAAAAAAGAAGAAGAAATAAATCGTAAAAACGTCATAATTCTTTCATTTTTTGAAATGTTCAATCCTTTTTTTATGACCAAATATGGTACTTATCTTGGGAGCAGAGTAGCTCAGTGGTTAGGTACCGTGTTACCTTACTCCCGGTCCCGGGTTCGAGACCGACTGTGGCAAATAATTATCTATTCTTTTATCAGCCGTGGATCGACCCTGTGCGATCGAAAAACCCTCCTGGGTTTCACACAGCCTCTGTAAGTGAGTACCCTTAACTGGGGCAAAACCTGGCGGTTAAGCGTGATCTAAGCCAAATCACCTTGCACAACCGTTGGCTTAAAAACAGTACGGTCCTCCGAGTACTGAACCCAAGGTCCTTCATGGATTGTAGTGGTACAGGTTTTTTTTTGTATGCTTTATAAATGCGATGTTTAGATTTAAACACTTCCTACAGATTTGGAAAATGGCCAAAATCACAGCAATTCCGAAATCAAATAAAGATAAAAAAAATAGTAACATATAGACCAAAAATAGTAGAAAACTATAGACCAATTAGTTTACTCCCTATTATAGGTAAAATAGCAGAAAAAAACATTTTACCAAGAATAAATGCAGTTATTGCAGATAATAAGATGTTTATAGATGAACAATTTGGATTTAGGCATCAACATTCTGCTAGAGCTCAGTTAGGTCGGCTGACTGATCATATCACAAAGGGATTTAATCACAAACAGCACACAGGGTTGGTATTACTGTATCTGGTATGATGGCCTCTGTATGGACACTGTATCCAACGCGGCGAGGCTATCGATATCCATACAATTGTTCTACATATCAGATTATCAGGAGTTCTTATTATATACATATTATATAAAGTGGAGGTTTGTGGGTTATAATTATTATAGTATAAATGATTTATTTATACCTAAAATAAAATGATATCTTAAATGTTGTTTGTGCCAATTTATTACAATTATATCAATTTTAAAAGTCAATGGTTTTGTCGATTAAGACATGCGGCACTCGACGCGGCTGATGACTATTCACAGCACTGCGTTGCGTCTCCTTACAGAACTAATTCGTCCGATGTTTTTATTGGCTGCTATAACTGTTTAAAAATAAACCTGTCCCACTACAGCCCATGAAGGGCGCATTACTTTGTAATGAAGTAATGAACTTGGCCATACATTATACAAGGTGCTGGTCGGAATCAAAACAAATGCACTCAACCAAATGAAGGGTTAGGTAGCCCACTTTATGGAGGTTGGGTTAGTTCAAGAAAGGAATAAAGGAATTAATGACTGATATAACAGAAAATAAATTATCTGCCAGCAGCCGGACTGTTTTGATAGTATACTAATATTGCATAGAAATATATAAACAAATTAAGGAGTATTTGATACCATTTGATTGATATTCCTCCACTCATTTCCTGATATATTTATACTTATTCATCCCATTTTATATTATGGTTGTATCTTGTTTTTTTTTTAGTCCTGATGAAGGGCTATAACTTAGGCCGAATCGTCGGCAATCATTTAAGCAGTATTCACTAGCATTACTAAGGATGACTGCACCCCAATGCAAGCGTTTTTCCTGTATGCCTCCTAGAAAAAATAACCAACTTTATAATTACCCCTTAAGTACTACTATACCTCACAACCATTTTTCAAACTCACTCTTAAACATACTAGAAAGAGCATAAATACGCTCACCTTAAATAAAAAAATAATTCTTTAAAAATATTTTTTGTTTTCATTTGGTTGAAATATTTAGGGATATATCCGTTTATACACTGCGCACTAATGCGCCGCATCAGTTGCATTGTCATTACTTATGCAACTGGCAGTATCGTATTTTCTGTGTTTATCTTTCTAGACCTCACCCCAACCATCTTCTACTTGATTAAAATGTACTTGCAATTGATTTTGTTACATTTTTAAATCATTATAGGTTTATTCTTTGATCTAAAACCATAAATAATTAATTTTGTTTTCTTCTTTAGCAGTGAAGTATGGGAAGAGCTGCAGGATGAGACTCATGGTTGTCAATATTACATAAATCCTCCAACATTTCTAGGATTCACTTAGAGTGCGTTGGCTGAAGAACGTTTGGAGCGGCCACTAGGGTTAACCTCTTAGCAAACTTGACCGCAGAGAAAGCTTCTTCGAAATAAAACCCTTGTTGAGATGTTTAACTTGAATCCTTTTAGATAACTTGACATTACGTCGGCCACACGTGTTTATCCATTAAAGTGAATACCTCATAAATCGAATTCATATTTTTTACCCAATTTTATTTGCGTTCAATTTATCAATTGAACTTCCTTTAATTTTTTCAAGTGTTATTTTCTGAACAATGCGTGAACATTGTGACTGACTAACCTTTGGTAGCTCATTCCAGACTAAATTCATAACAAAAATTGCATATAAACTCTGTTCAAATTCTCTTCTGTTTCTTAATAATTTTAGGCCTTTTTTACTTCCTTGTACGAAGTAAAGGAAGTATTGTAATCGCGAGAATTTTCGGTTTTCAGATTTCAACGGAAATATCCATTTTGACTAGTTTCTTCGTGACGTCTGTACGTACGTTCGTTCGTACGTATCTCAAAAGCAGTTAACCGTAGAAAGTTAAAATTTCATTTTTAGGATTATCATATAATCTAGTTGTGAACCTCCCTTTTTGGTCACTGCATTATTACCGGAAGTGGTACTTTACTTTAGGCGGGCATCGATTCCCGATGAATACTTGATGTAGCTACTGCAACGATCCGTCTGACAAAATATATTCGTTAGATCAGATCTTTATCTTTACTTCAATGTCGACCCCTATTATTTAAGTTTTAATCTTCAAATATTGTTTTATGTATATATATATATATATATATATATATATATATATATAAATTTGCATTTGTTTATCATTAGTTTTTCCATTATATTACTGTCAATCTCATTGTCATATCTTTATCGCATCTGTAAAAGTCTACATCATTCAGCATTGACTAATCCCTGAATAAATGATTGTCTGCGTGTAAAAAAATTAATAAATAAGCATTCTAGTACTAACAGTTAGACTTATATTAATTAACAAGCAGTAATAAGCTATATAAGGCATAAAATGATACAATGGTAGGCGATTGTGAAATGATTTTTACAAATGCATTAATTTTAAAATATTCTTAAAATAATATTTATTCTACTGGTATATTTAAATTGAATCGGAAACAAATATAAGTAAGTATATACCAGTGTTTAAATTTTACCAATACTAATACTAATATTCCAAAACCAGTTCCAGTTCGATCCTTTGATTTCTAGAGTACTACAGTTAAAATTTAATTAAGCATTTTTGGTGCTTAAATTAAAAAAATTCGATATTATTTTTCAATTTTGTCGCATTAGATTTATAACATGAAAATAAACCATTATATTCGCCCTAGTGTAGGGACATTATGGTGTAAAGCTACAGCAATATTTATAAACCTTATTTAAGAAAGACTGGGACAAAGAGGAACCCCATTAGGAAAAGATCCAAAGTCTTGTATGATCTGGTCCGGGGATTCCCAGACTTTTTGTGACTGCGTGGTAGGTTTCAGATAACTGGGCGTACCATTACCTGATCTTATGGTATTAAAATTAAAGATTCCTCTTCATAAATAAATACAAACTGATTTACAAACGTTCATTAAACAAACAAAATAATATATGTTACAGTAAATACGATTAAGAAAATAATAATTTGAAAATAAAGTTAAAAAATCCAAAATCAAATATGAAATTGACATCACATAACAACAGAAGCAGCAAGATTAACACCAAACATTCTGTAGACGAAAGTATATGCATCAAAAATAAGAAATTCGGACAATATTTTTCAATTGGAAGCATGCTATTTACAATCAGAGCGTCCATGTTAAGCTTGGCGGAGTTCCGAAATCATTTTTATTAATTGTAGATACTGTTTATTCATCTCTTAATTGATGCATTCAATAATAATTTTAAAAAATTATATTGAACGTGTTAAAAAGATTTTTCTATTCATATTAAAAAATATTATCAATAATTAAACTATAACTATTGGGAAGCTATCCAGCGAAATTTTATTTGCGTTTTGAAGTAAATAGTGATCGTATTCTATGTGAAATACAATTTTAAGTATTGCAATTTTGTATTATATTACTTACAGCTTAAAATAATAATTGTACGATTTTTTTTTAATTGTTGATTAATTCCTATTATATATTAATATGAATTTATTATGCCGAAATACTTCACTAAATGTAAAATATTTTGATAATTAAGAACCTATCTGCAGGGATACATAATGAATTAAAGGTTTTTTTTTTCACTCGGAATAATTATTTGTAAATATTTATTTTAGTTAAATAAACTTATGTGTTTTCGTTTCCTTTTGGTCAGATGTACAGATTTAGAGGAGAAAAAATATTGGCTCTTCTCCCAAAACAAATTATAGAATGAGAAAATTATGATTCTCATAATTAATAATTTTAGTTCTTATTTTTCATTTAATAATTAATAGTAATGACAATGATAGTTTTAGAATACACATTGTTTTGAAGACATTATTTTATTTACTATTTTTCCTTACTAATTTATTTCTGGAGGGAATTCTTAAACTGTTACGTATATTGCAATATCTTACCAATACGTGTACACCAAACAAAAAAAAAATGTAATCATGAAAATAGATATTATATGCATATATGTTAAATAGTACTAATAATAATGATGAGCTAACATTTCAAATGGAAAAACGAACCTTATTTCTTAATGTATCTGTAGAGGTACAAAATTTTAAACTGCTCAGAAAATGTGTCAATTTTTAAATTTAAATAGATGACAAAAGTTCTAATTGAACAATATGATATAAAAAAAAAATAAGTAAAACATTTTCAAGCATAATGGGCTTTATGATACATAAAGGGTTAAGGATCTTGGTAACCGAAACCATACCTTCATAGTTTGTAGTCTATACAGGCTGATTCCTAGACCACTTCAAGCAATTCCTATACCAAGCAATTCCTATACTAAGCAATACCTATATACTCAAATTAAATTCACACGGGCGCTCTCTTTCATTAGTCATACCAATAAAAATTTTATTTTTATCAGATTAAAAGTGATGTTTAGTAGTTTCGATTGCAAAAATTTAACAATCACAAATAATTAATTTTTGTGAGTCGAACCAAATATCGAAATCGGCATAATCAGACGAGTGTGTTTAAATAATGATCTGAAGTAGATTAGAGTATTTTTCGACAGGAATGAACCGAGAGGGTTAAATATTAACGAGCCCCGCGGTATCGGACTGGGTGGAAGGGGGGGGGATTGAAAAGTGGAAAAGCAAACTTGTCAAAAAAGGGACGAATATATTTTGTCAGAGGGATCGTTGCAGTAGCTACATCAAGTATTCATCGGGAATCGATGCCGGCCTAAATGAAGTAGTAATAAACTCTCACTTGTTTATCCCTTAATCACCCTGAGCGAATATCCAACGCCTAGGTGATAGTTCCGACAAGGCGGAAGAATCTTTGTTGATGTTGACGCAGTCTTTAATGGAGGATCCGCCGAGGCTTTGGGAAAAGATGCAGGTGTGAGGCGATATGTACCGTTAGGTAACCCGAAAAACGGTTTCATAAATACCTAAAATCGATAAGCATGATAATACAATTTTATTCTCCAAAGTCCGTACTTGAATAATATTTTATTTATTATATGTATAATTTTATTCTTCCAGAGAAGTATTTTTATTTAATAATAGTCAAGAAGATCCTTTTGTCTTAAAATCAATCTTTTCAATAATATTCTTGAAAATGTTTCGTGCTATTCTGCCAAAGTTTTCTACTAATCTAAATATTGAACTTCATTTAAAATCAATAAAACTTAGATAAAAGATTTTATAGGAAGTTTAATATGTATATTAGTAGAATAATTGGGCGGAATATCCTGCAAAATTGTCAAGAATATTAATGAAAAGATTGATTTAAAAAAATATGTTACACAGAATGTTATATCAGAATATTATCTGAGATTACCTTGATAATATAGGAAACGCTGGTGATGTGATAAATATAATAAATAAATAATATAATAAATATAATTACTGAGACAAAAGGATCTTCTATTATTGGATATAAATATTTTATTTTTTTAATAGAATGGAATTCTACAAAAACTAATAAGTAAATATGGCGAGCAAAGCATATATGTCAAGTAAATGATGTTTTAACGATTTTTTTACGATTGCTATCAATTGAGGACATATCTGTAAGAATAGTGAAGTAGATTTTAAGTCGAAATTATAACTTTTTAAGACGGCAGCTTAAAATTTAAATGTCGACTTGCAATATAATATTAGAGTCCTAGAGAAGGAGTTAAGAAAAATAAATATGATTTTAAACCCTAGGAAAACAAAGGTCATTAGGATTAGGAAGGAGACCCCTAGAAACATGGGGATGATAAGGGCTAATAATGGTAGGTTAGAGCAAATGGACCGCTTTGAATATTTAGGAACCCATCTGCCAAAATAGATGATACAGGAGTGACGGAAAGGATAAGTGCAGCAGGAGGGACTGTTCAATGCCATTAATGGTAGATTCCTTAATGGAAGGGAAATAACTAAAAGTACAAGCCAATCTATAAGTCAACCTTCTTCCCAACACTACTATATTCATCCGAATATATCCTTTAACAACCAAAAGCAAGAAAAGATTGCAAGCTATGAAAATGAGATACCTATGGAAGATAGAAGGATACACCATATGAGATAGGATTAGAAATGCAGTTATAAGAGGTAATATGCAAGTGGGACGAAGCCAGAGTCGATGGTGGGAAAGGCCGAGAAAGACCAAGGCACACTAAAGACGGAGTCAGAGAGGCCTTTCAGAGACGAAACATCGACTGAAATAAGCGAAGTGAGCTGACAGGTAACAAAACCACTTGGAAGTGGCTGAATAAAAAGGAACCTCACACTCCACAGCAGTAGAGAGGGCTGGAATATAGTTATTCTACAATCACTAAAGGCAAACAAAAACAAAATTATCAAGCTATCATTATCATTAGTTCAGTGAGAATGTTAAGCCTACTAACTAATATCTGAAAGGCTATGCCAGATTTTTTATCTTATTTAAAATTCTGTAAAAAATATGAAATCGCTAACTAGTGGCATTTCGCCACTCTTTTTTTTTTTTTATTCAACTGTATCTCGTAAAAACAGAAAAGAATACAACTAAAGAAAATTAGTAAAAATTGAATGGCATGTCGTTTCTTTAAATTCTCGGATGAGGACAGTGGTATATAAAGGAATCAAAGATGAAACATCAGACAAAATGTTCTTCAAGTTATCCATTTGAAATTTGTTAACAAATTACACCCAAAATAAAACTGATATTCAAAACAAATAAATATTCAAGTACAACTTATAAAGTCTCATAAATATCAAAACCCTTTATTTATTCATTGAATGAATAACAATGTCCCAACAACAACAATATCAGCATTTAGATCATTTATTATATGTAAATTTTAACTAACCTCATCTGTTAGCTGACAGCATATCAGTCGTATTTTTTGGAACGTATGGGGTATGTATTATCATATATATATATATATATATATATATATATATATATATATATATATATATATATATATATATATATATATATGTGGAAAAAATTACCTTCGAAAAGAGCATTGTTGGACGAGAAAAATGGGAATTTCGAATAGTGTCTGCCGGTGCGACGTCCCATCATAATTTCGGCACACAAAGTTTTTTAGCATAAGAAGATCTGTAGTTTTATGAGTGCATGAGAACAGATCTTGTTCAAAAACTGCACTGTTGGACGAAAACAATTTGGATTTTGAATCTTTTGCCTGTCGGTACGACATCCCCTCCTAAATCCGGCAGACAAAGTTTTTTGGCATCTGGGGGAATGTATAATTTCATGCATGGTTGGAACAAAATATCTTTAAAAAGTGCACTGTTGCAAGAAAAAAAAACGTATTTTGAATTTTGCCTGTCGTAGCGACGCCCCTATTAAATTCGGCAGACAAATGTTTTTAGCATCTAGAAGGTGAGCAGTTCATTGCTGGCTTGAAATAAATCATCTTAAAATAATGAAATTACCTGTTTGGAAACGCGATTTAGAAACGCCCTCACTGAAGAAGATGGATATTTTATGGATGTATGACTAAAACTTTTCTTCGAATAGGGCACTAAATTTCGCCTCGACTCTTGGTCTATGTAGTTCAACGACCGACAACACGTATCGTTATGATTCATAGCCCCACTGTCCCAAAGTGAGCAAGCCGGATAAATATTAAGCTAATTTGCTTACAGTCATTTTATAATTAATTAGAGGCTCAAAAAATTCAAACCATGTAAGTTCGTTCAGATTAACTAAGCAGATATGCTGAACAAAAAATAATTCAATCTTATACAGATATAATTAGTTATATATTTTTTTTCTCGATAAAACATAATTTTGGCGCCCACCTTGGGATCGCGCTCCGGTGCGGAGTCTAATATGAAGGATCGAATGGGACCCATTTTCTTAGGTAGGATTTGCAGTGCCGAGATATGCAGTGGTATACCAACTATATTTTGAATTGCTCATTTTTGAATTTTTTGTGTGTTTTTAGAACTGAGGATGAATGCATAACATTCGAAACCAGTTTTCAATAAAACAAATTTATAGAAGTGGCAAATAATTTATCAATCCCTAATTAGATATACTATACTAGAGACAGAGTTGTATTATCACTAGAATTAAAGCTACCATTGTGATTGATTGATTCTCTTGCATTATTTGACATAGGTTTTATACATAAAAAAGAGGAGACGATGTTTAGGGATATAAAATTTGTTGACAAGGAAATAAAAAAATAACTTCCTGGATTATAAACTCTATTTAATAAATATAACTTCCAGGGCTATAAACCCAATTTGATAAATATAACTTCCTGGGACAAAGCCCATGTCATAACTGCTTCTAGAAAACGAACCGATTTCGTTCTTCTGATAGCACTCTCGAGGTACTCACGAGCCTTCTAATAATTCTAATGAGTGCTTCATAAACAAGTGCATTTTATGGCACTCTGAACCGTTGAAAAGGTCTGTTGTCTCTAGGGCCGTGTTTGATCATGTGTTTGATTTTTGCCAATAATATAAATATTAAGGTATTATGAAAAAGAAACTTTTTTTTTGACCCAGCATATGTGCACAGCGGCCTATTGAGGCCTATTGTGCGCTGGCCTAAACCGTTTAAAACAGGCGAGTAGCCTTCGCAACTTACTACTACCTTATAATAATAAGACTATATTGTTTTACATAAAATACAACACAATTTTGTTTTTACAAAATTACTTAATAATAACAATAACATAATTTAATAATAATTATTGGAATAAAGTTTTCATAATAACAATAGTAGAGCTTGAAATATTTCTATTTAGAATAATAATTATTCGCGAAATTACTACATCTTTTTACATTCTTTTTTGCGAAAGTTTGAATGAGCGAATCAAAATTCTAGACTTATTAGTCAACACATTTTTTCTCGTTAAACTATAAACAACATACATATTTATAAATTAGGTTTAATAAGTATTATTATTAAGGGTACACTGCCAGAGTATGATGAAAGTTCATAATATTATTAATAAATATGTATGGTGTTTATAGTTTAAAGAGAAAAGAAAGTATTGTCAATTGAGTAAGATATTACAATGAGCACTTTCAAAGTGTTATTCCTTGATATGTTATACTTCTCATCGATATTAGTTTCGAAAGATTGTTTTTTTTATTTATATATTTTTTTTTCAGCCCTTTTGGTATATTCCTTCTGGAAGTTACTGTAGGCTCCATTAATCAGGATCACACCGCTATAACTCAGAACAAGAATAATGTTTATGTTTACAACTATAAATAATCGACAATACAGATGTTGATTCTAGCGTATGAGTAAACTGAAAAGTTTTCCCAGTCAATATTTATATTTACGTTCCATACACAACCTTTATAATTCTTTACATATTTATCAAAATTTGCCTTTCCCCTTAGTCAACGAGCTTCTCAAGTTCAGTTATGACACCTTGAAATATTAACTCAGCGCTCCACTTGCAGAAGTAAGCACGTAGAGATAAATCAATTATTTACTGACATGCATGAAAATTAGGAACTGAATTTTTTTCCAGGATTTTTATTTAATAGACTTAATTATAGTGAGCCTGTTAATCTGTACTTTTAATTGAAGACTACATAAATAAATCGTGGAAATAGTTTTTATTAAGTACAAATGTAGAACTAACCCACCTATAAATATAATATCTCATAAAAGTATATATTATATCTCGACATTTTCATAAAAGAATGAAAGGTTTATTATTGTAAACGGCTTTGTTTCCTTCATTGTATGTTTATTGTATATATAAAGTACATTTATAATTTTTCATAAGCGAATGTTCTTGTTGTAGATGAATACTGTGAATAGTGAATATTAAATCAATGATTGTCGATTGCAGTACAGAATAACTTAAATCACTTGAAAAATTAAATAAAGATATAAATTACAAAAAATAAAATGTTACCTATTGAATTCTAAAAAAAAAAATATTAATTTAAATATATATTGATTTAAATTAATATATATTTTTTAAAAATATTAATTTAAATACATATTGATTTAAATTAATGTATATATTTTTTAAATATTAATTTAAATCAATATATAAAATGAGTTATGAAATTCCTCTATTTTGGTAAACGCCAAACTTATGATAATCACCAGGCTATATAATATAAATGTGCATGAATAGAATTGAACCATAATATTAAATGCTCATCATAAAATTGTTTAATATTATAAAGATTTTCATTTGTGGTTTGAAATGCAACCTTTTAGCGAAGAAAACTATAAAATCACCATTCGAATATATTTAAGTTTTAAACTAGTCTTAAAATATTTAAATTAGGTTAGAATATAGATATCTAGATTAATGAAAATACGATTTTGTATTAGAAATAGTATTTCATTGTTAATAAAGTGAAAGTTGTCCATGAAAAAAAAAAAATACTAAAATAAATATTCGTCGATGTCATATTACCATCTTATAAAATACTAATGTTATGTAAATTCTATATTTGTGATAATTTTACTATAACTAGTAAAAACGCCCAAGTGCCCTTTTTAGTCTGTCTGTATTTAAAAATAAAAATTATATGTTTGGCCGCATTGAATAAAAATCTCTGCATGAAAAATTAACGTTTCAATTTTTTGAGTTCTCAATGAACTTAAGAAAAGACATGTTTATTTTCACCAGTGCTATTTTCATAATTAATAAATGGTCTTGGTTTTAAATGTTTAGTTGTTTATTAGATATAATTAAACCGTTATGTGAATTTTAAGAATGACCTAGGCGATCCCGCTTTGCCCGCCCCGGCCCGAAATCGGCAAGCTCAGCACAATAATATTTTTACGTTATGCCGTTGAACAAAATGATACAACGTTATTATAATAATTGAGTAAGAATGAACTGGAATAATGTTAATAGGAAACTAAAAGTTTGAAAATTTACAATTGAAAATAAAATTGATTTAATATTCATTACGCAAACACGGACGGGAGATGCCGTTTCTTGAAATTAATTGATAAAACGAACACAAATTTTTAAACAGAAAACATAATGAATTAATAGAAGGAATATAATTAGTGTGCTAAAAATAAATGTTTCGAAAAATTACTGGTAGCGTTTAAGAAAAATTAACTTAAATAATAAGTGAGCATCCGCATATTTTACATTTTAATCATTGAGTGTCCTAGAAAAAAATTAATAACTATATATGTGTTTTTGAAAATAGTCAATGTAAACATAGATAATTAACAGCGAAATTTTCATTTTTACAGAACAAATCAAAATATCTAACCTCAAGTAAAATATACCTCATTAATTGCAGTTTTATTTCGCAATATGATTACTATTTCTAGTTATTAATTATCATTAGCAGGTATATATATATATATATATATATATATATATATATGATAATTACTTTACAGCATATATTTTAATTATTTTATTTTGTCAAAGACTTCTAGAAAGAATTTTTAATGGGAACCTTAGCCACAAAAATGAAAAAAACAACATTTTTTTGTATGATATTATAAAAAATTCTTTACTCTTTTCTGAAAAGATTGATATATATATATATATATATATATATATATATATATATATATATATATATACACACACATATATATTATTGGGGTTACAGAAATGATGAAAGTAAAATTAGTAAAGTAAAATTATGATTAAAAGTAAAATCGAGGTAGTTAGCATGTTAACTTAATATTTAATTAAAGTAAATTAATTAAAGTACCCTCCTGCTTCGTTTTTAAAATTTTTAAAAATGCGAACGTAAAAATTACTTATTTATAATAATTTTTGATGCCTGATACTAAATTAACGATTCATTGAAATTAAATGAAGAACTATTTAATTTTTATCATAATTATAATTTTTAGCAAATTTCGCCAACAAAAAATATAATATGGCAACAATTTTAACTGTTTGGTCTTGGAATAAAACTGTAAACACAACTGTAAAACTTCGTTTTCGAAAGATTTCAAGACTGCTCAGTTAAACAGCTGTTACATACTATGTAAGCTTCAAGAATCAATTATTAATTCAACAATTGACCAAGTATGAGGATAGAGGAATAACACCTCAAAAGAAAAACGTCAATTCCCAAAAGTCATGTTTTTAATTACGAAAACTAAAAATTCAAATGATTTTAATTTTTTTTCCTATATGTTTAGAACATCAATCTCATTATTTAAAGCGTTTTCTGAAACTACAAGTTCACTAGAGCCGGGAAAAAAAATTATAAAGTTAAAAAAAATTTTGTTATTGTCGAGGGCATAAAAAAATTCTGGTTGACTATTTTTATTTAAAATACTTTTAAAATTATTGTCTTTATCACTTATATATAGCTCCTGAGAAAAAGGTACATAAAAACTGCATTTTCATCCACCTCTCGCCTATGTCTACTCGTAGGCATCCCCTTAACTTCCATAGTTCTATTTACTTAGACTTGACCCATGAATGCTTAGAACATATATACTTTTTTTTTTTTTTTTTTTTTATATATTTATAGCAAAAGTCTCTGCAGCCAATTATGTTAAAGAAATCTGACTTGCCAGGTCTGTATTTGTAGTGAAAGTTATACCATAGCCGTAACCAGATTATATATAAGCGTGTGTACCTTTCAAGAAAATGCATGAAGGATATGCTGTATGTATTATGTAAATGAAGGGATTACTAGACGGATGAGTTGCTCTTCACTTTTTCATAACCGGAATGGATGATTGGCTATCAAGAACGGATTTCGATAGCAGCTGGGCTGTGTATGTAAGCAAATTGGCAAGTGTGTCGAACAAGTTGTCATTGGATAGACGAGTGATGTCACAAGAGGGAGTTGATGGTCGGAGGTTCCAAAGAAGGGAACGACCGGCGGCAAATATCAAAGCTCCGACCTAAACTCACTTCCCCTCTTCCCCACCCCTCCTAACGAGAGCCTTTAGTAATGAAGTGCCCGTAGTCAAACTATTGTAACTGTATAGTGAAATAAATAGGAGCCGGCACAGAATGAAAAAGACATATGAATTGTATTAAAAGGATGGGTGGCATTAAATGAGAGAGGGGAGTGGGTGTAGTGGGGAAGGGGTCGGGGGAGGGGAGATACGGAGTGGGGATGAAATTGGGCCTAGCAACAAGGGTGGGTAGGAGGGATAGCCAATAGGAAGCGAGATGTAGCCGCATTGATCCCGCCCCTTTCCTCAGTCGCTCCCAGCCTTCCGGCCAATCTTCTTCTCTATCCCACTTACATACCTCCTACATCCCACCGATTCTCCTCCCCAGAACGGACTGACAAAACTGGAAATTTTCATATTACAAAAATTTTCAATGGTCCTTAGTTGCTTATTATACTGACATTCTTCAAATCTCTATTATTTGTGGTGATTTCAACTCTTCAGTCCTCTAACGATAATTCCACTACGCGTTGAACGTTGGTGTAATTGTGGATTTTTTCTTTCATGATAGATCCAAGTTAGTGCGATCGGAAATACTTTCTTTAACTTTAATCGGGTATAACACCGTAAACAGTACAGGTAGCTAGCTCTTTTAGATTTGAATTAAATAAAAAAAAAAATCGTAAATGATATTTGGAATTTTTAAATTTATTAAAATTAAAGTAACTCTTTGCCTTATAATTTACTGCTAGCTAAATCTTTGATGTTTTTCAAAACGGGAATGATACCTTTGACAACTTTACCGTAAATAAATCAGCAAAACAATAATCCCTTAAATTATTAAATAAATTATTTTCAATCAAATGTAACCATAACAAAACATATTACTTACACCCGATATTATTCTTTGCGCTAGGTCTCTAATAAAAAAAATATATAACAGCATCGCATTATTAGTCCACACACACAAAAAAAAATATATGAAAAAAATAACATATCGATCAATATTATTTATAAAATCAAATTTATGCTGATTGAAAATTTAATTTTTGAAGGATGTATTAATTTTTAATACGTGAATGTAATAAAAAATGCATTCATAAAACTAAACATCGTGTTTTATTTAAATAAAACATATTCTCTTAATTTAAATATTTTAATGAATTTTTCTTTTGTAATAAAAACAAGTTAGTAACAAATAAAAAAATTGTATAACACTAACATTACTAATTATAGATAAATTGAGACGTTATCGTTACACGTTTTTCCTGGTTCCTGGGTAAAATTGAATACTTAAAAATCTCACCACTTTAATAAAATAACAGGTCTTTAATCAAATTTAGTTTATTTACAAAGGTTTTCATCAACACAAATAAACTTCAACTGAAATAAGCAAATGTAAAGAATGAACCTTTGAATAAAAAATCAAGTTTTATTTTTTCTGGTACCAAAGATCTATTTTAGTAATAATGTGGTATCAAACGAAGTGGTTTGAGTTTGGCCTACATTACTGAATGAAATAATCTATTAGTATTGGAAAAATAAAAATCCATGGTGAATATTTATTGGAAGAACTGATAAATATATAATTTATATAATAATAATAATAAATATGTAATTTAAAAAAAATATTTATAATAGCATCGCATTATTAGACCAAACACACACAAAAATATGAAAGAAATAACATATCGATTAATCTTATCTATAAAATCAAATATAATGCTGATTGAAAATTTAATTTTTGAAGAATGTATTATTGTTATTCAGGCAGCTTTGTTGTTATTACCATTTCTGTACTGCAATAAGAAGTTCAAAATTAGAGACGGACTTTTTAAGCAGTAAAAAAACTGTACAATATGCAGTAAAAAAACTGAAAATACGGAGCAAAAAGTGTCAAAGTACACAATGAAATCCATGAAATACGCGATATTTTTTTTTAAAGTATCTTTAATGCAATTACTCGTGAAAATTGTAATATGAAGATCACTTGTTCGAATCCCGACCCCTACTTCCTAATACGGCTGGTATCACGGAAAGTTATACCCAAAATACCTTTAATATGGGGATTCCCCATTATGCAAAAAACTTGACAATTAAACAAATAAAAAGTTTATTTTCGTAAATTATAAGATATAATAAATAATCTTTTAGTTAGCTATAAGTATAATTTTAAACTAAGCAATAAAAATTAAATAAATTAATAAAACCAAGTTTTTCTTTTAAGCTTAAGTAGGCAGGACCGAGCCATGCTAGGAAATTCTTTTATTTAATTAGTTAACGGGGATAAAAAAAAATCCAATAGTTATAATACTGATTTCTGAGTTGTCACACTATTCCAGAATGGATGTGATAAGTTGAACAATCATGTACTTTACAACTTTAGCACTTTATTAAACAATAAATACCACTAACATAATAAAGATGTAAAAAATATTACAGCATCTGCATAACATATGATGATTATATTTATTAGATAAGCTCCATATTAAAAACAAAACACTTCCTCTGCTATCTCAATCGTTCATACTTCATTTCATTTCCCATTCGTTTATCTAAAATATTTAAATTCATATTTTAGTAAAAATAAAGGAACAATAAAACTGAAAATAAAATAATTGATGCCGGTTGACCGGATTAATTTGCCGTGGTTGGCTAGTTTCTTTTAATAACACGCGTTTTGCATTTTTCATTCGAGTTTTTTCTCACCGGCTTCTTTGTGTTTTTTACTTAATAAGTGATTTCCTCGGGTGAAGGATTTCACCAATCGATTTTTGTGGCTAATTATCCATATTCTATAAGTTAAATCAAAAGCCTTCCGAGTAGAACCATTTTGCAGACAGACAGACAGATATTGCTCATTAAGGATAATAATATACATTAATTAATTAATTTTATACGGTTATAATTATTAAATATTATAGGTTGGTTTTTGTTTGAAAGTGATTTTTTTCTCCTCTGTCATTAATCTTAAATAATAATTTTATTTTTCATTGAAAAAAATAATATTAATGTTCGTAATTTAATTTTTTTTTTATCAGAATATTCAAATATATGCATTTATGTAGTATGAAAAATAAAAATTTGTTCGGTTGTGTTCAAATCCATAGATTCGGATAGATTTGGATAGGCATTTATTTAAAAAAAAAAAAACAGGTAAACTAAATATGCAATTGCATCAAAATATGATATTTATATATATAACATTGGCCAAAGTACACGGTGGCCATACGTCCTGAATTTCAGCTCTGTGTCCCAGTGTCCAGAATAAACTCATTTCCTTTCCGAATTTTCAACAAATCAATTCATTCTCCCCCCCAAAAAATAGCCATAGCATTTTATTCTTAAACCCAGCCTTAATTTTTATAATAACTTTCTTTTAGTTTCGCCTGAGATTAAAATCCCCAATAACTTGTTTTAGTGAAAATACAAGTTGTGGTCTAAGCATAACATTGGTTTTCAAATTGGTGTTTCCTTTTCCTATCAATGTCGTGCCTTTAGAAAATATTTTGTAAAATACGGAATAGTTTAACGCAATGTTTAATAATAATATATAACAATAATAATATATAATTTTAATTATAGTGCCTAACTATAAAAAAGCACCTTTCCTTAAAAAAAAAAATGAATTACCCTCTAATCCTTGAATTTACTTATCCTACTCTCCCTCCCCCCCCCATCATGAATAGATAACCTATCCCGAATTATAATTATGTTGGGAATATGGTCACCGTGCTTATGTATAATGTGAAACTTAAAATAAATTTTAATAGTGAATTTTAACCTTTTACTGTCGTGAATCTGGAAAAAAAACTGCTTCATTTTGAAATAATGATTATATGCCTTATGGTAATGCTATCCATTACATTTATTATAACCAAATCTCTTGTTCAAACCCGTATGATATTCTATGTTTATTATAATCGGTGACATATACCGTTGAAGATAATATTCCACATCTATAAAAGCCCTAACTATTTAAGCGCTATGCAGATGGAGCTATGTTATCCCGGCTGGAAGTTATTGCTGGAGGGAGAGACCGCCTCAAGCGATAAACTCCAGTCAACAACCTACCAGCCATATTAGCCCCTCCCCTAAGTCAAAGCTCAAAGAGTACTTCCAATTAATTCCCTCCCCTCCACGAGCATTTTTGATCGTTTGTTGGCGTATTAGTATCTTAATAAGGATATTTAACCCACCTAAGCCATGCGTCACGGCGGCTATTAATTGTTGATGAATAATAATAATTATACTAACATCTCTTGAAATATTAAGGTATTAATAAAGTGATAAAATGTTCTGGATTATCGTAAAATGAACGTAAATGATAATTTATAGGTTATGAACATCAATTATTAAAAAAAGTTACTTATTCATTTATTTATCTGATTTTCATATTATTTTTCCAATAAAAGATAAAATTTTGTAAATTAATAACTTTATTACAAAAATAAATGGAAGGAATTTTTGTCAGCAAAATGGATCTCGAAATCCCGTGGAAGGATTATGCTTAAACATTTACAATAAGGGTCCTTGGACCTCAGAAATTGATAGGCGTAATTCATTACTCCAGGAAAATTCTTATTTAGTAAAAGAAAAATCAAGTAGGTCGGTGGGAAAGAACGTGAGTGAAAAAGAGCGATCATTAAGCCCAACTAATGATCCGCGGTAAATTATTCCAGCCATTTATATTATTTTCAATTCTATCGTTCCTTTTTTTTTTTACTAGAATTTAAATATTTTTAAAAAATGAAAGGCTATGAAATAAACTTCTAACAATTTAAGAAAACAGAGAAAGTGTTTTGTTTTATATTTTGAATTTCTAAAATAATTGTAAGTATCATAATATATATTAAATATAATATAATATATATTATCTTATATTATAAAGGTGTTTAAATGTTTTCATATCTATTTTGTATCACTGTTCTGCCGTCATAAGCTAAATGGCCCTAACTCCAAATCATTTTTTTTAAATACATTTTTGTATTTGCCTGAATCGCTCTAAAAAATAAACCTTTTTATGACTTCAGAAACCGATGATTAGGATCTAACCATTGGATTTAGGGCTTTCTAAAGTCATAAAAAGGTGTGGTTTATGGTGCAATTCAGGTACAATACAAAGATGTATTTAAAAAAATGATTTGGAGTAATGGTCTTTTAACTTATCATGGCAGTATCGTTGTGTATTTAATACAGTAATAAAATTATTGTAAATCAGAGAAAGTTCGTCAAAAGTGGACCCTCGGATTCGTTTCGTCTTAATAATTTCCATATGGTGAATGGTAAAATTTATCTGAAAAGCTTAAAAAAAACCACAAAAAGACACAAAACATTTTCTTATAACTTTAGTTATCATTGCTCGATAGAAACGAGTGACTTATTGCGAATTCTCTAAAACTTCTTCTCATCTATAGAATCATAAGGGAATAAAGACACTTGCCGTCATTCAGAAATAATAGTGACACATAAACAACACACCATAAATAATTTTCAGATAGAGGTTTAAGGAAAAACTTCATCTCCTTTATCATAAACTGATTTTAGTCCTCCATTTATCACTCCGCGTGCTACATATTTCATGCCCCAATCTCTTAGTTTCTGCACTTATCGTCGTATTCAATAGGGGTCCGATTTAGGCGAGGGGTCCACTTTTGGCGCACTTCCCTCTAAATGATTTTACAACGTAATCAATTTTTATTTATGTTATTAAAAGAAGAATCTTTTTTTAAATAAATTGAATTTTTGGTATACTTCATGAAGTAAATTTTCATCATATTTATAATGGATTGTGTTTTATTAAAAACGATTATGAGATCTTTACATTATATACTTATCGATGTTTCGGGGAATTTCCCCATCCAAAGGACAATCCATTCTAAAAATTACGGAAGAACACTATAATTTCACATTATAAATAACCAAAACTCTATCAAAAATAACAAAGATTTTTTATATTTAATCATTTTAAACCCATCATAATAATTAGTTTTTCACTTATAAATTAATCACTAATTCTTAATTCTTATACTTAGGCTTAATTCTCCACTTTTTATGTCATGTCATCCATAACATTTTATTTTATATCGTCTTATATTAGTTACTATTCCTAAAAAAACTTTTTAATATAATATAAAAAATAAAAAATAGGTATTTAATATAATATGAAATATCAAAAATTGCCGAAAATAAAATAATAAGTTATTTCGGTGTTTATAAAAAAAAAATCTACAATTTTTTTTTTAACAATATCTTGGAGGTGTCTGGGAGAGAGGGGATAAAATAATAACAATAGAGATAAGATCAAAGTCTAATTCCATGGAATGTTATATTGTGACAATGATATTAAAGGAACGTTCTACACTCGTTTTATTAATTTTTTAAAGAAATAGTGACTAATATAAGATAGTATAAAATAAAATTGTATGAATGATATGACATAAAGAGTGGAGAATTAAGACAACATTGAGTAATTTATAAGTTAAAACAATAATTATTTTAATAGTTAAAGATGTTTAAATATCAAAAATTTATATTTGAATGATTATAATATCGTTCTTTGATTTTCAGAATGGGTTGTCCCATGATGATAGTACTAACCATACAATATATCAGAGATTCCCAGATGTTGGTACACGTACCACTGATGGTGTACAAGCATGAGGTGGTACGCGAACAAGCAAACGAAAGTTATGGATATTTATGGACCATTTTTTTAACCCGTTTAATGAGGGATAAATTTTTTAAAAAGATTGTTATTGAATTTGAAGATCAATTAACACGGTCTACAAACAATAAAAATAAATTCAGAATGACTTAAATAATCAAGGCGAAAGCACTGTTGGAGAGGACTTGTTGACAACGCCCAAATTTTATACTTTTGATGGATACAGTTTTATTTTCAGTACTATTGGTGTTGTTATATGATATATTTTTGTTATAAATCTTACTGTTGCTGTCTTTATGTGATTTTGATAAACTTTTGATTTTGGTTATGGAAATGTATGTTCAATTTATAATTTTCTTAAGAACATTTGCTGGAATATATATTGTATTGTTTGTTAAATATACTTATGTAAATCAGTATGTATTTTTTTTAATAAAGACGAAGTGACACAGTCCGGGAACCCCTACGCTATGTCCCGAAATAAAAAAATTATTACAAGTTTATTAAGCAATCATAGGGTGAATAGATCATCGTTCATCAATATTCATTAATATCCATAAATAGATTTACATATATCATTGAAAATAAAATAATTAAAACCATATTCTTCTGCGTACGTAATGAACGTAACGCATTATTTCAAATAACGATTAAAAAGAAAATACGGTAAATGGTTGGATGCGAATTATCAAAATGAGTTAGAACTTTTAAAACCACTCTTGGTAAATACTTAAGACAAAACTAAGTATAGACGTTTACGATTTTACTGTTCAAATCATTTTGAAGGAAAAGCTGTGTTTAGGGTTAGTCAGTGCTTCAGCTTACTCTAAGTGCTCGTGGGCTGCTATTAATTGAACATTAAATAATTATGTAGATATGGTTGACCGTGGATTCAAATTTATAACGGTTTACTTGGTGCCGATATTTCGGACAACTTCGTCGTTCTCAAGATATCTTAAAAATAAATAATAGTATTATAAAAACAGATTAATTTAGTACAGATATAGTGATAATACATAAAAGACTCTTTAATAGAAGAAGGGCTACAAATTAGACAAACATTAAATAAGTTTAATTGTTGTTTAATTCGTTGTTGAAATAATTTATTGATTGAGAGCTTGCAACGGCTAAGCTATTTTTTTGAATTGGCAGTGGATGCATGTTATATAAAATAAAGAGATTATGTTACGTCCAGTGCTGGTAGATTTTTTGTCATGATATTTATACTTTTTCGTTAAATTATAAGTAATATTTTATATAATATTATACAGTAGGGGGACCTTCTAGATCTTACGGGGTCCTGGGCGACACAATATTGCGTGGCTCACCTTGTTTAGAGCGAAGGACTTCCGGGAGGGTGGGGAGGGGGAGTCTCCCCCAAGAGGAAGGGGGAGTACGAGACCCCCTAAAACAATAAATTCGTCAGTAATAGATGTCATTTATTTAATTTTTCTATGGCGCGGAACACCCAAGAGCGTGGGGCCCAGGGCGGACGCCCCCTTCGCCCCTCCCCTGGATCCGCCACTGGTATTACAATAAAAACAAAAAATATCGCTTAAGATTAGAAATTGAAGGCATTATCTGTAACCACGTCAGTTAAAATTTAGCATATATTTGAAATAAAGGTGTTAAGTCAAATTCAATCTCCTTTCCATTACTACAATTGTTTATTAACACTATTATCTGGATTTTAAGAGGATATATATGTTTTTCGAATGTTAATTACATATTTTTTAAAAATATACCAAATTTCGGTATCCCGAAATCTACTTGTTATCAATTTCGTCTTCCTTTACATTTGATTTTTAAAATTAAATCATTTCCTCCCAAATTATGCAAATATTTTTTAATAACACAAAAATATTCTCCTAGAAATATCTCATGATATTTCAACGTTTAACTCTTCCGCATAAACGTTTTTCAGTACATTGAAGATTGTGTTAACCAATAACTTATATTTCTATTTTATATAAAGTATTTTAAATTTATTTAGTAAGCTAATACATTTTGAAAAAATAATGCTCCGTTCATCTTTGATTTGGGTGAAGTATGTAAAAAATTGTTCTTATACAACCTTGAAGCACCCTTTTTATAATGGTTGAGGTCTATTGCGCTACAAAAATACCACTAATATCATATTATACCTTTTATTTATTCAAACCTCTTTATCTCATATAATATTGCATTTATATAAATAAATATATACCTAAGTAAATTCAATGAATTTAATTGAAAAAAAACTATATTAGTTTCATAGTTGATTTTATGGGATTGGTTATGAATGATTTAATGACGGATACATTTTAAAATATGGAAACTACTGACAACAGATTAAACTTTAAAGCACTTAATATTCATTGCGCAGTATCACTGTGATTTTCATAGGAGTTTTGTTCCGCCTCAGAAGTTTTTTCCTCCAAAAATTGTTGGATACAGAAAGGACACCACATGAATTAATCACGAAGTCTATCGTTACTTCGGTCAAGAATGGGCGACTCCTGTATTATCAAAACAGCCGAATGTCTGTAGTTTCGAGAGAGTGATTAGCTGACACGCGAGGCCGACATAATGTTGATGACAACCAATCTTCCTAAGCATTTCAGGAATATCGATCACCAGGGCTGCCGTTGAATATTAATCATTATAGGAAGAATTTGGAAGAATTCCACGAAAATTGTTTTGCTTTTTTCGCTCTGCTTTAAAGTAGATTTTAGGCTACTTTAAAAGAATACCAACCCAAACAGTTCAAAATACTTACTAAAAATGGCAAGTATATTTTATGCTGTTGATGTGAGATGCGTTATTTATAGTTTGAATCTTAGCCAGCTTACGTTTTTCAGTTCTGGTGATGGCTTAACTGGCGAAACGCTGACTGCTCAGTTATTTACTATGTTTTGAGAGACTCGAAGCTATTTGTTTCAATCTTCCAATAATATCCCGAAATAAGATTTCGTCTATTTTTTGCTCTCATTAATTAATTTATTATTGATATTTACGACTGTATTAAAAAAAAAAAAAAGTAAATATGTGGATTGGGCATGATGCTGGTATAAGTGGATAAAATACACAATGCTGCGTAGAGGTGAGATGCTAGATATCGTGTTCAAAGTTAAAACTAAATATCAAAGAATCAAAATTTCAACTGTTTAAAGCAGGAGTTCCCAGACTTTATGTCACTGCGTATCACTTCCAGTTTCCAGATAATTGGGTGTACCACTTCATAATCTTATGATAGTATTTAAAATTTGTCTTCATATAAAAATACAAACTGATTTTCAAAAGTTCAATTAACAAACAATACAATATACATTAAAGTAAATATTCTTAAGAAAATAATAAATTGAACATAAATCTCAAAAAAAAAAAATCAAAAGTTGATGGATTTCACATTACGACAGCAACGGTCACATAAAAACGCCAAAAATTCTGCATATAAAAGCGTATCCATCAAAAGCAAGGAATTTGGAAATTGCGAAGAAAAGCAGAAAATATTTTTCTGTTGGAAGCATGTTGTTAATTAACAATCAGAGCTTCAATGTTAGGCTTGATGGAACATGATTCTCAAGTCCTCTCTAGCACTAGGTACTATCGCCTTTATTACAGAAATCATCCTGAATTATTTTTATTATTTTTAGATCGTGTTAATAGATGATATAATTGATTCATTCAATAATAGTTTAATATGTCCATAAACGTTTAAAAAAGATTATTTTATCCATAAATTTTATTTGCTTGTTCGCCTATCTCCTGGATCGTCCTTGCATACCATGATCTGGAAACCTTTGGTTTAAAAAAGTAATTGACATTAACTGTTGGATTAGCTAGCCGCCCATAATTTATAGTACTTTATGCATGAATAACAAAACACCATAAAACATTATATTCACAATTAAGTTCATTACTATATATACTATATTACTATATACTATACTATAAATTATTGCCCTCTGCACTGTCATGGTACTGGTGTATCATGGGTCATCTTCACCCTGTGCAAATAAGGCAAGAACAAAGAAATGTGACCGGAGAGTTATAAAGACAGGAGGTGGGTTCATGCAAGCCATTGTATGCGGAGGGCTTTGAGCTTTCTAAAATTAGTTGGGTAAATAGTTCCAGTATGGTCTGGATCAATGTATCTCTGTCCAGCTCATGATGACAAAATAGCCTCAGTACCAATTTCTTCATTTCTAGGTGACAAAATATATCATTTTTTAAATTACTATCTCATAGTATTTTAACATACGATACTTAAAATCTAGAAATCTGACCATGGTATTTTAAAATGCGAGAATAATATATTCGTAAATCCATGAAAATACTCTTAAATTATTAGGATATTGAAGGCTAAAGACAATTTCATTTTTAACAACAGAAAAAAAGTATCAAAAACCCTACATAAATAATCAGAATATAAACACATATAGAATAGAATCGAATAGAAAAATAAACTTTGTTCTGGGACTAGTTCCTTAAGAATAACAAGTATGTACAAGTAAAAAAGATAGTAGAAAAAATGTCTGACCAGAGACTACATAATAAAGGTCAATTAATATTTACAATAATCTCAATTAAACAAATAAGTAACGAAAAAAAAGAATATCCTTCTGGTAAAAAAATATAATAAATATAATTTTACTGACAAAAAAATGAAAAGAGAAAAAAAGAAGAAAGAAACAAAAAAGTAGAAAAAAAGAATTCGAGTAGAGCGATCCTGAGTTAAAACAACATTAAAAACAAATTATCACTTCTAAACATAATTTCATTCAACTATATAAAAATAATGAAATAATTCACAGAATTAAAACTTTGTATGATAATTGAAACATTTATTTACAACTAATAATTTATTCAAGATATTGATCTTGAATTAAAATTTCATGATCAGACAGCGTCTTTTTGGGAAGTGAGGATGTGTTGAAAAATGTGGAATTTGGATGTGAAGAGAGAAAAAGAATGTCCGATATTAGAAGGAAGGGAATTCCAGAGGACAATGGAGCGGGCACGAAAGGAACGTTTGTGTTTTGGTTCTGTGGGAAGGGATATAGAGGTCAGAAAGGCGCGATCTTGTTTCTTGTGAATGGATAGAAGATTTGAATTGTTGGAGGCTGTAGATGTAGGTAGGATGCTGGGAGTTGATTGTTCGGTATAGGAAAGATCCAAGGAAATATTGTCTACGAATGGAGGGGAATACACCCATATACAAATATGAAGCAGTAATAAAAGAGTACATATTTTTTCAATTGTTATTTACGAGATAGATGAAGTTTTAAAAACGTTTTGTCAAGTTAATTTTCAAAATCAATTTTCTTAAAGATTTTTGAATTTTTTTTTTTGTTTAATTACAAATAAATTATTTAAAGTCTCATCACTCAATTTTAATATATATATATATATATATATATATATATATATATATATATATATATATATATATATACTATATATCATTAATTTGAAATGGGAACTTTAAAAAAAAAACCAGTAATCAAAATAAACATCATTGACTGATAACTAAAACAACAGTTTCTCCTGCGTTTAGAACCACCTTACTATTTTTATATTAACTGAAATCATGTCTGTTAATAATTGCATTTTTAAAATACCATCCGACGGGTGCCGGATGTGGGGATGTTCGGTGGAACTTATCAAGTTCCTCCCGACTAGGTCCCGACAGAAGCCCATAAGTTTCTTGCTGAAGGTGACCTAGAAGAAAACAGCCTTTGGAGTGATATTAATGGTTGGAGTCTTCACATGTTACTGTCTTGATTTATTAATCAGATAGCTCATTTACATTTTGAATTTTTAATACAAGTGTAAATCCCAATAAATTAACGTTAAAACGAAAGTTAAATTATTTTTAGGATTTTTAGGTGAAAAATGAATTTTTAATACAAGATTTGTTTTGTGATTGCGCATATGATAATTGTATTTTAATTTAATTTTGCTAACATAAGTATATATCCATAACAGTGCTTATTTCCTAAGTCTATTGGAAAATAATATTTAAATTTTTTTTGTGAAATTCCTTTCTTATTGCAAAAACATTTTTTTTGGTTTTTGTTATCTTCAACTGACTTTAATAATATTTTAATTATGTAAGAGGCTTTTAACGTTTCTTAAGTTATATAACGAAGATGCCAACTGGTCAACAAAATTATCCAGTTGGGGCAAAGTCTCACTCACTCCTGGGAGAGTGGCCAGTTGCGGCCTGACATAAGTCTAATTGATTGCCGTTGCTTCATCAAGGCTGGACATCTCCAGCCAACTTCCAGCACTCCAGCTGAAAGGATTTAGTCATCACCTCCGGGGGAGGGGGGAGGAGGGGTCTCGTTGGTAAACATACTGCTCAAAAACAATATTTACTGTAGCCTTCACACAAATTCAAATCCTCATATCCAATATCTAGGAATCATTATAGCAATTTGTTTAAAATTAAATGTTTCTTTATAGATGATTTTTTTATTTATTTGTTTTTACTTAACTTACTTTTACTTTATCTTGGTCGTTTACTCATTTTGCTATTATTTGATTTATCTATCTACTTTTTTTTATGTCGGATGTAGGTACATATTAGTTCCATCATCATTTTTTTTTTAATTATTATTCTTTAGGCTGTATATGTGTGAATGGACACTTCTACACTAGTACCTATTGCCGTTGAGAGTGAGGTAGCTTGTGTTTTTTTTCAATTGAAAAAAAAAAAAATATTGCTTTTTATCATATGTTTGAAATTATATGTATTTATAAAGTATATGTACCATAAAGTGGAGTAAGTTTAAGACAATCGTTATTCCAAATTTGAACTTCTTAAGTGTGCTCATTGTCATCGCCTTTTGATGTAGACAAATATCCAAATGAGCCCGCTTTAAAAGTTCAAATTTAAAATAACGATTTCCTTAAAGTTACACCGTCCATATTAAAGTTATCCCATTTTACGGTACTCTCTGAGTATTGGAGATTGAGAATAAAAATATAAATACTGTTAGCTTACCTCATAATAAATTATTAAAACTGAAGGAAAACATGATCAAAATATCTGAAAAGAATCACAATAATTTATTATATATGAAGTTGTGATTAAGAATGCTTTTATTCTTTGTTTAATTTTGTACATTATAATGGCATAAATTCGAACATTAGGCAATTGCCCATATGAGGTAGATTGCAATATCTTAACTTTAAAACAAATAAAACTAAAGTATTCATTACATTATTACTTAATGTACATATAAATTATATTGTAGTAATAAAAATTGAAAGGATATAAATGGAAAGTTCCACACACGAAGACTAGGGTTTCTAAAATAACGGGAAACAAATAACCTGACGATATTTCGCCAATTCAGGCATCTTCAGGACAGGAAAAGAATAAAATAAACATATACATAAAAAACAAACAGCAACACATCTCACATTCACATTCCAAGAAGACACCAACCAGAGCAGCATCCCAATCCAAGACATCTATACATACACTGAAGGAAAAAGGGAGCTTACATGACAACAGCTGACCATCAAATAACAGAAAATACTAATACTAAATAATTAAAAATGTACAAAAGACCATAAAAATTAATCAAGAAATAAAAATAAAAGAAATATAATAAATACAAAAGAAAAAGAGAAGTCAAAATGCAGAGGAGAGGAAGGTTCATATGAAGAAAACAGTGGATACAGGACTATTCCACAATATATATTAATATAGAAGAGCAAAAACTCAAAATAAGACTTAAAATAATTGTTAAGGTATAAATGGAAAGTTCAACACATGAAATTATGGGAAAAAACTCACCTGTCGGTAATTTCCCTTACTTTCTTTTGCATTTATTATATTTCTTTTATTTTTATAGTCTTTTGTACAATTTTGATTATATTGCATGTGTATTTTCTTTTGTGATCAGCTGTTTTAATTTAGCCTTTCACAGCTGTTGTCATGTAAGCTCCCTTTTACCGTCAGTGTGTGTTTCTTAGGGAGGGTGTTGCTCTGGTTGTTGTCTTTTTGGACTGTGAATGTGAGATGTGTTGCAGTTTTTTCTTTATATATATGTTTTATTCATTTATTTTTGCTCTCCATCTGTCCTGATTCCTGATAGAAGAAATATCCACAGGTTAGTTGTCTCTCGTTATTTTAAAAACTCTAGCCTTCATGTGTGGAATTTTACATTTCATGTCTCTTTTTTAGTTTTTGGTTTTTTATATTAATAAAAATCGAAGTCAAGCAAATCAATTTTTTATTAATGCTTATTTTATTAAGTGGCTATAATAAAGTAAACTGTAATTACAATTTGCGTTCTATACATTTTTAATCAAAAAGTTTAATTAACGATTCACAGTTTCGGAATTGAAGGTTAAAAAAACAAAAATGTTTATACAAATAATCTATTCAGCTAGGGCTAAATTGAATTGAATTTAATTAATAACATTTGTTGACTCAGTGTGATATTGTTGCATTTACTCCCCCTCTCTATGCGCTGGTAGAGCGATGGTTCGTTAGCTCCAGTATGGCTCTTGTTAAATTCATGATGAATTTCAAAATTTTTAGTTAGACCGTAGCATAACGTGACTGCAGTGCCGGAGGCTAGCATCAAATATACACTGTTTAATATTCCAGCTGATTGTTTCCTATCCTGGACCACTTCTATGAAACGAGTGGTGGGGGTGGATGGAGGGAGTGGTTCCAGGCTCTCGTTCGATTTGATTTGCTCATTTATTAACGAGACAGTTAGCACCCTCTTCCACTTGATTAGTGCTAATGTTGTCACCAGTCGGTTCAACGTAAATTCTACCTCTCTATACGTTTTATAATTTCCATAATGCTTGGCGGTTACCATTGTTATAATCGGGTAACAAAGAGGAGCACAATACAGCGATCTTCGATTGAAATTTAAAGAAGAAGAATAATCAAATTGGGTTGAGTTTTTTATAATACAAACCGACATTTCAGCCCTAACATGTAGGGCGCGGAGTATATGACAGAAGACTTGTAACACAAGATAATCAAATCAGGTAAAACATAAGGTCAAATAGAGTGGCGTTACAAATCTGAATTTTGGCCTCCTGCAACAACCTCCTCCAATTATGACGACCTCGCGCAGCTACTTTTCAACCGTAGACTCGATGGATACTTCGGGCATCAGTTGCAATGCCATCCATACAAAAATAAAAAAATAAATAAAATGAAACTAAATTTAAACAAGAAATAAAGTGCTTATAATTATATTTTTTTTGTATTTTACTTTATATTTTTTAGTTTTGAAGTTGTGCCAAATTTCTATTAAGAGTTCTGTTCATTAGAGCAGGAAGAAGACATGTAGTCCAATGAATTTAGGGTTATACCTAGAAACTTAGTTGCAATGGATGGATTTCGGCTTTTGGTTTTATTTAAAAAAAAAATAAAAAAATTCAAACTTAAAAATAATTCAATTTATACCTACACTATACAACAGGCATAGTGAATGTCCTTAAAAATAAATATTGATCTATTTTGATAGTCAGAAGTACACATTATTAAAAAAAAAAAAACCTAAACTTTTCCCTTGTTTTTCATTCTATGATCAGTATCTTGAAAACTATCAAATGCGCGAAAAACATTGCGAATACCTTTTTTAAAGTAAAGTAAATTTTCTAAAATTTGATCCCTAATAGAGCTCTTTACGTTCACTAGTTTCCGAGATAAAGTTTTTCAAATAACAACATTTTTTTCCATCAAACGTGAAATCACCATTTTTTAAATTTATTTCGGCAAATATAGTGGAAACTGCTTTTCCTACGAAGATAATGATTATATAATGACTACTTTATTTCTCATTTAATTAGCTCCAAGTTAGGTAATAATATACATCTTTGCGTCGAATCGTTTCCGAGTTAACATTTTTTTTAAATGTTGTATACTTTAAAAAAGAAGGATTTGTGTTTCAGTGGTACATTTACTATTAACGGAGGCCTGTGAAATTGTCCTAGGGGCCGGGGAAAATTATTATTTTTATAAATTGTATACAGCAAATAGTGGCGTACCTAGACTATTTGGGGCCCGGAGCGAATTTATTTTTGAGGTCCCTACTCCCTACATAAATAATCAGAATATAAACACATATAGAATAGAATCGAATAGAAAAATAAACTTTGTTCTGGGACTAGTTCCTTAAGAATAACAAGTATGTACAAGTAAAAAAGATAGTAGAAAAAATGTCTGACCAAAGACTACATAATAAAGGTCAATTAATATTTACAATAATCTCAATTAAACAAATAAGTAACGAAAAAAAAGAATATCCTTCTGGTAAAAAAATATAATAAATATAATTTTACTGACAAAAAAATGAAAAGAGAAAAAAAGAAGAAAGAAACAAAAAAGTAGAAAAAAAGAATTCGAGTAGAGCGATCCTGAGTTAAAACAACATTAAAAACAAATTATCACTTCTAAACATAATTTCATTCAACTATATAAAAATAATGAAATAATTCACAGAATTAAAACTTTGTATGATAATTAATACGCCAAATAGTGGCGTACCTAGACTATTTGGGGCCCGGAGCGAATTTATTTTTGAGGTCCCTACTCCCTCCCCATCACCAAAAAAAACCCCGGCCATTTTCAACTTTTTCTAATGATAGCTAACCTTTCATTGTCTAAATCAGACCGTAATTTCTTTGGAATAAAGTTAAAAACCAAAATGTTCTTGTCGGGGGGATCTCTTAGTAAGTTGGGACCTCTTGGGTAATGACGGGGAATGTAATGGCAGGGAATGTAATGACGGGAAATGTTATGACTGTGCATTACCCTTTTTTAGTCTCGCTTGAATTAAGGTTACGCTTGCATGCAAATATTGCTACCAATGTTGTTTGGCATAATTTATTTATTAGATGAAATTAATTAAAATTGTTTAATTATAAAAGTAATATATTTGAAAGGTGAGAGTGTAATGACAAAAAAGGGTACACAACGCATTTTCTTACTTTTGTTTTTTTCCCAAGATTCACTCAAATACAGGAAACAATCGGATATACTACTGACTCGTGTAAAACCTTTTTTAAAATGATACGCAGTCTCAAACTATCTTCTAGATACCATCTACTGTCAGGAAAATGCACTTAAAGCAGAAAGGTATGTAATGATGGCCAAACCTTGGGACATGTAATTTGAGGCCCGTAAGCTTTGGTTATATTTTTGTAAAACAAATTCAGAAATATTATTTTATTATGTGGTAGCACTGTATTAATATTTTTTTTTAAAAACAGCGTTCAGCTATTAGGAGAGATAACACTTTGACCAATTAATTTTGTGGCTTAGGACACAATTTTCGGGCGCCGGGACTCCTAGAGCCGCCACTGTGTAGAACTGTATTGGAGTGATGTACTATATCTATTTGGTTAGTCTTGTTTAGGCTCTCGATGTGAGATGTTCTATCGCTAGTCTGCATTTTACGTGATCCTATATTTTTCAGTCCCCATGCCTGAATTAGTGAAACGTTGACTGGTCAGTTATTTACTGCTATTTGAGAGACTCAAGGCTTTTAATAATTAATTTACAACTAATTCTAACCGTCTTCGAGGTTGGTGACTGCTTCTCCCACTGCGAACTATCAATAAGATAGGGATTCGTTTCCTTATGTAACTAAGGGTTTGTTCCTAATGACTCCGCTATCAAATGGATTTATTTCAAGGTTTCTCTTCCGTTCTGATATATCTGTAAGTCTCTGTTTAGTTAATTTTAATATAACCTGCTGTGAATACACATTATCAGAATATATCAAAATCATGAATGGTGATATCTATATTGCTTAGTGAGAAATTTGAATAGTTTTGCCATTATCTGCAACTTAAAGAAATTCAAAAGACTTCATAGCATTCCAAGATCATATTATGCATTGCAAAATAGTGTCATTGAACAAGGAATCAAGCTTGTGGAAGTGCTCAGGAAGTTCAAAATGTATTACGTCCGATAGCCAACCAAGTGAGTCATATTTTTCGGATATGAGAATTTAAAAAAAATATTCGCAAATAATACAAATTATTCGCCCTTATAATTTTTGGAATAAACATACCATACTATCCATTATTAACGAATTCTGAATATAAAAAGTAAGAAACAAAATTTATAAATCGTTATTCATGTATAATAGATGAAAATGATTTATTCGTTATTTGAAATAAAGTTAACGCAAGTCGGGCATAGTGATCTGGTAAAAACTGAGCGGTATGATATTCGGGTTAGGCGATTTCCGTTTGAGACCTATTCTTTTTCAGTCAGGTTTACATAAAAGTAATTTTGGACTGTCAATCCGGTTTTAGGACGTAATTTTGTTTATATAAAATTATATTGAGACAGATAAAAACGAAGTAATGAGAATGACAAATGATAATAAGACTAAGATGAAAATGAAAAAAATAAAAACTTGTGAAATGTAGAAAATTTCGAAGGTAAACAGGAAATTCAAAAGCAGTGACTGAGGAGAATACTGAAACCTATTGGTTATAATGTAATTTTTACACTGAACCTTAAGGGTTATGAATTTTAAAATTAAGTTAGATTCAAATATTTACCTATAAATTAGGACTAAACAAATTTATAAATCATTAACTAATTTACATACTTCGAAGTAAAAGAAAACTTTGCTTGATAGCATATTTAATATTTCATTTCCCTTTGTACACGATAAAATCAATAAGGATTTGTGCCTTATAACTAGCCCACTCTTCCCGCTCATTCTGCCTAAGACAGCGGAAGGAAGTGACCACTATCGATCCAAGCAAAACCAGGTTCCTGGCGCAGATGATGGACTGTCTCCCAAGTCCAATGCAACAATGAAATAAACATTTATTTATCGAGATAGCAGTGGAAATGGCAACCTGGGCCCATTAGTATGCTAGAGGACATCAGATATTGGAAGGAAGGCAAACAACCAACCATTAAACAGCAGCTCTCTCCCGCCCCCTTATCGCTCTTTCCTACCTCCCGCCCTCCCTACTCCCCATCCATCTCCTGCCTTTCATATAAGCGCTTCGTTACCTTTTGTCTAAAATTATAAATTCATTTGAAAAACTGTGCAAATTTCGGCCACTTGATCATGCTTTAAGGGAATTTAAGCGAAAAACCTACTTTAGGATGTAATTATACCAAGGTTCATTTATTAATGCTTTATTAAGTAATAATTTATTATAATATAGTTTCTGGAGACATGGTTTATTAAATTCTATCCCTGAGTTTATTTCGAAAGGGTATCAATTCAGTGATCAAATAAGCTAGATAGATATTAAATGTTTATACTGTCAAATATTTTAATCTACCATAGCGGTTCTCAGACCGTGGTACACAAGATAGTTTCGGGTGGAATGCGAACAAGCTAACGAAAGTCATGGATAAAATCATCTTTTTAACAAATTCAATGAGGGATAACAATTTTTTTAAAATTCCTATCGAATATATCAATTATAAGATGAATAAATACTATCTACAATGAATAAAAATGATTCTGAAATTTGTTTAAGATATGTTTTTCCAATCAATGAGTTTGGTCAGTTTACGTTATTAACGTTGAGAACTAAAAATATGTAAAAGTATAACCCTTAGTTATAAGTAATCTATTATTTCATTAATCAATTAAGAAGAAAGAATTCCCAGGCAGTAATTACTTACTGTTGAGTGGGAGGAGACTTTCCATCATCATTATGATGCATATTCTGACTGTAAATGGGAAAGTAATCCCCCGGGTGTAGCTGCTCACCGAAAGCAACTAAATATTACAATATAATAAAGAAATTTGAGACTTTTTGAGTGATAATGCTTTTTATTGGAAAATACAAATACATTAAAAAATAGAAAACAAACTATAGACAAAATTAAAAGTTCAAATAAAACACCATAAATTCAGTCATACATATGTAAGACATTTACACTCAGCCTGGTGAACTCCATCTAATCTAAAAATCTAATCCTCCCACTTGTGGAGGGTAGATCATGATTCCAGGAAATCCCAACGCGTATCTCTCAAAATATTGGGAATGGAAGCCAATGGAGACTGAGTGAGGAAAAATGAGCTTCAGATAAAATATAAACAATACAACAAATTTTTAATTTTTTTAATCATAATAAAAAAATTACTCTCGTGTATTTTGTGAGATACATCAGTCCATTGAGATTTCATTTCCAGCATTGAATAAAATCTGATTTATTTTTTTTATATTGGCCTAATTATAATAATATTGTTGTTGCTTGTACGAATGAAAACATGTATAAAAGAATTAGAAAGATGAAAACTGATATATTTAAAAAGCCATATAGGTAGTGACATAAATTTAAAAAAAAATTTTAAATGAATTATTTTGTATTTATAACATATATGGGACAACGTTTCTTAATGGATACACCTCAAGTTTACATGGTTGGGTTTAAGTATCCCATAAGATACAGATTTCTCCAGCAATGAAAACAAACTGAAAATTGAATTGCTTACCACCAATATATATAAAAAAAAATAATCTTGTAAACTAATTATTTTATTAGAATCATTACAAGCCAAACAAATGCTGCTACTGTTCATTTTTTATTATTCTAAGGGGACTAGATGCCCCAGAATAAAATTAGGAAGGTCCTCTATCCTCGCCAGTATAATTTAAAGAATGATACAATATATGTATACATTTTCTCCTCCGCCTCCCCTCTTACCCAACCCAACCTTCCTTACGCGATTCCAAATAGGCTTTCGGAGCCAACTCGCTGCAACGGGTATGAACTCGGAGATTGTTAAAAACAGTGGCTTTTTGTTGCGCTTCTTACAATACAGAAACAGAAGAAAAAGTTTCATTAAAAAAGGTAAGACAACCATCGGTTTTTTAGATAAAATATCTCTTTCCTTTTCTGCTATTGCCTCTAGTAACAATACAGCCCATTCATAAACCTTCCTCAAAGCACTAGGAATGTTTTGGTGCTAACAACTGATAATACTATAAACATTTTGTCTATATCCGTCATTCATGAAGTAGAATGGTTCATGAAGTAAAGCTATAAGAAGTACAGACATAAAATTTAAATGTATCTCTCAGAATACATAACCCCAAAAGGTTTAACTAGCTAAAACTCAAACTAAATACAAACTTTTACCAATAAAAATGTATTCTGCCCTTAGGAAATCCAGTAATCTTTATATTTTTGAATTTTGAATAGCACAAATTAATGTTGAATGAGAATGATATCAAAAAAATAAAATTATAATTAAAAATTAAATTTTATAGAGCACTGTTTGCTTCAAATTAAGTTTGAAGATTTGAATGAGAGCACCATAGTTATATTAATTCTATTGGTCGTTTTATGTTCGAGAGAATAATATTTTTAAAAAAAAATGAAGAAAAAGAAATTACAATTTGCAAGATGTTATTAACGAAGAGGTACCGACAGCCTAAGCCGTAGGAGTAGTGGCCTCTTGAGAAGGGATGACATTTATCCGTGGTCCTGCGGCCGACTGACCAAAGAGCTTGTCCAAAACAATCCGCCGAGCTGTAAAAGAAACCACTTGATTCGCCCCTGGATAATGGGATAAGCCCTTCATTGTTGCTCACAGCGGTGTTCCCACGCTCCATTCTGTTTTTTTCTGTTTGTTTCCAAAACAGAATTTTCCTCCATGAGCTCCTATATGTGCTCTATTCTCAATCCGCACTAATAATACCTGTTATTATATTCGAAGGGCTCCCTAGCATGTGTTCAAGTGAACAATTCAGTGATTTCTTCGTTGATAGGAAAAAAAAAATCCATTTGATGAATAAATTCAAATTTTATACAGTGAATCGTTAGTGTACTTAAAAAATTAATGATATTTCATATACTATATCTCTGACACTTATATTTATTCCTGATCATTTTGGAAATACAGCAGACTCCCGCCAATCTGAATTAATTAAAACCAAGAGGTTTCGGATTACCGAACAGGCAAAAACAACTTCATTAATAACAAGTCAAGTAAAAAATAAAAATTAAGTATTACAAATATTTTTACAATAGTTAATCATTGTTCAGAAATTTATCCTTAATAATGTTGAGAAATAACCTGAAATTTTTGTTTGCTTGTAAGTTAAAAACACCTTTTTCAAAGCGTCGCGTCTGATTCGTCAAACAACGGAAAATTGCTAAATTTGACCAATTGAGGATTTTCCTATCAAAAGTCAATATATTCCCTTTTGTCAATATATCCACTTATTATCAATATATACAACAAAATTATTAGGGAGTCATCTCATGGAGATACGGTAAATTTTTATTGAAATGTTGATTTTTAATTTCTATTTAACTGGGGAAAAACTATGATTTGAAATAAACTCATTAATTTGTAGGTGCAGAATATTAATTCGTCAAAAATATATTTGTCTTTGAGAAGTGGGCATATTAACTTTTGACAGAAAACTCCTTCATTGTGTAAACAAAAAATATATATAAAAACAAATATATATATATATATATATATATATATATATATATATATATATATATATATATATATATATATTTATTTATTTATTTATTTATTTATCGCGATACAGGCCAACTAAGGACCACGCGTCTTCTAGGTTTTTTTCATTTTTGCCTATATTCTTCTCACTTTTTCTCCCATCTTCCTCCTTAGTTCTTCTGTCCATTTCTTACCTTCTTGCTTCTTCTTCTCCACTACAAGAATCTTTATGTTTTTCACCATCTTTCCGAATTTCCCCCTATCTTGGTAGTCTTCCTCTTTGATACCCATTTTTTCTACTTCTTCTTTTATTTGTTCCGGATATCCTTTCATGTTCTTCAGTCCTATCAATTTATCGAATATTAGCTTATTCAACCTATTCCGATTCATTCTCTTCATATGCCCGGAGAATCTTAGTCTCCTTTTCGTCATGGATGTTTCCAACCTTTCAATATGTTCATAAAGCTCACTGTTCTTTTTTAATCGGTATTCTTCCCACTCCTTTCTCGGTCTGTATCTTATTCTCAGTATCTTTTTTTCTATTCTTAGTAACGATTCCATGTTGGTAAATCCCCGCGAAAGCTAAGCACTTTATTTTGATTTTTACTCCCTCTTTTCCTCCCCTATTCTTACACCAGACTTATTCACAATGTTCTCATAATTTTGTCCAACATTATATTGAGTAAAATAGGTGATAGTCCGTCTCCTTGTCTTAACCCTGTTTCCAACGGTTCACTAATTTCTCCCCTGAATTTAATTTTAGAGTATGTTCCAGTTAAATTTAGTTTAATTAAATTTATAGTTTTCTGATCTACTCCGTATTCCCTTAGTATCCAAACAAGTGTTTCTCTTCTTTAGACTTACGATTAGTGTTTGTTCCGGACACTATCTCACTTTTCTAAATCCCCCTTGGTATTCCTCTGTCTAATGATCGATTTGCGGTTCTAACCTATTTAACAGAGCTCTCGACGTATTTTGTACCGGTAGTAACGAAATCCCCTATAGTTTGTATCCGTTTTCGACCCTTTTTTATGTAGCGGATATATTAGTGCCGTTTTCCATTCTTCTGGTATTTTCTCTTTTTCCCAAATTTCCTGCATCAATTCTGTAATTTTATTTATGCATCCCTCTTCCGCGCATTTCAACATTTCGGAAATCATTATGTCTCCTCCTGCCGCTTTGTTAACTTTTAATGAGGATCTCCTTAATTTCCGCTATTGTCGGTGGTGAACTATTCGGGTTTTGTGTATTGTCCGTCCTCGTATCTAGTGTAGTTGTGGGTTCCTCGATATTTAATTAAGTCCTCAAAATATTCCGCAAGTATCTCGCAATTTTCCTTGTCATTCTGTGCCATTTTCCCGTTTTTACTCTGAAAATTTAGGTTCGGCGCTGTGTACCCTTTAATTTTTTTTTTTGAACGCCCTATAGAACAATCCCGTGTTCTGTTTCCTGAAATTTTCCTCCATTTACTCGATCTGTCTTTTTAGGTGCATTCTTCTCGTTCTCCTTATGATGTTGTGGGCTTTCTTTTTTCTTCTTGGAGCGCTTTCAGGTTCTTTTCCGTTTTACACGAGTTCCAAATTTCCCATTTTTTCAGCCTCACCCGAATCACTTCTTCGCATTTTCGGTTCCACCACGCGTGTTTTTTCCTCGATTCCATTGGTACTACTTCTATTCTTAGTGCTACTAATAAATAAATATATAAATATAACAAAATATAAATAAATATAATATATAAATCCATCATGCACTCAGCATATCCCAACAATAAATAAAATAGGACTGACCCCAAATTTATCTAACGCTCTTAATGACAATGAAGCTTCAGTGACACTGGTATTTTAGTTTTTGAAAGCCTCTTCTTGAAAGCACATCGCCTCTTGTCTAAATTATAGCAATTATTCCGGGTTTTTTCATTATTTTTTTTAATCATCTATTATTATTTTTTAGAATATAGACCAAATATGTTCAAAATCTGAGTAGTTCTTAATATCTTCGCTTTTTACTTCATGAATCATGCAGAACCAGCAAAAATACATAATACATTCTTTTTACAAAAACAATAAAATAATAAAAGTAAGAAAAAAATTAGGAAAAAAATTACCAATTAACCCTAATTAAATTGCAATTAATCCTACAAGAGACAATAATTAACTGAATTCTTAATTTAAATAAGTATGAGAAAAAAAAAAAAAAAAAAAAAAAGAAGTATAATCCGTGTTTCGGATTCGGCAACTTCGGATAAGCAGAGTTCGACAGTACTATTAATGGTTATATGTGTGTTTCATAGTTATATTTGTATTAAGGGAAGAAACATGATGGATAAAAATATTGAAAAAAATGACAATTCTGTCGGTCAAATCTATCGGTCGGTGCCAAGAATGTCATATAAAAAATTACACAAATCAAATACATTTTTTTTTAACGATTTAAATTATTGGAGGCGTTTTAGATGCTGCAGCGTTGATAATTTGTATACAATTTGAAAGTTATAAATTTGAAAGATTAAGCATATGAAAGGTGATACATATAAATTAAAATTAATAATAATTTTACATAACTATTACAGAATATATTTAAGTAATTATAAGGAAAGGATAATACTTTAAAGTAATATAAATAATGAGGCACTGTTAATGTATTATGGAATAACATAAATTACATATGAATAAAATAAAATAAAATATTAAAGGTAATAATGTAAAATTAAATATTAGAAAATATACTGTACACTTACGGTGTTTCCGAATAAGATGTAAAATCATATAACCTTCTAATGGACCTTTTTATGTGACCAAAAATCAGTTATGTGATTTTGATTTTATTAAAAATAAGATTTAATCTCCAATGTGATGTTGAAAAGCACTTATGTGTTAAAAAATCGTAACATGATTTAAATTGAAAAAATAGAATCCTATTGTTCGTGTTTATCGCATTCGCAACAGTTACCGCTAGAAATCGCCCATGAGAAATTTCCAAGACAGTCTTCACATAGTTGGTTTCACAGTTATTTACCTACCATGTTGAAAATGTTTATAGTTAGTTTGTAACATTGCTTATAAATCAATTTTTCGTTTGTCCTGTAAAATCGTGTTTTTTTACACGAGGTTATGGTATTTTTTTAATATAATAAAATATTTCAGGAATGGATGGACTATCGCCGATGAATAAAGTAACCAACTAAAATGCAATTAAGGATTGTTGAAATACACAAATGTTAACATTAAAGTCATTAATCATTGACATTGCCGTTGAAATTTCATCGAGATTCTTATCGGTTCTACAAATGTTGATTTGTAACAATAATCAATCTTCTGGATACCCAAAGTTTACCTGTCCATTCAATTTGTTATTCTTTTCACCATAGAATTCAATACTACCAACCCCTGACAAGGCCACAATATTGTTACATATTCAGCTGATGCAAAACACCCCAGAAGAATAGATGTTAGCGGAACAGGTAGCAAATCCAGCGATTGTCCTCATCGTACAGTTCACGCCCCAGACATATCAATAATCTAGGTCGTTCCTGAGTGTCGTCCGTTATTGTGGAGGTGCAGGAAATAGGCCATAATATCGCTATTTCCGGCCGACGGGATTTATGTTTGTGCCAGGGTACATAACAGGTACATTGTACCGGAGGTGTCAAACAGGTCCAGGGTCTCATAATCCCTTTCTTTTCTTTCGCTCTGTTCCGGGCTTGACAGAAAAAATAAACATTTTCCCAAAGCAGGTCTGACGTAGGCAGCCAAGGCCTTTCCAATCGAAGGGTTACTTGTATGTTGATTGGATTACTGAAAAAAGTTTATTTTGCTTTAGTAAATAAATGTTTAAATAAGAATAATCTTTAAAGTGAAAATAGAGAAGCTTAACCATTTTGAACAATTAAATATTAATAAATTAATATTAATTTAGAAACTTGATTTTGCCTTACTCAACCGCAAACAATACCACACATACCATATTTATATGAGTAGTTGGATATTTGACTTTTAATAAAAAACTAGCTTACCATAAAGTTAAAATGCAGCAAAAATTTGATTTTTTAAAAATAATAATTTTAGTCAAACCCCCAAAAAATAGGCAAATACAGGCTGCAGCATACATATCCAAAAATATCTATAAAACCATTAATTCTAAGACAAATACAAAACGTGTGGGTCACATTAAGCAGATATAATAAACTAAATACAATTATTAAGAAGTAATAAAGAATTATATAGTATACAAATATATAATATTAGGATTAACTAATTAATTGGTTACAAATAATTTAGATAAATACAATTTAAGCAGCTAAAGATCAACAAAGGAATGGATATAAAATAAGCATTTCGTAATAAAAAAATCACTAAAGAATACTAAATATCTACGATATAAAATAAATATACAGATATTGTTAGGTCCCATTAAAATATGAAAAAGTAATATCACAGTTAACTAGTAATAAATACATACAAAGGTGGAGATAAGTTATCCTGGAGATTTCTTGATTAACTAAAATCTGATGTACTGACATGAGAAAATAATGAAGTGGTTAAGACAATAGGGACAAAAAAAGTAAATGATGTTAATAAGTTGAAATGCTGAATGAAGAAGTAAAAATGGAGTTTCATATTTTCAATAAATATTCCTTTAATGAATGGGACAAGGGAGGAAATCACGCACAATATTCTTTTTTGAAAAGATTTTTCCTTTAAAAAATAAAAATAAAAAAATAGTAAAGAAGTGTGTATTTTAGTTGTCATTTTTTAGCCATGTCAAAGAAAATTTAATAATAATTAATAAAATATTGTACAACGGCAGTATTTTTTTGGTTTATATCATTTCTTTAGTAACTATAATCTATTGAGATTTGCATTAATTCAAAATCAGAAAGTATCTTAGTTTTTGATTTGTTGTGTAGTTTGAATAGAACGATTTTCTATATTTACCATCCGTCCAGTGACTCGTCCAATTTTTCCTAATATTTCATTCTACGATCCCTAAATTTTTAAAAACAAAGAAAACGAAATTAAGCTCTAGTCTAATAGCATTGTTTAGTACAAAATAAACTTTTTCTAGTATTTTAAGTGATAAAACGATTTTGTTAAAAATGACGCATTTGCATATAATTTTTTACTTTCACTTCTCTATATGTGAAATATGTATTAAGGGGAAGTATTGCGATCTTGAAAAATTCCCGAACATTCGACAGTAATACACATTTTGAGGTCTCCTGAATCCAAATAACAAAGTCTTGCAAAATTTTCTGTGTGGTATAGTAAGTATAGCTCAAAAATGAAAACTTCTACGAAATTGAAATCACGTATTTAAGGTAGCTATATTCCTAGAATGTAACTTTTTCGCCAAAATCGACTAACCGGAAGTACTACTACTAAAAAGTTTAACGATTTTGATCAAACTCGTTTTATCAATGTATAATTAAATGTATAAACAAATTTCCGGATGTAAGAGAAGTTATACATATGTACAATATAATATATGGTCGGAAAACTAAAGATTAAAAAAAATATATATCTAACATTTAACATTTAAATTTTAAAATTTATTTTCAATTTGATAAACTAAAAATATATAGTGTACAGAAATATAGCTTAAAAAACTGCAATAGCTTAAAAAAATATTTAATTGTACTTTCGTGAATTCTTTCAAATTACTTTAAAAAATGAATAATTGTTATAGCGTGGTAAGTGAAAGTTGAGTGATGTCCGCACCGCACCAGATTTTTTCCATATAATCTCTGGATTGAAGGAAATTTTAATAAATTATTATGAGTTTATGTATATATATATATATATATATATATATATATATATATATATATATATTTATATTCACTCACACGTGCATGTGTGCCAAAAATATGAAAAGCGGAGGAAGACAAAAGGATAAGGGATGATATACTATATTTGACTATGTATTCTTTTCCTTGATTGTAGAAGCGGGGAAGGAATAGCGGGGTAGAAGAAGACGGGCGGCGAATCAATAAAGCTGCAGCACGGCCATATTTGTTTGCCCCATTATTGTCGGAAGCCACTACTCTTCTCTCCTCTTACTGACGGATCAGCTGGTCTTACCTTGAGTCAGAAAGGATCTGGAAGGAAATCCGCGAATGCTACCCCGCAGTGCTCCGATATCGTAGAAAAGGGGACGAATCACAAGCGATTCAATTTTATCGATAAGAGCCTCGAAAGTTTAGATTATTTTAAAACGAATATTGTACTATTAAAATTTATTATTCTGAAAAGAAGGTTTAAGAATAAGAAAAGATATGATGATGGAAACAACTGTATTGAAACCATGCATAACGAGCATAATTCGTTTCAGAATCATATTCGTAATACGAAACACTCGTTAAGCGAAACAATTTTTTACAAATACACAAATAAATTGAAAATAGATGTAATCACTAACAACGCTGAAATGCTAGCGAGTACTGAACTACTGAGTGCTAAACACAGGCAGATGAAAATTCCAGTGCACACGCACCAGCGAGTGACATGAAAGGGCACTTCTACTTTCTGGGCCCCTTGTCATGCGAAATGACGCGCCATTATTTTAAGATTTATTTTGCTCGTTATGTGGAATACTCGTTATGCGAAATACTCGTTATAAGAAGTACTCGTTAAGCGAAGTTTCACTGGTATGTGAGAAAGTAATAGAACAGTGGGTGCTGATCTGTATGTAATGAATGGACAGAGAAAAGCAAAGCAAAGAAAACAAAAATATTTTTGGAACAGAAAAATGGCTATGGAATCACCACTATCGTAAAAGGCACTATAACATTGTATACCAGGATTACAAGAAAGATTGGTAAATCTTCTGAAGCAATAGCTTTTGCCTCCTTTCAAGTTCATCTCACATTTGGCAACCGGTGTCTCAAAGTTTGGAAGAGCAAGGGAGGAAATATGGAAACAGTAAAGGAACATGGGATCTTTGGAGCTGTATAAGGGTGATGGTGGATATCCCTATTCGTTTTTTACTCATATAAAAATAGATGTAATACTGATACGAAAAAACTCACTCTGCCATGATTGAGCAGTGCCGGGAGTTCGGCAGACAAAATCCAAAATCCTACTGTAAAAACAAGATCAGATATCTAATAGGTTTCTATACCAACAAAAATTCCAATCTTGGCATTCGTAATTAAGTAAATTCTGATTTGTATACGTTGCCAATTTCTGTTGTTAAATTTCGATTTTTCTTCCTCTCTTCCATTATAAACCTACAAAAACATGGTTAAACCACTTAAATGTTGGATTCATGTAAAAACAGACGAAGACGGTGAAGTAAAATCAAACTTTGCGAAAATGCAAGGAAAAACTTCGAACCAGGCAATACTACAATTTGGCACATGGGCAAGTAAAACTGCCTCCTGAGTTGCCTGAAAACACGGTTGTGTTTCACAGTGGTTACTATTCCAGATTTATTTCGGTCAAATCATCAGCAGTGCCACCTATATGGAATTTTTGCACCGAATCAGACGCAACACCAATAGCAGCTGCTTCATAATCACAACCAACACCACAGGTTCAGCGAATGAACATCTTCACAGCTTCTGAAATCTTGTCCAGGCTGTTTGTTTTTGTGGTAAATTCCGATTTCGATACAAAACAAAGGAACAGTTACTGATTGGGACTTCTTGGTGAAGATTTGTCAGGGGACTGTTGCGAGAAAGATAAGGTACCATCAACTTTGTGCTACAAGATATCGAAATAAAACGCAATAGCATCTGAACACAGTACAGCCTCGTCATAGGGATTGGCACAATATTCGGCATAATCGCGAAAAAGTATTTTAATTCTTTGTGATTTCATCCTTGAAAATATTGCCCTCAATGATAAAATTATGAGCTTAAAAGGGTCAATTTACTGTGATGCTTTGTGGAATGTAGCCCCATCTATTTCAGAGATTGACCTGTGATGTTATCCCAAACACATATTGGTAGATAAATTGCTAGTTCATTTCATCCTGGTTGATTGCTAATCGACCGAAGTGAAACTGAATGTATTTTTTGTTTTAAATTCCAATACTAAGCTTGTAGAAACAAAAGTTGCAAGAAATTAACGAGCAACTCAAATTGAGAAAAGGGGCATTATTAGGTACTGAGGAGAGAAATATTACACATTGGATTAAAAAAACTATGCACAATGATGTCACTGTGGATGACAATGCATAAAGAAAATGTGAAAAACCTCTCACTTTTGTGACCTTCTTCAAATATCTTGTTGCAGGACAAAGTTCTAATTATAAAACTGTACTCAACCGGCGCACACTATCATCAGTTCAAGATATCATATTTACTAAACAAAAGGATTAATTAAGTCCGAATAACATTGAACGCTATCAAAGACTATGAAAAATGAAACTGGAAGGAGAAATATTTTGGAAATATTGAACCGATTTGGTCATTGTGATAATTATTCGATCACGGAAGAAGTGGAAACAGGGTTATGATATGTGCCGTGCTCAAAATCAAAAATAGTTCTGTGGGAATAAATAGTATATCGAATCTAAATACAAGTGTATCCTTTGACAATTATGATAGATTCGTGAAAACTTTGTCAGGAACAAATACACAGTACGATACCGTAGGCATCGTGTACCAAAATGTCCCGACTGCAGAAGTACATACTAGTCCCTCCATCTGTCGAGAACCACTACTAGGAACATCTAAAATTGAAGATGATTCGTCGCGAAAAAGGAGGTGCTTTCAAGGCCTTTTCAATGATGTAGAACCCTGTTACAAAAAACTAAAGTTATACAGTAAAGTAACGTTATAGTTCTGTCCGAAACGTCGTTTATTTATTTAATAAAGATGAAATAGAAGTTTGAAAGGTTATAAATTTCCCTGAAATTTAACATCCTACATAGTTATACTTTCAGGTGATTGGAAATATAGCTGAATATCCTAAGCCAAGGAAATATAGAATCGTTGATCTATATTGGCTTGTTGATCTTGCTTGGCAAATGAAGTTCTACCACTTAAATGACCACACGTTAAAAATCGCACAAGTAGCAGAAAAATCTGGTCAAGGCTATATATACGGTAGATATATTAAGGTATATTATGCGTCTCCTACGATCTTTATATAGCAAAGATGGCTCTCTAAATCCAAGAAACAGAAAAACAAACTATTCACATTGAAATGGTGAGGCATCACAGACATGTTTAGTTATGCTTATCTTGTACGTTTAAGCTCCATACATGGCTTTCTTAGTGGGACTCATTCCAATAGATGCCGGAGAATACACCCGATGATCGGAGTTGCACTGAGAAATCGAAATTGACTTATTTATAAAGAATAGTCAGTTGGAAATGAACCTGACAACTATTAAAAATCAACTTCACACATTTGCAAAAATGATCCTTATAGAATCGTCATTGATAGTTCACTGCAAAACCACAACCGCACTTTTCTTTATAAATAAGGCAATTAGAGGATGGCAAGCGATTTTCTGTAAGGGAAGGTGATCTTCAAATATCTCTGAGTTGTAGCCCACCAACTCTAGTGTGGAATTGATTTTGTGGTAGAAGTTCATTTGTCAAGCAAGATCAACAATCCAATATAGATCAACGATTCTATGTTTCCTTGGCTTAGGATATTCAGCTATATTTCCAATCATCAGAAAATATAATTATGTAGGATGCTAAATTTTAGGGAAATTTATAACCTTTCAAACTTCTATTTCCTCTTTATTAAATAAATCAACGACGTTTCGGATAGAGCTATAACTTTACTTAACTGTATAACTTTGATACTCTGATTTTGCGTTTGGCAACTTGATACACAACTTCTTGGTCCCGATTGCTTCTCAGATTTTCTCACGATTAAAACTGTTCAACGTCCCAGGCCAAACGCCTTGGAAAATATGAAAGGATCTGGCTTAAAGGAAAAAAATAAAATATCCGCCTGAAATTGATTTATATTTAATTATTTTATTATATTTAAATGTTTAAAACAGTGGTGACAATGTCAAAATATTATCGTTCAGCTTCAGTTATATTAATTCTCACCTGACTATATTTAAAAAATAATTTTTTGAAAAGTATGAAACGATTTCAGGGATCTAAAACGATATTCTTTTTAATAAATATTTCTGCACATATTTTCTGTTCGAAGAAGATTCTCCTATTCAAGAAAACAAGATATATCTATTCTATCAATTCAAACGAATATGAAATGCATATTGCCCTATGATCTGGATAAATCTCTGTCAGCATCTTATATCACGTGTGTTTTCCAAAACCAATTGGGAAATTCCTAGAAAAAATCTAAAATACAATAAAATAGTTCTTATTGCATTATCTTAGTAGCTATATTACCAGTTACATTTTTCATGGTCTTTGCTAGCGTTCAATGTTTTTCGGACTTAATTAATCCTTTTGTTGTACTAAATATGATATCTTGAGCTACTGATAGAATACGCCGGTTGAGTACAGCTTCATAATTAAAACTTTGTCCTGCAACAAGATATTTGAAGAAGGTCGGAAAAGTGAGAGAGTTTTTACATTCTCTTTATGCATTGTCATCCAAAGGGACATCATTGTGCATAGTTTTTTTTTTTTTATCAATCGATAATATTTCTCTCCTCTGTACGTACTAATCACAATTTGAGTTGCTCGTTCATTTCTTGCAACTTTTGTTTCCTGAGTGGGAGAAACAAGCTTAGTTTTGGAATTTAAAAAAACAAAAACATTCGATTAGCAATCAACCCGAATGAAATGGCGTAGGGAGGAAATAGTTTTTCTTCAGTGGCAAAGGAAGTTAAACATGGTTTAGTATTTGTATAGTATTTAAACCAACATTAAAATATTTTCAAAGTGAGAACTCGGTCAGATCATCGTAGCTTTGTCTATTCTAAAATAATGTTGAAATCTTGGTATATTTATTTAATGATGTATATCTGAGACATGTATTTAAATAAATGGTTTTAAATTATTTGTTAATACCTATGTACTAGAGGTAAACCTGAACAAATCTCTTGGTATTGGAGTTGGAGTATATTGACTACCTGCCCTCAGTGATTTTGCAGAATCTTAATTTAATTTTTGGAGGAAAACTCACTATTTGACAGAAAATGCAATGGTATAGGCCTGATTCTTTCAAAATCAATTTATGAGTATAACGAGAGTCGAATCTATCTAGCATCATCATCATTAATTTTCGATCCCTAATACAGAAAATCATGTGAAATCTGAACAATCAGTAAAAAATGGTCGAATAAATGAAAAAATTATTAATTTTAAACAAAATATTTTTAATATAACATTTTAAGCACATTTACTTATATATGTAGTGGTAAAGTTTCGATAAAAATAACTAAGATACAAAACGTTAAAATTACCCTTTTATGAAAATGAGTCATTTACCTTAAACACCCCAAATGGACTGCTCTTAACCCCTTATTGTGTTACAGTAGTTATAGGAACTAACTTCATAGCCAGCTTGCGTTTCACACGCAACAGGCTTGCTATGAAACTCGGTGTAAGCAAATTTATTTTGATAGCGTTATCCGATCGTAAATTAGGAATTTAAAATTAACGGAAAGTATACATGCAACGTAGGTATTTCAAATTTATCACTTTAAAAGTCGTAACGTAAAACAGAAATATTCGAAGTATTTGTCCAGACATTAGTAAATTTTTGGGAGTGGAGGAATGATCTTAGTTTTCTATATTTTTAATAATTTTTATTTGTTCTATTATATTTCTTTTTCAATTTTTATTTATTTTATAAATTTATAATTCTATTACTTCAAATGTATATACTGCTTTTCAGTACTAAAAAAACACAAAAATAGTTTTATTTTTTTTCTTCCCAGCCTTGGCTTAGGCTCTATGGATTGTGATAGCAGGGTGGCAAAACAGATATGGAGTACGGGAATACCACAGCTATCACAAAGTTCTTATTTCACATTTATTGAGAATTTATGTGATTGTGGTAATAATTATCTAATATTGAGACTGTGGTGTAGACCAGTGAACGGGGTTGTGCACAGACCTACACCTTTCATTTTTACTTGTCATTCCTGCATCCTATCCTGGATCAACGTCAGAGATGTCGCCATAGGAGGGGTAGGGGGTGTAATCCCTCTCTACTAATAATTTGAAAACCCAAAAAGTTAGGCAATTTGAGATTTAAGAACCTACTACTACAAAAAGCGAAAAATATGGTAGAACATTTTACTAAAATTTGAAATCAATACCCATGGTTTTTAATTTAAGAAATTGGGATTTTATCGATACAATGTTGTGTTCGAATAGAAAAAAAAATTATCGTTGGGAAATTTAGTCAAAATTGTTGGGAAATTATATTGTTTGCCTCCTTCCTCCGATAAGATGTTGTTCCAACGTTTCTGATCAACGCCTTTGCGCTCTTCAGCAAGAAGTGAGTTAGACCTACGATATCCTAACTTTCGTACAAGAATTTTCTGTATAACGGGTAGTTTTTCCTGGACAATGATGGAGGTAACTAGCTCAGCGACAAGACATTGATCCCTGTTTTTCTTTGGAGTTTCGTCCACAGAGCCTCCTCGTAGGCAGTGCAATAAATTGACTGCAGGAAATGGAGGAGTCCGATAATTATTGGACGGTGTGTAAGGAATGCATGTTTTCTGCGAGAACTAAATCGGAATCGGATCCGACTCCGATATTTTTCTGACCGTGTGAAAACGACCTAATAGGGTGGGCCCTGTCAGTCCTAACGCTCAAGAGAATGGCCTGAGTCCTGGTGGCAGCCATCCCCAACTGCTTCCTCTGGCACCATCTTCCTATCAGGCCAGTGTACCGTCGGCTTCTTTTACCAATACACCTTTGAGACCGTCGCTGGTGTCTGGTGATCCACGTAGGCAGTGGCTAGGTACCGCTCCTTTTCGTCCACTCCTAGGAACTCGTCAAAGATCAGTTTTCACTGGGTGATACCTTGGTTCTTGCACAGAACCATTCGAACTGCTATCCACAGTGTTTTCTACTTCGTATCTTCAGTGCCAGGTCCTGGACAGTAATTTCAGAGGTTTACGTGGAACCGTTTCATAAGGCATCTAGTCAAGGATTTAACCAACTAAAAATTCTATTAATTAGGATCCGTGTGCTCTAATGTAGTCGAAATGTAAGGTTCGGGATATCATTATTCAGGTATTATACATAAACATTCCTTCTATTCCAATGTCTTGGAAACTATATTATGAATAAAAGAACTATACATTTTTAACTAACCCTTCATTAGCTATCCAATATCATGACCGTATATTTTATCTTTTCTTTATTTAAGGTACTTACACACAAGTCGTTGACATCCAAATTGATTTTCAATTTAGAATTAATTCTTTTATTCATCCGTCCTGTATAAATCCTTCCCATTTTTACATACCTTTTTTTTACCCATATCATATGGATCCAGTTTACAGAGAATTGTAAATAGTTTAATCCCACCCTGATGCCTAGATTTGCGCATAGATATTTTTATATTTGTAACAGTTTTTCTTTTTAGATATCCCTACTGCTTTAGGTTCCTTCCTCTTGACATTCCTCGCAACAATGTGAGTGATAATGCTGCCTTCCTATCAATCCACACAGTTCCTGAAACGGCATCCTTAAATCTTCCAAGACACTCCCTGATTGAGCATTATTGGAATTTATGGTGGATTAAAGCCCATAAATCCATATATAAGCATGCGAATTTCATCCTCCGTTGCAGATTCTGTCTGGTCCACACCATACCGCTGCCCTTTTAGAGATATTAAGAGACAAAATGTAATAATTGGCTATAAGTTAAACAGAGAACAATTAATTTTGAAGTGAGTTTTGTTAGTTGTATTATTATTCTAAAGAGGTGAGTTATCTTATAATAAATAACAACAAGTATTTTATTTATGCAGCATTATTGAAGCCATAAGCCTCATTAAATCGAAAAGGTTGTAGTTTCAATGTAGTTTATTTTTTTTAACCTAATCCCGCCTGGTTTTCTCTGAGAAGAAACCGCCTTTAATATAATTCTGAGAAGCGTTTTCGTGAAAAGCCCCCTGGAAACGCGGGGCCAAACATATGCCTCAGAGCCCAGCTCATCCGCCAATATAAACAATGTTATCAAGCGGCCGCCGCCCGGCCACGTGTCTCCCTCCCGCAACTGCTAATACGAATTTTATTAGAGCTCCAGCCAGCGTTACTACAATTTAAATTGATACTGAACAATAGTCCATGTAACAATAACCAGCTATGAAGTCAATAATCATGTACATATTTGTCAACTGTATTATGCAGACATGGCCTGATCGAAATTGAATCCTGATTGAACTGTAAACAAGCTATAAAGGAATTGTAACACATCATATACAATTTATGTTTATAAATACATAATGGGCATCTACCAGAATGTCCAATAGCAAAAGTGATTACATTTGTTTCTCTAGTTTTTCTTATTTACTGGTGTTCCTCAAGACAGCGTCATTGGTTCGATTCTCTACACTATTTATTCATCTGATTTCATAATGCATTCTTGCGCTGTCTCAATTCATCTGTCTATTTTATTCGCGAGCTATCGAATATTTTATATTTGAATTATTTCAACGTTTACCCAACAAAAGATGTTCATTAATTTAACAGAATTAAATTACATGACAAATACAAGGCTTTTACATGACAAATGCAAGGCTTAAACTACATGACAAATGCAAGGCTTAAACTACATGACAAACAAAAGGCTTAAATTACATGAAAAATACAAGGCATTTTCATTCTGATACTTTATAAATGTAATATTCGTATCGTTTGTGTTGCTTTGCGACCGAGATTAAAATTTTTAATTTTTTAAAATGCACTATGTTTCTGGTTGATATTGTGTTTTATAAAGGTTATCTAAAGATTAATTAATGTAGGTACAAAAACTAATTTTAAAAATCAGACAAATTTACATTAAAAAATACTCACATAGAAGAAATGAATTCGTGATAAAATTTCTGAATTAAAAAGGAGCGGAAAGAGATACCTCGAGTGGAGATGCTTCGGGACTGATATAAGATGTATTATAATATATATATATATATATATATATATATATATATATATATATATATATATATATATCATATATAATATTATATGGTACATATTATGTATTCTGGCAATACTCAATCATTGTGCGGGTCTCCTTAGTTGTAATGAACAATGATATCTTTACTACTTCATTTTATGTATTAGTAACTGTAAATTGTATAACCATTTAGTTGTATGCACAAGTAATTAGGCATATGCTGAACTGTTATAGGGCTATGTTCTGTGGCGATAGGATGTGATGAAATGAATGCACTGAGCTTATGCCAAAAATCATTATAATTTTCCATAAAATATTGGTACGCTAATAGCACACGTAGGGAGAGTAAAACAACAGGCTGCATAGGCATAATAACAACATGGCGGCGAATGACACTGACCTTTCGATTACATTATGAAATAATTTTATAGATCTTTACAAATAAATGTGAAAAATATTAAAATAATCATTTAAATTATTAGTGGATAAAGTAATTTAAAATCAACACAAGCATGTACATAAAACTTATGAGTAATTTTTATTGTTCCCCCAAAAGTGACGTCATTGATACGCTCCACATACTCCCTCTCTCTATTGAGAACGGTAAACAAAAAAACGGCTGCACAAGTGAATGGTGCGACCAGACCACGTATCTTAAGGTGGGGTGGTTGGCTCTTCATATGGTACTGCAGGCTGAGAAGTAGCAGAGTTGTCTTGCTGAAGTGCTTTTGGTAAATTTGAATTGGATGTAGAAGGAGTCTCATTTGCTTCCCTTGTTGAGTGTGAATATTCAAGAAGAAGTTGGTTTGAGACGGTATAATGAGATGTTCTGTGGGCCATTGGGTAGTGAAATCTTGTTGAAGTTCTCAGAATATGATACTTCCAAGAAGGGTCCATCGAAATTTTCGTTGTTATCCCGAAAAGTCACACATTTGATATTGGCACAATAGGTACTATATCATATTGACTAGTCTGTTTTAGATTGTTGATGTAAGATGTGCTATCTCCGGTCTGTATTTTTGTAATATTGTATTTTTCAGTCCCTGATGATGATGATGCTTGAATTGGCTTATTACTTATTTACTGCTCAAGACTATATTTTGGAATCTTCCAATAATTTCATGATGATGTCACCAGTACGAGGCTACAGATATTTTTTCAAACATTGATTACTAAATATGAAATTGATAAAAGTACGTTTAGGGCAGACAACTGTCAACAGGGCTTCTCTATATGAATCATGAATGCCACATTACTTAACAGGAAACAAAGTGGGAGACCAAAGATCAGACAGCGTTGAAAAAAATATCACAGAAGTTACATATAGCAAATTTTTAAATAATAACGTTAAGGTGGGAAGATATCTAAAAGGTCTGAAATGGCAAAATAAATAAAAAATCTATATAAAGGATGAAAAGACTATTCCTAGTCGCCATTGTGTATACGAATATTGTAGTGAATAACTCGGCGAATATTCAATTCGTGTTTCTTTCCCAACTTACTTTAAAAATGTGGAAAAGCGGATATTTGAAAAAATTCAATTGGTTAAAATAGCGGATATTAACAAGGACGGCTGAATCCATGGCAAGCAACGATGAGTTAGGATAAACTGTGACTGATGTCGAGGAGGCGTATGCTATTTTTCAGAAAGATGAATACAAAGAGAGGTGTTTCTCCTCACCTCCCCCCCCCCCCCTCCCCCGAAATATTCTACATCTTCTTTTTCTATTGGCTGGACGAACACATAAAGCTGCCCTTGGCCTGCTCGCACATGAGCAACATAGATCCCTGATTGTTGATGGTCCTGCCCTATACCATTACTCCATTGATGCTGGTGGGTGACCGCGATTTGAGGGATTTTCAAGCACACTATTGAATACTCTTTTACCACTCTTTCTCAAAATCTGGCCTAGCTATTCCATCTTGCGAATTTTTATATATGAGCAGATGCTGAGTATAGCTGAATGGGTTTGATGTTCATTCTTCGCCGCCACAGATCATTATCAAATCCCTAGCAATAACTTTAAATTATTCTTTTTAACCAATCTAGTAGGTGCATACCTTTTTTGTCGGGGGATAAATTTTTGTGACCATTGTTCTTATAAGGGTCTTGTACAACGTGGACTTCGTGGTAAGACTTACAAGTCTGGTTTTAACTAATTTTGAGAATGCAGTGATTCTCCTATTCACCTCTTCTTCTTTATATTGAAATCATCATTAATTATATAAAAAGAATCTATATAGCCAAGAAAAATTAAAAACAATTAATATCACTCCCCCAACAATGATAAGCCTCCAAGATGTGAGATGAGAATAATGTCATATCTGTCAAATCATTGATGGTACTATTTTATTTTTTTAAAAATGTGCAAAATCCACATTCACGGTAAAATTGAAGGTGACGATGAAAAATAATATCGATCTTATGTTTATTGAACATAGAAATGATTTTTTAACATTTTTTATTGTTACCTTTTTTTCACAAGCCTTCAAGAAGAAAAATCGATTTTCCTGATCCTCCAAAAGGGTTGCAGAGGTCAGAGTGGAGCCGAATTGTAATTTATTCCAGAGTGGTCGATTATCGAGGAAGGCTAATTCGGCGGACACACGGAGGGCTGCCCTATCTGCATCGGGAGCTTCCAGGCCCGCCTTAGTGCCCTATAATATGCAACGGCATGAGTTCCAAATCCCGTTCCCCTCTGAACCCGTTTTTCTCTAGTTGTTTCGCCTAAACCCCCAGTGTGATGTCTCACAGCACCCTGATGTTAGTATGATACGTCGCGGTATAAATTGATGTTCAATGATGAATTTTTAAATAAAGTCACTACTGATTTTAGGGTTAAAAACAATTTGTTAGCCTTTATACCTCAACTAGGAACACAATTAAACTATTAAACTATTTTTTTTTTCTATATTATCCTCCCTTAAAAATTAGAAAATCTGTGGCTGACATGTAAATATATCTAAATCAGAAGAATTACGCTGACATTACTTCATAGTTCTGACTCCATGCTAAATCTAGTCTATAAATCTAGAATCTTTGTCGATTCTCACACTTTCCACATAGATGGTGGAATAGATATTACACGGAGTGAATTTATGATGTTAATGAACATTAGTCAAATGCTAGCAACTGTGAACGCATAAGACCCAATCTTATCGTTTGAAATTACTTACAATCCTAGGGCGTGAGTAGTTTAGCTCAGCGGATAAGGCACAGGATTCAAATCTATCTGTAGCAGGTTCGAATCCCGCTGGTAGCAAGATAGTAATTTTCTGTTTTGAGGACATGGCGGCAGAGAGTATTAAAGCGTCACCTTAGCGATCTCGAGTCTGCTGCAGCGATAGTTCGAATCCGGCCTTGGGAGGGATGACATTTATTTCGTGGTGGAACCTCAGAATGAATCTCGACATTTCCACTCTGGTTAGAATAAGTTGGTAACCTGTAGGAATAACTCTTTTTATTACTGTTTGCCTTAAAAGGTGTAGGAAAGGACGTTAAACAATTTAAAAAAACTTATATATATATATATATATATATATATATATATTTTTTTTTTTAATCTTGTCCTCGTTTACCGCTGAGCGGAGGAATATCCCTATCCTCAGCCAGCTGTCTTCTACTTCTCCAGTCCATGCCTCTCTTCTCGAAACCTTCCTTTACTCCCTCTACGCATGTCTTTCTGGGTCTCCCACGTGGTCACTTCCCTTCCACTTTAGCCTCGAAGGTAACTCTTGCTAGACTGTCTTTAGCCATCCGCAGGACATGTCCGAACCATCTTAGCTGGTTCTGTTCTATTATTTCTTCTGCAGCCCTTATGTCAAGGTTTGTTCTTGTTGTGGAGTTCCTTACTCTGTCTCTTTTTGTTTTCCCCTAAATTTTCCTTAGGTAGCGCATTTCCATTGCTTGGATCTGGCTCTTGTGCTTGGAAGTGAAGGTCCAAGACTCACTTGCGTATGTCAGGATATATATATATATATATATATATATATATATATATATATATATATATATATATATGTATATATATAAGCCATGGCGGTTGAGCATGGGTGATGACCATATCACCCCTTACCTAACTGTTGGTCAAAAAACGGTACTTCCTAACCAAGGACTGGAACCAAGACAAAAAAATAAATAAGCCATATCGAACTTACAAATAACATTCATATAATTTATTATAAAAATTGCTATACCTTGTAGATGTATAAAATAATATACACATGCATACCTTAGTCTTCAGTTATATTAAAAAAAAAATAATTTTGTAAACAGTCGATTGGATAATAGCCAATCTAAAGTGGATTGCTATGATTAGAGACTATCTATTTGACAATATTTACACGGAACAAAAAGACTGAATTTAATATTAATAAAAAATGAATTTTTATCCACATAATTCCACTATGTGGCATTCTCATTAATAATAATATTACCACTTCGAACATAATTAGGAAAATTAATTAATCAAACTTAATGTGGTAACTTAGCGTACCCCCATCAGTTATTGACAATGCCATTGAGATAATTGGATTGAGGAGTCAATTAATTCCAATACAGTAGTCAATTACTTCCGACACAATTATTAGCCGATCCTAATTTACAGCCCATAGGTATGATATTTTTAAAATCACAGTTATTCTTAGAATATTTATCGTTCTATTGATTCATTTTTTAAGTAAATGTAAAATTGGTTGTAAATTCCATCTTATCAAATTCAACTATATAACAAATTCTGGTTGACTACTTTTTTTTTTTCATAAATAATTAATTTTCATGTTAATATTTATATATTCCTAGTAGACTTTTAACCCTTCAAGTACCATAGGGCCCTTTAAGGAAACCCACACATTTCTAATTTAAAAAAAAAAATTGAAGGAATCCTTTGACACCTGTCACGTACGATGAATTTTTGCTCGAAATTATCTGAAATATTTAAAAACGAACCTGGAAACGTTAAAAGGCCTTTTCGAATTTATACAAATTCTTTCTCTATCTGAAAAACGTAGCTGGAATCCTTCTCGGACCCCCTTGGTATCAGAGGTGACCTTTTTATTCTAGAAAACAATTGGAAGATTCCAAAATATAAAGCCTCAATTCTCTAAAATAACGGCAAATAACTAACCAGTCAACGTTTCGCCAGTTCAGGCATAATCAGGACATACACCAAAAAATCATATCTATGAAGATCAACTACAGCACATCTCACATCAACCATCCAGAACGGCGCATCAACCAGAGACAGCAAATCACTCCAAGACAACCAAACACATACTGAAGGCAAAGGGTGGTAACATAACAACAGCTGAGAAGGTTATATTCAAACATCTGATCAGAAAAAAAAATAGAAAATACACATAGAAAGCAACTAAAAAAGAAAAAGCCTGAAAGAAATATGCATATAAATTTTATAATACTATAATTAAATTATTCTAAAAACAAGGGCCCTCATTCGGTAACTTTATGCAGAGAATTGTGATTCTTTATCTTTTCATAAACTAGGATATTTAAAAAGAACTCAATACAAAGTTTTTTGAGAATCCAAGCGAGTGATTATTTTTTTTAGTTCAATTTTTCGAGAAAACTTATTGGTGACTTTGTACCCACGCACTTTTTAGTTACTAGTGACTAGATTTAAGGAATATTGGATATTTAAATTTTAAGTTAGAAACAAGCGAGAAAAAAAATTAATTATTTTTATCAATCAACTCACAATTCAAGAAGAAAAAACAAGATGCAATTTTCATTTATTTTTGGGTGTAGGTAATAAGATAATCAAGCTTCAAGGTCAAATTCATTATCAGCACCTAAAAATATGTGGAAGTTCCAAGTTTTAATTTCCTATTCCTTTATGCGAAAAAATAGTTTGGGGTTCCGAAACGATTGGTGCTTTACGTTTCATGAGACCTGTGGTACTCGTGGGGGAGTTAAAATAGTGCTGGGAAAAAATCTCAAATGAAGTCTGATTTAGAGATTGATTTATCGAAACATTTGTCTGGGTCTATTAAAGGTAAAAGCACAAAACTGTCATTTTTTATTACAGCTCAGACTGCTACCGCAAATATAAAATAGCATTAAAAACTAAGTTGCAAACAAGAATAACACCTAAACATTTATACAGTTCATTACCTTGCTTATTCCTCTATTCTTTACAATGAATTTTCTTTTGTCCATATTCTAAAACGCTTTTAAAATCTCGTCGAGTTTTGTTTCCTATTCGGGTATTTAGATCGCTACAGGTCGGTTTTCCAATAGTTTTCTCATACAAGAACTTACTTAGTGTTATCCTCAAATATTACTATGTTTATAATCATTGTCAGTATTAAATAATTAAATAAATCACCAAATTGATGTTATCAACACATTTTCTTAAAAAGGACAAATATAAGATTAGTGAATCCACACTTTTTTTTTTTTACCACATGAAAATTTCCCCTGCGTCATCCCCGCATTTTCATTAATTCATCATTATGAAAACAAAGTCTGTATTTGATTTCTACAGAAATTTATAAATGAGAAATCAGTCCAGGGCAGTTAAGTTGAAAGTTTGTCAGAACTAACATCTCATTGGACTAAACACAAATAAAACGAAAAAACTGCCCTCATAACAAAGTGAATAAATAATCGTAAACTATAATGACATGAGGTAATTATGCCATGAAATATTCTTGAAAATGCAATATTCAAATCTGTCAATATGCCATTCGAAACTTGGTCCATAAACTCTTTTCTCAAACGACGCTTATCATCATTTGGAGGATTTATTAATTCATAGTTACATTAGTCATGAATAAACATTTGCAACGGAAGACCGATGTGTAAATCCTAAATGAAAATTTTAAAAAATGATAATAATTTACCACAAAGAAAAAGTTTAATTATAAATAATACATTAGTCAGTCTATTGGTCCTTTTTTTCAGCCCATAGATTGCTGCTGTCATAACCAAGAGAAATTATTTCGCAGGAACGCCAAGGAATAACTATTAACTCGCCTTAGTGGGAATCTAATCCAGACCACTTCGAGTCGGACGCATTGTGACCCTTATCTAGTGGTGGACCTAGGGTGGAGAGGGTGGTCCACCTCGGGCCCTATTCACTAAGTGGGCCCCACGAAAGAGGCCTTTTTTATTTTATTTTTAATCAGATGATAAATTTATTGTAAAAAAATTAAAATTGTCTGATTAATACAAAGACAGGTTAGCTATGATTATCTAGTCTTCTATAAAGAGCATTGGATTATTTCCTCTAATTCGAATTTGTTTTTCATGCCATATATTTATTACTTATTATATTTAATTTACTTCTTATTTAATTTTTCGTTTATTTTATTTAATCTATTTATAGATTTGTCTATGATAGTAATCAAAAAGTTATGAATCAAATCGTTCTATGTACTTATGAGGGCAATAATAACCATCAGCTAATTTATGCCCTTAAAACCTAACAACTACAGCATTATTTCATATTATTGATGTTACTTGATCGATAGTGATGTTATTATGATGAAATTAATAATCAGGATGCAGTCAACAGAGCATATTTTTTTATTACACAAGTCGATTGAGCCGAAACGTCGGCATGTATAACAAGAAATATACTTTGTTGACAACACACTCAAACTCAAACTTGGCGTATTCTGTGTAAGATTTCCAATGATAAAATTTAATTTGATAGATTACATTTTGAAATAATTTGGGAGCTAAAAGAATGAAATGGATAATATGAGTTTTGGCCAGTCTCCATTTCTTCAAAAACAGATCACTGTCTCAGCCGTGCATCTCCTCCACTCGGTACTCCAGACAAGCTCCCCTAATGATTTTGCGGCAAATCACATGACCTCAAATGAACTTTATTTTACTTTTTAGGGTACGTAAACGATCAAAAATTGAAACTTTTTTGTTGTATCTCTAATAAATAGATGAATTGCCATGGTTGTATAAGACTTTTTTTTTTTAAACGCTATAGTTTGCGAAACAAAAATCCAATTAATCAATTAAATTTTGTCACCAAACATAGTTATTGACTATTCTATTATAGTGAAATTATTGAATCAGCAAAAAAAAAAAATGGGTTTCATTCAGCAGTTTTCAAATAAACAAGCTAACAATTTACGCATGAATTCTGTTGCCATTTATTGAAAAAAAAATCTTACTAAAAGTCCATGAGGATTAGCCTTAAGGTGTTTCTCTTCTCGGTTCCTCATTTTTATTGCCCTGAAGAAGGCCTACGAAGCGCCGAAACGTACAAATTAAATAGTTTTACACTTTTTATTTTTATTTTATTTTGTCCGTTACCTTGACCATCTTCACATAGTTTACTACGGTCAACTATTGTATACACCATTTCATTAAATATTCAAATAATTATTATTATACGATTGAATTTTTTGTAGTATCCATTTTTTTGGGGATGTTTTATTTATTTTTATGCTTGCTGTAATGCCCTGTGTATTTGTGAAGAAAAGTTTAAAGTGGATCAGTAATGTTTGAAATTGAAAAGTATTGATTTTATGTTCTAAAAAAACAATTAAAAAAAAACAAAAACAAAAAAACAGACCACGTGCAGGTATCAGAGGTCGTACTTAGATAGAAAGAGTTAGAATTTTTTTTATTCTCCGACCACGAGGTTTAGCAAATTCTCGTTAATAATTGAAGAGGACAGCAAAGGGAGAGAATGAAACTTTAGAAAGGGGAAATATAAAAAAAAAGGGGGGGGAGTGAGGGTGTGAGATGGGACAATAGCCACTCGAAGACCTAACGGCCTCTCCTTCTATTTTCATACCTTTCTCTTGTATGCCGTCCTGGTTGTATCAATATTGTAGCCGACCACTCAGCACTAGTTGTCTCCTCCAGGCCGAAACATATTCGTGCGGGGATATCGAGTGGTTTCATGGGGGGTCCAAGGATCACTCACTATACGTAGCGGTGTCGAGCAGTTCACTATCCCGCAATCCACTATGTCATCCATTATACAACATACTTTTGCAGGATTTTTTTTTTTTTCGTTTGACCCGTAAACATAAATAAAATATTTACAAATAAACCCCATATTCACGATTATACGTTTATGCATATTTAAATAAATTTATTTGACAGCTTAAAGTATTTTAATTAATTTTCCCGCCAAATTACCTTTAGAATTTAAACAATTTATTTTTTTAAAGTTTATAACCAATTTTGGGGGCGGGGTAGCTCAGTGGGTAAGGCACTGCACTACTAACCTCTAGGTCCCGGGTTCGAGACCGGCTGAGGCAGATAATTATTTATTCTGTATTCAGCCGTGGATCGAGCCTGTGGGATCGGGAGACCCTCCTGGGGTTCACCCAGCCTCTATGAAGTGGGTGCCCTTAATTGCAGAAAAACCTGGCTGTTGAGCTTGATCTAGACCGAATCACCTCCTTGCACAACCGTTGGCCTAGTAACAGTACGGTCCTTACCAAGTACTGAACCCAAGATCCTTAGTAGTGGTACAGGTTTTTTATTATCAATTTTATAGTCGATCATCAAATATATTAAAATATTTTAAAAACTTATAGCATAAGTCGGGGTATTAGGACAGAAACAGACTAACAACTAGTAACTCCTTTTAACTATTTTATCTCAGGATACATGAACGCTCAATCCTACATGCATTGCATCCTCCTCAACTCTGGAAAAATTAATTACATTATATTGGTCACATCTCATTTCAAATCCGTTTGAACCAAATAATTAATAATACATACAACCCTCTTACTTATTCGTACAGCAGTACTTCTCTTACTCCTGTAGACCAAGCAGCCTAACACGCAGACAGCAGACCCGTTCCCAGTGACGACAACAGGACACTGGACTGTCCACAATGACTCAGAATGAAATGACTCTTTTAAAGAATAAGTATTAAAAGAAAATTTTGTAAGAGATGCTGCAGATATTTTTACAAGAGACGATGTATTTTAAAAATTTCAGTACCAATGCTAAAAAAATTTTGTTCTTAATACGTTGACATGGCATTGGTCTCCGGGGACCTTGAGTATATTTTGCATTACGTGCTGCGAGATTTTTTTTCTAGAATTTTACTCTCGTACGATCGCTGTATCTATATCATTACTGATCAAACGAGGTACATCAGGTGCAGTACCGGTAATGTAGTATTTGCAAAAAAAAAAAAAAATGCAATAAAATATGTAAAAAATGTAAGGTGCAACTCAATTTTTTTTAAATCTTTTAATTTTTGAATTTTAATTTCTTCAATCCAAATTTAGTAGGAAATCCGTTGTTAGTAGGATGACCTATATTGATCTTCCAAAAAATTATTTGCTATTATTTCATATCATCAGGACATATTTCTTGTTTACTTTGGCATATATATAATTGCCAATACATAAAATACTATATTGTCACATTGTTGAAAATGTTATTACAACCATGCCATGAGCTCATCCTCGTCTTATATGTTTTATCAAGGAATCCTATTTTGACTTTTCTCTAAATAGGGGAAATTACTTGATAAAACATAAGTTCGTCTTTCTTTTGCTCCTGTTGCCTCTCGGCCCACTTCCGCCATTTATTCCAATCTCCGGCCATTTGGCGCATCTGGGACCACGGCTTTCCTCTCCTTCTCCTCTCTCTTTCTCCCCAATCCTTCCAAGTACTTCCTGTATGCCACCTTAGGTCGTCCTACCGGTCTTCGCCCCTCCGATCTGGCCTCCACGTACCATTTGGTCTTCCAGGTTTCAAGCATTCTGCACACGTGTCCAAACCACTTAAGTTGGCGTTCCTCTATTTTTGCTTTAACTGAGACTCTATCCAGCTCATCCCGAATGGCTTCGTTCCGGATGCAGTCTTTCTTGGTTTTATCTACAATTCTCCTGAGGAACATCATCTCCGCAGCGGTTACTCTTGAGAAATGCCTCTCCATAGCCGTGAAATGTTCTGCTGCATATAGTAACACAGGTAAAAATATTGTTTTAAAGATAACTAGCTTGGTGTCTCTGCTGACCTCTTTTTTGCTATTTATTCTGTGAATAATCCGATAGAATAATCCATTTGCTTTATTATTCCTTTTTGAGATTTCTTGGTCAATGCCTCCGTCTCTGCTTATAAGGGTGCCCAAGTATTGACAGAAATCTACACATTCCATACTAACCCCATTACAGGTGATGTTCAGTTCTTCATCATTTCTTCCAATCTGCATCACTTTGCTCCTTGCTGCATCGATCTCCATCCCCTTTCGAAGTAATTTCTCTCTCTACTCAACAACTGCGTTCTGTAAATTTTCCTTCGAATCTGCGATGAGGACGATATCGTCTGCAAAAACAAATTCTTGTGCCGAAATTGGGATAAAGTTCCTGTATCCTACAATAGTCCGGGGTGTTCTTCTCTTGCAAATCTTGAGTATTTCATCAATGAATGCTATAAAGAGGAGGGGGTTTAGCTATCACCTTGTTTGACACTTCTTCCAAAGAAAAATGGTTTTGACTCTTGTCCATTGAGACGGACCACTCCCTTGGATTTTTGGTAGGCTGACTTTATTGCCTCCATTAGATTTGGAGGAATATTTTTTCTACTTTTTTCTTTTTTTTACTCCCACTCCTTGGGAATTTTCTTTTCATCCCAGATTTTTTTAAAAATCGTCTGGCATAATCGTTAAAAACATAACATGTTACATAATTTATCATCATTTTCATATATATATGATGATAAATTGCGCAGCATAAGTTTTAATTATATTAATTGTATAAATTTTTGGTTTGCCATTATTTTATTTTTTAATAACATGTTTAATTATTAACACTTTAACTCATACTCTCGCAAACCGTACCCTTTCATTCCGACTGTCCGAATTTCGGAACGGGGAGCATTAGCCTCCAAGCGGTGATTTTGGATTGAAACCTATTTTAGATAGAGTACAAAAGCAGTGTAGGTAGTTTCTATAAAAAAAAAAAAAAGTTTTAAAAGTTGGGATCTAATGTCTAACCTTTTTGGAAATCTTCATAGTACCAAGTCCTACAAGAATAGACTATCAAATATGATATATACTACCATGCAGTGACATACGCAGAGAGGGAATCTGAGGGATATATCCCACCTTCCCCAAATGTACGAAAAAATATAATTTTCTAGCCCACGAACAAGATTTTTTTTGAGTAATATTTTTGGTAATTTTAACAATAATTTTTGATCTAATTTTCATGCTTATCCTTAAAACTTACTCCAAATTTGACGATTATAGACATTTAGGTGATTATTTGCCTTCTCCTTATTAAATCTCCCCCCTCCACTGATAATATTTAAATCTCCATCCGAAAAAAAAATCTGCGTACGCCCCTGCTGTCATGGGCCGAAACATTTTTTGAAACAGCAGTTTTAAAAATATAATATGACTAGTCAATATCATTTTTACTTTCTCTTACCTATATATGGAATATATAGGAAGGTGAGGTATTGCGATCGTACAAATTTTCGAATTCAAGTTTTCAACAGAAATACACGTTTTAAGGTCCCCTGAGTCCAAATAACCAAGTCTGTGTGTATGTGAACAGACTAGCTCAAAAACGAAAAGTCGTACGAAACTGAAACTACGTATTTAAGGTAGGTATATTCATGGGATGTCACAGCAACTTTTTCGTCAAAATCGACTGACCGGAAGTGCCACTTTATACAATCGATTTTACACTTTTTTACAATTTTCTCGAAAACGGCTCTAATGATTTTGATAAAACTTGCTGAAAGTCTTCTCCTTAAAGCCCTTTAACTTTTCATTTATGTAGTACATCACCGAGGAAAAGCAGGAAAAAAAGTTATGATGAAAATAATATTTGATTTACGTATAACTTAAAAAGTATGCATTTTATGGTAAATTATGTATAGAAATTTATGAAAGGTAATTAAATTATCTAAAAAAGGATCATCAAAATCGGACCAGTATTGGCAAAGATACAGATTTTACACTGGTTTACAATTTTCTCGTAAACGGTTTAAACGATTTTGAGGAAACTTGCTTTATGGCTTCTCCTTAAAGCTCCTTTTCATGTATGTAGTATATCAACGAGAAAATGCAGGGAGAAAAGTTATAGCGTAAAGAAAATTTTATTTGTGCATAATTCAAAAAGTGAGCCTTTTTTGGTAAATTTCGCATAAAATCATATGAAAGGTAATTACATTCCCTAAAAAACAATTATTTATATCGGGCCTATATTAGTAAAGATACAACGTATCTCAGAAGGACTACTGGACCCTAGATGAAAGCCGAGCGCGTCCTGAAGGAGACGAATGCGACCGAACCTAATCTTACCGAGCCGCCAACCTATTGTTAACAAAACGCTCTGTAACAATGTATTGTAATAACATAAAAGTAGAAATTAACATTATAATTTCTACTTTTATATTATTTAATGGAAACAAAATGATTCCATGGAAACTAAACCGAAACTTTTAAAATATACTTTCAGCTTGACAAACCAAAAATATTTAGTGTAAATAATTGTAGTACTAAAGTTATTTAAAAAACTAATTTATTATACTTTTATGAGAAAAGACTTGAAGAAGTGCATTCTGCTGAGTTTATTTCGAGTAGTGTTTATGTGAACTCTAAAATAATCTTAAAGATTATTATTACAGGTTGGTAAGGGAAAGTTGTGTGATGCGCGCACCTAACCAGATTTTTTTAAAATTTATAAATTTACTATAAATTATTATACAATTAAAAACCTTCCTTTTCACTACTCTTCAAAAGAGCCCAGGTCACAGATCCATACAGGAGTATTGGGCGTATGATGGTCTTATATAGATGTGTCTTCGTTTGTCTGGAGATATATTTACTCACGAGGTGTCTACGCAGTCCAAAGTAACACCGGTGTGCCAAGATTATCCTGTTCTTGATTTTCCTTTCAACTGCGTTGTCCTGTGTTACAATTGAGCCCAGATATGCAAACTCGGCTACTTTGCCAAACTTATAAGAACCGATGGTCACTGTTTCCCCTTTCATGGGCACTTTTCCAGACACCATGTACTCTAATCCTAGTCGCTTTGCTGGTTCAACCAGGGCTTGAAATGCTTCCATTACTGCTGTTAATGATCTGGCGAAATATCTATGTCGTCAGCAGAGGCCATAAGCTGGTAGAGGTGATTGCATATCGTTCCTGATGTCTGAAGGTCAGCCTTCCGTATGGCTTTTTCTAAGGCTAAATTAAACAGTAAACAGGCCAGGGCATCTCCTTGTCTTATGCCTTTTCCTGTGCTAAATTCTTCAGTTATGTCGCTCTTAATCCGTACCGAGCATTGCACGTTCTTCATTCATAGTGAGCTTGGTGAGCCTAACAAGTATGGAGGGTATTCCAAAGCTATCTAAGGCTTTGTACAGCTCTTCTCTATTGATGCTATCATAAGCAGCCCTGAAGTCAATGAAGAGGTGAAGGAGTTTTTAAATTATATTCATTTCCTCTTTCCAGAATAGTGCGAAGGCTGAAGATTTGATCAATAGTTGATTTCCTCTTCCTGGAGCCACACTGGTATGGACCCAGTATTTTCTCAGCATAGGACAACATACGCTGAAAGAGAATATTTGAGAACACCTTATACGAGTCCGGTAGTAAGAAGACACCTCGGTTGTTGCTACATATTATCCTGACCCCCTTTTTGTGGATTGGGATAACTACAGTTTTATTCCAAGTCAATGGCAGCTCTTCTTTTTTCCAGATTGCGGATATTATATCTTGAAGAACTTTGGTGAGCTCACTGCCCCCATATTTCAGTAACTCTGCTGGAAGTCCATCTATGCCTGCCTCTTTATGATTTTAAAGTCCCTTGAGAATAACAAAGCTGTATTTATTAAAAAATAATGATTATTTCTGACCAAAAGACCTATTAGATAATAACTAAAAAAAATTAAATACATACAAAGTTATAATATATATATATATATATATATATATATATATATATATATATATATATATATATATATATATATATATATGTATATATATATATGTATATATATATATATATATATATATATATATATATATATATATATATATACATATGTATGTATATGTATGTATGTATAAGTTAAGCGTCAGCAACTCCAAACATCAAAAAAAAAGGGAAAAGGTTAAGTAATGACACGCACAATATCCGAAATAAGACTGCCTTTATTGAGGTTTTAATTCTCCTTATATACAATCTGGCTGTTGTTTACAGCCGTATATGGTATTAAGGCTAATACTGCTGCACTCCGGGCCTTAACTCCCCCCTACCAGTTTACGAACATTTCGTAAACTTTACAAAAGCATAAGCACGAAGTGCACAGAATTCAGCCGTTAATACCTCACATTCCAAACTTACTTACTAAACTCTGACTATAATTACACTTTACTGTTTCCAATAATCACTGCACTCATACCTTGAAACTATGTACATAAATGAAAAAGAAAAAAAAACAACAACTAAAAAAAAAAAATACATTTTACAAAATAGAAACTATACATCTGAAAACAAAGACAAAACTAAAATATATCTCTTCTTAACTCCCAATTCGCCAATGTACATCTTCTTGTGTACAATAGTTCTGTGCGCTGAGACGGGGGCACTCCAGCTCGTTAAGGTTGCTCTGGCTCTACTATTGGCAGCTTTAGCTGCTCGATATGAACCGTTCTCCTCTTTTTCGGTTCGCTGACACTCTCAATGGTGACAGTGTTATGTTCCCTAATTATAATCACCCTGAATGGCCCCTCGTATCGCAGCGGCTCCTTTCCCCTATTGGAAATTATCTTCCGATAAACGATGGACCCGATTCTTATGGCCCCCATCACGTCCTTTACCCGAAGATTTTCCCGCGCTACCCTACTGCGCTTCTCCTTCTCAATTTTCGCTCGGACTTTCTCCCAACGTTTCCCTAGTTCAATTCTGTTGTTCACCAGATCTCCCGCAATTTCCTCGTTACCCGTCGTACCTCCGTAATCCCTACGCCGTTCCCTTAACCCGAAAATTATCTCGAACGGCGAGAATCCTGTTACCGTGTGGATGGAGTGGTTGTATGCCACTATCGCTTTCCTCATCGCCGTATCCGGTTCCAACCCTTGTTCTACCTGGTACACCCTCAAGTGGTCGCTCAGAGTGCTGTGTAGCCTTTCGATGTTCCCTCTACTTTTAGGGTGTCCTGGTGTATTAAGATGCCACACTACGTCGAGTTTTTTCATTTCTTCCTTGAGCTGAGCATTGTCGAACTCTCTCCCCCCATCCGACGATATTCGCTCTGGCACCCCGTAAAATTGGAACCACGTCTGGAGAGCTCTCAGTACCGCTTCCGCTGATCGTTCTTGGATCTCTTGCGCCATCGCTACTTTACTGAAGAGATCGATGATTGTCACCCACTTGTATCCTCTCCAGGTGAACGTATCCACCTGTAATTCCTCTAACGGCGCATCCGCTGTCGGCGTCTCCTCCTGCCTTCCTCTTGGGGGATGTCTGTCGTACTTGGTGGTTAGGCATACAGAACATGCACCGATGGTCTCTGTGAAGGATTTCTTCATCCCCCACCAAAAATACTTTCGCCGCAGTGCCTGCAGAGTTTCGGTCACCCCGCGGTGGTTAGTCTTCCCTTGGTGGTATGCAAGGGTCAGCTCTTTCGGACGTTCCTCGTCTCTCACTGTCTCTACCATTAGTTTACAGCGGATGAAGGTCCGGTCCATACCAATTTGCTCTGACCGCCATAGTTTCTTGATCTTATCCCAGATCGTGGCGTTTCCCACGTAGAGATGGTATGTCACTCCTGGTTTCGACGCGTCCTTCAGCGCTCTGCAAATTTGGTCCTCTCTCGCTCCTGGTTGCGACCATATGGAATTAATCCTGCTGCGTCCATAACGGGAGTATTCCACCTTCATGAGGCCCGAAGTCCTGGTCTTCCAGATTATTTGCCGCCTTTTGTCATTTATCACCTCTTCTATTTCTTCCATCTCCGCCGGTCTTTCCTCGGTTGAGCTCGTCTCTCCTAGGGACTCTTCTTCTTCGTTTGGTTCTCTCGAGCCTTGTTCTCCTTCTCTTTCGGGTGTCCATTCTGTCAGAAATTGACGTACGTCTCTCGATGGTCCCCCGATCTCCTCCTCTATGGCATTTACCATGATGGCCCTAGACAACCAGTCAGCGACCACATTTTCCTTACCGGGCTTATACACTATTTCCATATTGTACTGGGCCAGGAGCTCTTTCCAACGCGTAACCCTCGCTGAGGATTCCTTCAGCGTCCCCACCCATTGCAGCGGTCTGTGATCTGTGTGTACACGGAATCGCCGCCCGAATACATAGGGTCTAAAGTGGTCAACGGCCCACACAATTCCTAACAACTCCCGTTCCAGGGCGCTGTATCTCGTCTCTGCGTCCGTAAGGCGTCTGCTGGCGTATGCTACCGGACGTTCGCCGCCGTCTGCTTCCTGGGATAACACCGCCCCTAACGCATATTCGCTAGCATCTGTGGTGACATTGAAGATTTTGTTAAAGTCCGGATATGCCAATACCGGCTCCTCTTGTAGCCGCTGCATACATTTACGGATATTACTCTCCATGAGCGGCGTCACTATGATTTTCGCTCCCTTTTTTAGTACTCTATTAAGAGGGACAAGGTACTCTGCCATTTCTGGCACAAACCTTCTGTAATAATTAAGAGTCCCCAATAGCCTACGAATTCCCTTCACGTCTCGCGGAACTGCCATCTTCCGAATGGCCTCTACCTTGTCGTTGTCGGGTTTGACTCCTTCTTTCGTGATGGTATGGCCTAAAAATTTGATTTGGTCCTGCCCTAAGAGTGATTTCTCGCTCGATAACTTTAGACCGAACTGGCGGACTCGTTCGAATACGCTACGCAGGTGCCTCGCGTGCTCGGCTTCAGTTTTACTAAACACTAAAAGGTCGTCCATGTACACCTGACAAATTGTTTCATCGATTCCCCTTAGAAATTCATCCATAAGGCGTTGAAACGTTATTGGGGCGTTTTTCAATCCGAAGGGCATCCGCGTAAATTCGTAGTGCCCCCTCTCAAAAGTGAACGCCGTTTTATGTTGGTCCTTGGGGTGCATTTGGATTTGGTGGTATCCCGCCTTTAAGTCCAGAGTACTAAATACTGTCGCCCCACTCAGTCTGTCCAAAATGTCCTCAAACCTGGGGATCGGGTATTTTTCATCCACCGTATTTTCGTTTAATTTACGGTAGTCTATCACCACCCTGTATTTTTCCTCCTCTGCTCCCGGTGCACTCTTTTTCTTCACTGCCCATAGGGGGCTATTATACGGTGACGTACTGTCCACAATTATTCCCTGTCTCTTTAGACTAGCTAATTCTTCCCGAATATGTTGCCGTAGCGCTTGTGGGTACCGTCTTTCTTTTATATAGGTCACCATCTCCTTTTTCAGCGGGATCTCGTGTATCGTTCTTCCCGTTATTCCGAGTGTATCTCCCTCCCTAAAGAAGATGTCCCTGAACTCCCTCCTGATCGCCTGCCTCCAGTCCTCCGCGTGACTAAGTGCACCTATCTGCGCCCTGCCGTCTTCTATAAGCTTCTGGCACTCGTACCTTCTCGTCCCTATTCTTAGATACCACCTTCCCTTGCGGATCCTAGCGCGCGCGCCTACTCTTCCCAACAGGTCGCATCCGATAATTCCCTGGTATTCCCTAGGCATGCTCCCTACTATATGCACCGCTAATGTGCCGCTCTCGACTCCCCACCTATTCAATGCTATCTCCGCTTCCCCCTCTACTCTACATTGGCCACCCAGAGTGATTAGTTTGCAAGTACATACCTGAATCTGGGGTGCCCTCTCTCCGCCACACAGCTTCTCCAGCGCTCTCCAGGTCATGATGGTGTTGGAGCTTCCTGTGTCCACCAGGCACCTCACTCCTCCGACTACTCGTATGATAGGCAACCAGCAAGCCTCCTTTGCGATGTTATGGCTCACTAAAGTACGGTCACCTCTCTGCTGACACTCCCCTCAGATCGCCTCCTCTGCTCTCCAACGTCTGCTTCCTCCGCTCTTCCAGCCGCCTCTGTTTCCTTCGCTTCTTCGGACTACTGGTCCGCCACATTCTTCTTCTGATTCGGATGAGCACGATACCTCAGAAGCTTCTCGTGATGACCCGCTCCTTCTTGGCGAGTCTTCTCTCTTCCTTACTCTCTGAGCGTTCACTTCCATAGGTTCCGCTCTCGGTGGTTCCTTTCTTTGGTAAAGGTATGGACAATGTCTTGCGATGTGTCCCTCCGTCCCGCACTCGAAGCACCTGGTGCGTGGGCACTGCTCTACCAAGTGTCCGTTCTTCCCACATCCGTGACATTTCCTATGATCTCCTCCTCTCGTCCTGGCCTGGGGCCTGGCTTGACCTGTCCTTTTTCCTGACACCGCTACTCTCTCTTGGTTACCGTAGATCTGACCCTTTTTCCTCCAGGTCGACGGCGTGTTTCCAGGGCGCCCGTAGGTTACTTTGCTCCACCCAGCCTCTTCTATTTCCATTCGGGTCTCCTCCTCTCTTGCACTGCTGTCCACCATTTCTTGCGCGCATTCCATGAATGAGCGCTCACCTGGAAGGCCTCCTTTAGTTCCAGTTTCCTTGGCTAATTGGACCTTTAGAATCGTGGACACAAATGCCATCCTTCCTGCTGTCTCGGCCGCACTCACCGTTTCTCTCATCTTTTCGGTGATTTGATTAAATTTAGCCAACAGGGCTCCGGCGTACTGCCCCTTCGACTGCTGTGGCGATTTTACTTTCCTGAATAGCTGGAAGATATCTTCTTCTGGGGTCCATCTGCCGCCGCCATAGGCCTTCTTCAACCTCTCCTTCACCACTGGCCACGGTGTCTCCTCGTCTGCTTGTATCTGGTTCAGGATACTGCGCTTGACTCTACACACCAGGGCCGCTTTCAATGCTTCCGCGTCTCCGGGGTTCACTAGATCTTCCGCTAGTTTGGCTTCTATTCGCGCAATTAGGGGTCACCTCCTTTTATAAAATGGTTTAGCTCACCTACGTCTTCCGAGAAGCGCTCCAGATCTGATACGGCATTTCTCAGGTCCCGCGACGTAGCCACTCTAATTTTCATCCATTCCAACGCATTCGCATGCGCTGCTGCTAGCGTGTCTTGGGGCAATGGCGGAAGGTTCTGTACGTTGAGGACCGCTGGTTTCAGTACTCCTTCGCTAGTCATTACTTAATTCTTTTTCCGTGACGTCTTTTAAAAATCAAAAAAAAAATCTTAAACGAACACTTCGTCCCGGGTTTCGGCACCAGTTAAGCGTCAGCAACTCCAAACATCAAAAAAAAAGGGAAAAGGTTAAGTAATGACACGCACAATATCCGAAATAAGACTGCCTTTATTGAGGTTTTAATTCTCCTTATATACAATCTGGCTGTTGTTTACAGCCGTATATGGTATTAAGGCTAATACTGCTGCACTCCGGGCCTTAACTTATATGTATGTATGTATATATATGTATGTATGTATATATGTGTATATATATATATATATATATATATATATATATATATATAGTATGTATATTTATATATATATATATATATATATATATATATATATATATATATGTATAAATATACATACTATCCACATATAAGTGGTGGAATAATATAATTCAAATAAAGGAAAAAAAATCCATGTAATGAGCAAAAAAAAAAAAGGAATTGCCTCTGTTAAATAAAAATAATTTTAAAAAATACAAATAATCATGTAGTAAACAAAAAAAAATAGTGATCTATGTACAAAAACGTAGATGGTGTATGATTACCAAAAGAGTACATTACAGTTTTGTAAAAATGAGTTCGTAGATGAAAAAAAAAAGAGTAACATAAAAAAAAAAAAAAATTCTTGTAATATACATAGTAAAAAACAAAACAATATGTATGAAAAGCATATGTCCATATTCATAAAAAACGTGATTAATGGAACCAAATCCTTATTGCATAATGTATAAATGATAAGCCAGCGCCTGACTGGATTGTGAACCGAAACTGGAATTGGAGGGTTTCGAATGTAGATAAGGAGGGGGGCATGCCGGATTTTATGAGGGATGCTATTAAAGGAGTGTTGAAATGAGGCAGATCTGTGAAAAGGGGTATAAAGGTCTGAAGGTCGATATCTTGTGATAACGGAGTGGATAAATGACTTGTTTTGGAGGAGATTGTAGGCTTAGGAAGGGCGATGATTTTTGATAATTTGGTAAAGAGATGTAACTAGAAAATATGGTCTACGGGAAGAGGATAATGGTCAGCATAATCATAAGCTATTCATAATTCTCTTTTAACATTATAAAGGAAGTAATAGCACAGTAGGATAATTTATTCCATATTTTAACCATTATTTTCCACACATTTTGAGGCATTTTCCTTGTATTTTAGCGTTATAAATCAAAATAGAAATTCAGTATCTGATTTTTACCCCGTGTTGGAGGATCTTCTCAATTCATGAAATATAAATAAATAAAAAGTTGGTTTTAGGTGAAACCATTTAGCGAATTGGTGACTCACTGATATTTGTTCCCAGAGCGGACGGTTTTTGAGCGAGAGACTAAATGCGGTAGCGTATACAAAGAGATGAGCTGGACGTATGCCTGAGTCGAGGGCCCTAGACGCCGGCATCTGTCGCTTCCATTCACACACTGCCACTCGTTTCTTGATACCGCCAGCGGTTTTATTGCACCTCATGCTAAATAAAACCTTCTCCTTTGTTATCAGTTCAATAAATTGTGCCATTAAAAATCTTTATGGCGGTTTAGCGGAGCTCCCCATAAAATATTTTGATTATCAAATGTGTTAATAAGGGATTGGACTGTTATGGATGCGTTTTGATTTTCTTTATTTCTTCAAATGCGATAAAAATAACTTACTATCATTATTCATGTAAATAGGTAGCAAAATGAGTATTCAAAAACCTTAAACATCGATTTTGTCGTGGTATAAAAAAATTCTAGAGAACTTAATAGCCTGAAAACATAGACTTTTGAATTATGAAGGCAGAACTAAATTTGAATTGATCTGTAACAACTGATGGCAGAAAAACATCTGCATGCGAAACTATATGTATACTATACAAATTATAGGTAACCATTATACAGATATAACTAACAAAATAGAATTACATTAAATAAATAAAATAATTAATAATTGGAGTACAAATTATAAAAGAACTAGGATAATAAAATAACTAAGTAATATAAATATAGGATAATATAAATAAAATAGACGGGACATGGGCCTGTTAGCGTAGGGTTAGGAAGCGAGGCATAAGGATAATTCAAGGTATTTTAATAATTATACAATTTTTAGAAATAATGAATGAGTACTGATTTTCAAATGTATTAATAGATTATTATTAAAAGCCCTATTATAGATAACAAAAAATTGTTTTATCTTAAGGGAGAAGTTGGTCTGGAGGTGCGGTCAAAAAGTTACACTTTTATAAGTAAACTTATATATTTTGTGCCGACGTTACGGGCTATGTTTTAGGCCATCTTCAGGGCAGAGAGGCGTGTGGTCGAGCGCCAACTCAAATAGAAAATTGTTTTATTTAAAAAAAGTTTATAAATAAGCCTTAACATATTGACACCAAAAAATAGGACAAAATAAACGTAAGGATTAATTATAAAAATAGAAGGGAAAGGAATATACTAAAAACAATGGCTAAAGGAATAAATTTATATAAGATGTCAAAAATAAATTGGAATTGAAAATTATAACGTGATTGTGATGTAGGGAAGGTTAACATGCACAAGGTAAATGAAATCAAATAATATAATGACTTGTTTATAATGAAAATAAAATTCTGGTTATTGTTAAAATAAAACATTTAATAGTAAACTGGTAGAAATAACAAATAGCACAATAAATAATAATAGCAATTAGAATATAGAGCTGAATTAATTCATATATTAGCTAATTAAAATAATATAAAATATCAATGTAGAATAAAGGAATAATATCGTTAACTAATTATATATAAGATGCATATTATGTGAAAATGTCTGAAGGTGTCATATTAAGCTTCCATATACTTATATCCCTGGAAAAATTATTTATTTATTTTGCATTATTTTTCTTACACAATTATTTATCATTTCTTCTGATAGTTAACATGCATGTATTAACATTAATATACACATCATTCAGTTAAAGTAGGTAACAAGGGATTTTTAGTTTTAAAAAAATCCATTACTAACAAAAAGTACACTTATTTTTAACTATGTATATAATAAATATATCAAACGATTTAGATGTCAAATGTTTCGAATACTACAGTGAATTATCATCAGGTTCTATCTAGGTCAATCAGTAGACTAAGTAGACTACGTGGATGAGCAACGTTTCGTATATATTGTAATACTACATGGCCCAAAATCAACATCATATAATGGACATATGTTTGTATAGGCATATATATATATATATATATATATATATATATATATATATATATATATATATATATATATATATATATATATATATATATGCCTATATATATATATATATATATATATATATATATATATATATATATATATATATATATATATATATATATATATATATATATATATATAAAACATACATATAAAATAATATTAAATGAAAATAAAGGAAATTCAGAACAACAAAAAAATAAGCAGATCACATTTTTTTTTTTTTTAAACCCTTATTTTAGGAATATGAAGTGAAACAATGGAAAATAATAATTTGTTTGTAAATAAAATGTAAAATAATTAGAGCGCTGAGAAAATCAAGAAAGAAGACCTATTATTTTCCCTGAAATTAGAGACAATTATATTTTTCCTTAACATGAAATAATTGAATTTGCTAGAAATCATAGAGAAAAACTTCGTTGATTATTACAACACGGTTTATAATTTTCAAATAGTTATATCTGGTTATAGTTATAGTTTATCCACCAAAAAAAATATATTAAAAATTTATTTGAATTTTTTTAGGGCTTTGGTATAATGATTCAAAAACCTTTTCTATTTTTCCTCTGTCTTCATAAACGTCTGAGGTATGGGTGTTTGAAACCATAAATCATCCGCAATTTCACATTTCACTCACGAAATGGCGAATGGCAATGTCGAGTTCCGATGATCATTCAGGATTTCGGTGCCAAATCTCAAAAAAATCAGTAGCGTAGTGTCGGAGAAAAACCTTGTACAGCAGATGGCCCACATTGAGGCCTTGGATGTCAAATCGCGCTCCAAATATTATTTTTGATTTATTCTTATTTTGATAAATTAATCACTAGATCAAAGATCAAATCTACAAATGTATATAAAAGGCACAGTGATTTTTTAAATTTATCATTTAATTCTATGCTGTGGTTTTGATCTCAATCTATGCTTTGGACTGTGATGAGCAGTTATATTTTTTTATATGAATAAATCATCTAAATTCAAAAATTTCTAGTTAAAAAATTAAGTTATTTTGAGAAATTAATCATATTTAAATGAACTAGATCCAAGATCAAACCCGAGAATGTAAATAAAAGGTACATTGATTCTTTACATTTATCTCTTAATTCAATGTTTTGATCTTGGTCTCAGTCTAAGTTTGAGTCAGTCTAAGGAGCGCCTATAATTTGTTTTGTTTGAATAAATCACCAAAACTCAAAAATGCCCTGTTCAAAAACAGGTATGTAATGCCTATCAAAAAAATATTAATGGATTTCTATAAATTCATAAGATGCATGCGAAATTTCTGAACATAAACTTTGTGTTTTTAAAATAATTTTCTTACTTTTGAGCATCTTTTTTACAAAGTTGTAATTACCTACAAGGTTATTATATATACGAAACATTTGCGAAAAATTAAAAATAATATTTTAAAAAACTATAACTTTATGATCAGCGCCTCCACCTTCTGAATTTATAAAAATGCATTAATAGTTTTTTGATAGGCATTACATATCTGTTTTTGAACTGGGCATTTTTGAGTTTTGGTGATTTATTCGAACACAATAAATTATAATCGCTCCTTAGAGACTCAAACTTAGACTGAGACCAAGATCAAAGCATTGAATTAAGTAATAAATGTAAACAATCAATGTACCTTTTATTTAAATTCTCTGGTTTGATCTTGGATCTAGTTCATTTAAATATGATTAATTAGTCATAAGTATGATTAATTAAGGTGAACGGTCCGATTCTTTTTTTATTCGATTTTTGTATTCTCAAACAAATTCCTATAATTTTGAGGCGGTTTAAACAATTTTTTCTTGGTCTATTACAAAGGTTAATTATTGAAAATAATAAACTAAAAGGAAATTGGAACTATGAAAAAAATTAATTTCATTTCTTATTTACTTGCGGCGTATGAGGTGGTCTGTAGAACAGACGATGAAAGTCATTTTGTAAACTCAGTTTCGGAATTTTGACAAATATAAGATGTCTGTGATACTTAAAGTTCGTAATGTTTACCATGACTGAAATAATTAGACAGAGAAACAAGTTTATTGACAACGAACATGCCTTGGTGTTAATGAGGATCTACCCTTTAAACACAACAGTTGTACTGAACTAATTTCAAAACATTTATTCTGTGGGTAGGAAAGTAAGCACTTATGAAGCGCAAATATTTTGACAAATGCTATCAGCGGGGAGAACTAGACGCTGTAGCATTTATCTACACAGTTATTTTATTCCCTCAGTTATTGATAAAAGTAAAAATTTGTTGATCGTTTCGTGAAAAAGATAGTGAAGATTGACGAACTCTTTTGTGTTATTTTCCGAGCAAAATAAAGAAATATTTGTTTATTGAGATAATTCTAAAAATATTATTCAGGAGAATGAATTTTATTTACCTAACCTTCTGGTTGAAATATGCATTTGGTTACCATACTACTGTTAACTAAATTTTTAGATATTTTTATAAAGAAGAAACATTATAAAATAGTTATAGAAACATTACAAAATAGTTGAGATTATTTGAAGAGCCCATGGAAGAAAGAGGGAGAGCCACACGTATTGCATTTCCAGAAAATCGAATTTTAAATTTTGGAGAAAAGCCTTTCTTCAGTCTATGGGTTTTCTTCAAATGCTTCTAACAAGCCGGCTATCCACATTTCCGGCTGTTTCTTTTTACTATCTTATTCTACTCAACGATATGAACTTATTTATGTGCATAAATCCATTTCGGAAGAAATATGGCTCATCCCCTTCCTTCCGTGGACTCTTCATTTGTTAAATACTTGGTCACTATAAGGAACTTCAGAAATAATAATTCATATGATTTCTCCTAATATTCATGAAAGACTATGATTATCATAAGACCTGATCCTCCTTGTCTCATAATTAATGTACTTGTTATTTCTTTTCCTATAATTTTTATTACATAACATAAATGGCATTACTCGTTAGTTATTAACCATATATAAAACATAATTGGAATTATTCTCAATCTTGTTAAATGAAATATGCCTTTTATATTGAAAATGCAATCATCTGTTAATGGGGAGGGACTGTAGAAATATTTTCAAACATTCATGAAGAGTTAACTTACATCAATGTTATCAACTTACATTAATAAATTAAATAAATTAATTTACATACAAAATGTATGCTCAAATAAGTTGTTATTATTACATGGGAAATCCTTCTCTATTACATGGGGGAATCATTTGTGAGATACACCTCTGTTCGTCTTCAAATCTCACAGGAATCGTATTCTTACATAGCACATTAGGTCTTTGGGATATGATCAAGTAATATATTTAGGTTTAATTATTAGTGTATAGTGTAGAAGACAGAAGCTTCACAATCACACAGAATTTGCTCTGCCCCGGTATTTTTCCAAACTCGTTCTTTATCAGGTTTGGTTAAGATGTAACCTTTTTCTTAGCCTTTTATTTTTTTTTCAATCTTAATCGTATTACGTATATCCCAAAAACCTATATTCTTGGTCAAGAGCCATTTTCTGCATTCTCATTTACTAAATCCACCCTTTCTTGACCGTTAGTTGAGATAAGTTATTAAGATAAGTTAGCGATCTGTTGTTTTTAAAGTATTTCTTTTCAACAGCTGTTAACGGCTATTAAAGTTTAAAAATAACATTTATAAAAAGTAGCATGAACTCTTCACTTCATGTTCAAACTGTATAACCCCACCAAAAAAAAAAAAAAAAAAAAATTGAAAACAATTTGATTTCACTTTTGTAGTAGATCCATAATTTAATAACATTATAATGTACCCTTACTTCGTGTAATTGTTTGAATGGAAGATGTATAACTACTCAAAGAAAAAGAAATGGCTTTACAAAGAAATGAAAAATTATAATAAGCAGCATTGTGTAACAGAAATTTAATAACTTTTATTTTCATAGTTGAAGCATTAACATGGGAATAAGCTCATAACGAGGAGACTTGCATATCCTTCTTACATATCGAAAAAGTTTTAATAATTACCTCTTTTGGAATGCAAGCTAAGTTTGCAAACAATACTAAGCTATACCTCAATTGCATTGTGATAGGGGAAATTGAGATCAATTGTTTCTATGGGATGTCAATGTGACATGACCTCAATGCGATTTCATGCAGGGGGCTAAAGGGTATTGTCTCAAGTCCCATCAGCCTGTGGTATTGTGTCCTTCCACACTGTCCATTTTACAAACATAGCTACAGGTACTCTCATATTGTTCAGCCTAAAATATTAACAAAATAATTTGAGAGGTACGTTCACCGTAATTAATCTCTTTTTTATTAATTTCGTCACTCATTTACTTTAAGAATATTAAAATAGTATGCAGTGTAACTTTGTTTGTAAAACGTATTTCTATTACCAAAAATTATCTCGTTAGCAAAATTAGAATAGGCTGATTGAAACTTATACATAGCATTGAAAAAATCCACCTTTACTGTTTCATACAGCTTTTTAAGATGTAAAATTTTGTTTATGAGGAATATAAATGCCAAAATCAATGTGAGCTTATCCATTTGTATAAGCCATTTCTTCATAATTTGGAGAGTATGACGATAATCTTATTGTATATTCCCACATTTTGAGATTAGAATGCAATGGCTAATTTGAAGCAATGAAATAAAAGACAGCCATCTATTTAGGTATAAGATACGTTGAATGCAATATAATGAAGATAGACAGAAATATCGTCGACATACAACTAAAAATGAGCAAGCCATTAATTTTAAAGTTTTATATTAATAATTATAAAACCGTTTGGTAAAATGCTATTAGGCACTAAAATTAAAGCAACTACATTGTTAATATATAATATTAACAATAAGTTGCTGATAAATAACCATATGAACCCTTCATTTAAAAATAGTCAAATTTGATTTGATTTGGTCTCCGGTTGCCGTGATGGTATAGATTATGTTAGGTGGACATATTAATGCCCGCGAATACATGTGACGTCAGGCGTTTTGTCCATCCCCAAGAATTCCATTTTCTTCGGCCCTGAATCGATTTTTTACATTTATAAATTTATTTTGTATTAGTTTGTGTTTCTATTCGAGTAGAAATATTTTATATTGATAATTATATGAAGAAAAAAACCCGTTCTGCAAAACCTATGTCCTACATAAAATTAATCGAATTAGTTCTTTTATCCTTTTCATTATTCAAGAAACACTCATCACATCTATGTAGTTGAACAGAAGCGCACCGCCCACCCGTTCCTGGGGCACCGGTGGAAGAATGGGCCGGAGGTAGGAGAATAAAACGGCTATGAAAAGGGGTAGCTATCAATAACACTATTTGAGGGCAGTGAGTTGAAGTGGCGAGGGGACAAAGGTCTTTGTTTCGAGCGGCTGTCGAGTGTTCGAGTGGAGAGGTCAGTTGGTCACCGCTACACCTACGCTCACTCACTCCGCTCTCTCCGCTCGCCCTAATTCCTTTTAACTACACAATGCCCACTCTTAGCTATTATTTATACCAAAACAATACCGGTCAATTACCCCTACATCTGAGGCACACAACACCAACCTCCTGCCAAACAATCTTCTACCGTCAAGTATTTTCAAATATAATAGGAAGGTAGTAGGAAAATTTCAGCAAATTGATGAATTTGTTTTTATTTTTATGATGAGAAATGATCATGGTTTTTTACACCATGTTTATTTTTGTAAATGCATTTTCGAATTGAAAATGCTATCAACATTTAATTTTATTTTGTATAAGAATGCATAGTTGATGCAAAAGGTTAGCCATCCCTACTTTATACTGACTATTTGAATCGCACCGTGCTAAAAGTGGTCTTATGTTCGGACAACTTCAGTAAAATTCAGAAATGAAAAAAAAATTCAAGCTTCTTCTCTATAAAGGAAAAGGGTGCTACTAAAGATATATTTTATTATTAATTTGCTCATAAATATTCCTTACATGTAAAACTTTTAATTCTGTGAATAGTCAATCTTGAACAGGAGTCGGCAGTACAACTTTTAGTATGAAATGAGACCTAAGGTATTTTACAGATAGAAGAAAAAGGTACATAGAAGGTACTTTTAATGGCTAACAGTATCCAGGATAAAATTTAAAATATGTGAAAATTGTTGGTAACACTTTATTGACGTTTCGACCTATATTAAGATCATTATCCAATATGGGTAGTTTCATAACAAAATAAAAATAAAATAAACTCTAACTCAAAAACGAATAGTTGCACAAAATTGAAATTACGTTTTATGGTAGAAATATACCTAGGATGTTACAGCAACTTTTTCAATAAAATCAACTAACCGAAAGTTCCACTTTATAACATTGGTTTTATACTTTTTTAGCATTTTCTCGAAAACGACTCTACCGATGTCAATGAAACTCGTTATATCGATGCAAAATTAAATGGTCTTTAATATCAGCTGGACATTATCATTATTTTAAGTCTAACAGACCGAATTTTCAAAATGGCATCCTGTAATTTTGTTTAATTTTTTAAGTAATTTTTGTTTTTTAAATAATTAACCGTCTCCCATCGCTAGTAGTAATAAAAAATGGATAAATATAAAATACAAAAGAATTTATAATGAATTACAGGAGAAAAAAAGAAATATTTTCCCACGCTGAAAACACTTCCGGAAACAAAAATAGTAATATAGATTTATAGCATAATGTTGGAAAGCTTAAGAGTTTAGAAAAATATAATATAGGTAATGGAGCGTAACGAAAAACGAATGAAAGTAACTGTTGTAATTAAAAATTTCTAATTTCATATTATTTAACGGAAATTAAATGTTTCTATAGAAACTTAATAGGATTCCCATGGAAACTAAATCGAAATTTTTAAAATTTATTTCAAGTAAGGTGATAAGTGAAAGTTGTGTGATGCGCGCACCAGATTTTTGTTATAGAAGGATTATATTGTATTATTATAATTTCAGGTAATTTTTGAGAAATAATTTCTTCCTTTATCATTATTTTTTTTAAATAATTTTCTACGATTCATTATTGCCGACGTTTTGGGTTATTTCCCCATCTTGAGGACAAATCTCTATATCATATAACAAAATAATTAGAATTTAAAATAGATAAATAATTGAAAACATGTTCAACAATTGAAAATTAATTTTCATATATACTAGTCGGCCTTATATAATGCTTGTCTTGTAGCACTAATTTCAATGTCACTATACACTCTTTTTATCATTATCAAATCCATAATAACTATTGTTTCACCTTTATTTTAAACGCCAGTTTTTCTTTCATTATAACTTATTAGACAGTGTAACATTTCTATTATATTTTATTTTCATAACAGTAATTTACTGAGAATTTGTCGTTGTTCTTGTTATATCCATATGTTTTTCTATGAAATAGAGATTTGTCTTGAAGATAGAGAAATGTCCCGAGACGTTGGCAATAATGATGTATAGAATTTTTTAATTAAAGTATAAAGATATAAGAAGAAATTACTCTTCAAAAATGATCTACAATTATTGTTTCTGGTTTTCCTGAGCCCTGATAAAGGCCTAAAACTCGGGCCAAAACGTCTGCACACATTAAAAATGTATATTACCTTATTGTGTGTATAATTTCTGACCGCATCCCAAACATTGATTCTCCTTGATTTCACAAACGGTGAACTAAATCTCCGCCATTATGTTATAATATTGTATAATACGCTGCTGAAAACTAAGGTGCGATACATTTTCCAGAATAGCTCTAAAAAGAAGAGCATTCTTTAGTGAATCCCACGGTTAAATCAAATGATAAACCAGTATATAATTTAAATCAGTATAAATTAAACTTAGAAAGCGGTAGTGGAGCGATAAACGGTATTGAGTGGGCAAATATAGCCGGTGGCCCCGAGGCTACACTAAGCCCTCACTAATATCTCCAGAGAAACTCCCCTAATCTCTGCTCCACTCTTCCTATAGCCCTTTATTGCTGGGGTTGCTACCACTTCACCCGGCCCCTGTCGCGTGCCAAATGCTCCCGCAACCATCGCCTATTTACCGCCGTTACATATTAATTATTTTTACCCTTTTCATTTTATGGCGGTAATATTGTTTAGCGATAGCGTCTAATGGTCAATACTTAAAACATTATAATTGTCACCAAGCAATTAGATTGGATACCGTTTGCCTTAGTTAAGGGTAATAAGCAATAGTGATAAAGGAATTCATTCATATCATATTTGCAAACAACTTAAATAGATAAAATAATAACGAAATAAATAATCAAAAAGAAACATAAAATAATTGTTAGATATAAATGGAATGATACAATATGTGGTTTCACATACAAAGGCTAGGGTCTCTAAAATAACGGGAAACAACTAAGCTGTCGATGTTTCATCAATTCAGGCATCTTCAGGACAGAAGGAGAGAAAAAAAAATGAATATAAAGAAAAATGCAGCACATCTCACATTCACAGTCCGAATGAACACCAAACAGAGACAGTACCTCACTCCAAGACACCTGTACACATACTGAAGGAAATGGGAGGTTACATGACAACAGCTGGGAAAGAATAAATTAAAAACGGTTGATCATTAGAAAATGCGCATAGTGAACAACCAAATCTTCTATATAAATATATTTTGTGGAATAGCCATAAATCCACCATTTTCTAGATATAAACCTTATCTTCTGTAAATTTTTACTTTCCTTTTTCTTTCATATTTGTTATATTTCTTTTATTTTTATTGTTTGATTTATTTTTATGATCTTTTGTGCATTTTTGATTGTTTACAATGCCAATTTTCTTTTTTTTTTATATCAGCTGTTTTTAATTTAACCTGTCCCTGATGTTGTCATGTAGCCTCCCTTGTCCTTCTATGTGTGTGTTTGTGGGTGTCGTGGGGTGGGGTGCTGTCACTGGTCTTTTTGGAATGAGGATGTGTAGTTTTGTCTTTGTGCATGTGTCTTTTTTTTCCTCTCCTTCAGTCCCGATTATGCCTGAATTTGCGAAATATCGTCAGGTTAGTTGTTTTCCGTTATTTTAGGGACTCATAACATTAGGATGATGAGGAAGGTTCTCAAGAAATTTAGAGAATTACAATGGAATATGGTCTAAAACAAATAGGGTATTGAAGTTATGGTGTAAGCTAATTACTTACAAGGAAGTAAATATCGATTTGTATTTTGTCTGTTTGAAAAATATTCAAGAGAACACAAGGCCTGATTATATTCAAATTACGAAACGATCACGACAGTAATTCTGGGACACATGATCCCCTTAGAATATCTTAGTTGTTCGGACTAGAAGTAAATTTGTCAGGATATATTCACGAAAATTGGTCAATTGTTAGATCAATTTTTTTTTTGTTTTTTTTTTCCCCTACCTGACCTTTCGGTCATACGGGGATCAATTATAAACAAATTTGATGAATTGATAATGAAAGAAAAGTGAAGGAATAAGTGACATTCAAAGTATGCTCAAGAGATGGCTTTATGGATAGATATTGGTGAGGAATTGCAAACGGAGGTTTCACAAATAATAAATGATTTCCTAAAGGAAGAAGTTCTATGAGAGGGGTTACATAAATCTTGTATAAGGAAAAATGTATTCAAATAGTTTGACCGAGGACTGTACAGATTAAGGATATTTGAAAGTGTCTTCGTTCCTAAGAACGAAGATACTTTCAAATATCCCTATATCAAATTCAAATAGCCCTAAGGCTTGGAAAAGAATATAAAGTCTTAGGAGAAAATATTACATAAAGCGGTATAAAACGTCTTCAACTCGTCAAATCCGCGAGGAAAATGAGATATTAAGTGGATGTTGTGTCGAATACCATCACACGTTCTTAAAACAATATTTATTCGTTATTGATAGTTTTTAATTCATTCTGAATCACTTCTAAGAATAATATTCTGATTGAACTATAACGTTAAAAGGGTTCGTTTCACAAATTGTTCTGAGAAAAAAATCCCTTCTGTCTGTTGGAAAAAATAGATGAGTTGCGGCACTTACGCTGCCGAAGATCATTGATTTAGTCGTCCAATTTTTTTATATTTTCTGATGATTTTCAAGTGTTATTTAATTTTTTCCGGAATCGATTTAATCATGGTGTCTTTCAGTATAATCAAAGGGTATAATAATTTAACCAGCAGAAGAGAACACGTTGTTGAATTAGGAAATCCAAGATGAAACAAGTTGGTACAAGTAAAAGAATAGATTGAAGTAAACTGAAGAAGCATATTGTCTCTATTTCTTTATTTGTCTATCACCTTAACTTTCCACTTTATTTAGAGTTTCGTTAATTAGGGAATGAAGAACATGGGGACCCTTAGTGAATAACTTAAAAGTTTTTGGAACTTCCATCGTGATTTCCTAATGCCTTTGATGTATGATTGCAAATATTTTCTTTTAAACTATTTTGTAATATAAAACCTTTTTTAGTTCATGCATATTATAGATACATTTTTAATTAAATATTTGTAATGTTTTAATAACAATAAAATGTAATATAACTGTAAATCATTACAATGTTATTATATATCACTCAAAAGCGATAGATTGTTATATTTTTACAAAAAAAAAAAAAAAAATAACACGTAGACATTCTATAAATGTCTGTGCGTTCTTCCCAACTACTATTCGACTCAAGTTAAGTTTAATCAGATTTTTTAGGTCTATTCTATATTTAATATAATTTATATGAATATTCAAACTGTTGAATCGTTAATTCCAAACTCTTTAATACAAATATAAGGAACTAACATTTTTTAACTTTTTTACGAGGATTTGACTTTTGATGGAGTTCAGTAGAGTGAGGTTGTTAAAAAAATACGTTCCCAAACTACTTTTAGCTTAACCAATAGCCAAACTTTCAACATTGTAATATATAAAATGAAATATATAATGATATATATATATATATATATATATATATATATATATATATAAAACTAATATTTTTTAACTTTTATAACTTTTCTCCAAAGATTTGAGTTTTGATGGTGTTCAGTGGAGTGAGGTTTTTAGACAAGGACAAAAATACGTTTTATTAGAGTAAAATATGTAACTCCTGTCAGTGTCCAAACTTTCAACATTGTAAAACTAATTTTCTTTTTTTACTTTATTGTAATTACAACATTGTAAAAATAATAATTTTTCTTGCTCTGAACAAATTATTACATACCCCTAAATTTTCATTAAAAAAATTTAACCAGTTATATCAACAAGGAATTATAAAAATGAGAGCCGACGACGGCATTTTTTAAACTAGTTTTGGGCACAAGCGCGTTCTAAAAATTTGTAAACAGAATACAGATTTGTACAGAATTGTACAAAGAATCCTTAAATCTTTTTGTTTTGTCTGATTTGAAACTCAGCTCTCTATTGTAGGGATGAAAAAATGCACAGAGGAAATAAAGCTGTTATTTGGCATGCTTAGCATACTTTCGTTACAAATAAAACAAAAAAAAACTTAACAGACCTCCACCTATCCGCCAAATAGCTTAATATTATTGTATTGACACATGTATTGTGCCAATGCACATGTATTGTCTAAATTATTATTTTATAATAAAGCATTTCAATAATTAAACAACATAGTTTTTACAACAATTACATTACATATACAGAATATTTTACGCAGTATTTAGAAGCGGCTATTTGATAGTGCAAGTACGAGGAAAGGTGCTTATTAGAAAAGTAATTTCCCGTTTATAAAGGGACATATAAGCTGTAGTAGAAGTCTCTATTTCAGAGCGCTACGTGGGAGGTAGAGAGGTAGACGGTTAATGAAAACTAAATAAAAGGCTGGCCTCCCATTGGTCGGTACATATTATTCTAGGCTTTTGTTTGGCTCTGATGGCCGAAGTGTCTGGCCGGCAGTTCAAACAGATTTCCACTCCCGGCATGATTTGGAATTAGGTGTGTTTGTACTAACGGCACAAACCGGCGACACAAACACAAACTCCACTGCCAAGAGGCTACATAGTTATAACGGGCAAACACTCCGACATTGTGCCCTCCATAGTTTCCTGTAGACACATTAAACCGCCGATTTAATAAAGTTAAGTGAATTGTGAAGCGGGCACATATTGGCTGTTTGCAAGAGTCTTGAAGCGTGCATAAAAGCCGCAACGGGAGGGTATACGCTGCCAAACATCAGCGACCGCGTCGCTAATTTCTCCTCGATAATACAGCTTTACCACGGCCACAAAACACATATTTCGCTTCAAAACACTGTTTCGAAGAGTGGTCCAAGCCGAGCACGAGCGTTCTCTCGTTCCGATCTCTCCCACAGTCCAGCCCAATCATGAACTGCAAACAAAACCCAAGTCCTGTGGTATGCTACGTTTGTTTATGCTTTAACATGGCACGAATAGAACGAGGTGTACATTCTCTTTCACAACTAAAATTTATTAATGCAAAAAAAAAAAATAAGAATGAGAGGATTAATAATCCTGTATTGTGATAAATAGTTAAAATTAAATAAAAAAAAAGGAAAATTAGAATGTAAAATAAATGTACCGATAGATGTACACTGCTCCAGTAAGTTTTTATAGAACTTCAAACTTCGAGTAAATGTAGCTGATACCATCTAGTACTGGTATAGCTACAACTATTAATTCAACGCAACATTTCTTGTTTTTCCCCTTGTTCTTCATTTATGAGACCCTAAGCATTGTAAAATAAAAGTAAAAATTACATTAATGTTTTTCAGGTAATACAAAATTAGATTTTAATCCAAGAAAGAGTTGCTAAAATGCCCACCACTAAAGCAATGAGGTGTTTTTCAAGTGTCCAATAATGGTGCAAATGTTATTTTTAGGAAAATTAAGAAAAAATATACTAATTTTTTTTTAAAAACTTCCAACATTTAAAATTGTATTTGTCATGGGATTCAAAGCGGAATAGCTGGTGCAATCGTTGAATACGCTTTAAACCTCTTAAGTACACTGAGAAACCATTGAGTCAGAAAAAACAATGATAATTTCTTTAACTGTGACCGCTACCGGTGCATTTACTTTATGGGTATTATTTCTAACAAGACTGATAAGTATGCTGTGTAAGTAAATAAACCATTTATCTCTCAATGATTGCAAAAACTAAAAAAAACTAAAAAAAAAAAAAAAAAAAAAAAAATACTAGTAGGATATCATTGGAACATTCAAACCTTCGAGTCTCTCAAATAGCAATAAATAAATTAAAGGTTTAGCAAATTCAAACAACATCAGGACTGAAAAACACAAGATAGCGTTAATGCAGAGTAGATATAGCACATATCAGTTCGACAGCTTAAAAAATCTAACTACAGAGAGAGTGAATTAATTCGAGTCAATTGAATATATGAGGCGTTCAGAGCTAAAGAGGATAAAGTCCAAAAAATTTGTTTGTTAGGGATACTAAGTAATTGTGTATATTTTAAGAGCCAAATTGAACCAGGTCCCTACTATTGCTGGTTTTAGATGGCAAGAGTTGTCTTTAGCCCTTAATTCATTCATAAAATTTCAGAGTCAAAATGGATCAAGCCGCCTCAATTATTGTTTTTGTATTATAAAATTATGACTTAAATTTAAGTTAGTCTTTGTACAACAACAGTTCAAAAAATAGGATTCAATTAATAAAATCAGGTTTGCAATCAGCCAGAAAAAATAACATTGCAGTTGAAAACCGTTCCAAAAATGTTAAAATGTTGCATAGTTTTGATTAAGGAGATCCCTCATCAAGCTACTATTTAGTCTTAGGTGGGTATTGTCAGAGATGTTTATTGTTGCCATGTCTTGTCGAGTCGTTTGATTAGTCATAAAGTTTGTTGTTTCTTCTTCTTCTTCCACTTCCCCACGTATGCCTTTCAGCGTGGGGGTTAATTTTTTTGTTTTAATGCGATTATATAAAGCTAGTAAGTAAATGTCCTCATGTTTTTGTTACTGAGGCACCATGGAGACTGTATTTTTTTTCCCAGCATTAGATGCACCGGGGCCTTATTGAGGCCAATTGTGCGCCTTCCCATACTCTGTCTCTTAAATCGATGAAAGGCCAATGGCCTTTGCTAATCTGATAATATTACGTAGATCAATCAGTTCGCAGACCATAGGTTCTACAATACGGTCATAGCAAGAACGGAAGTACCGCGTTCTAGCTTAGGTTTCACATCTACATATTATGTGAAAGACCCTTTCTTCCTCTCTAACATAATATCTGCAGATTGGTGATTCAACTAACCCCAAATTAAAGAGGTGTTAAAACCGACTGTAACCTGTATATAGTTTACTAATGATTACTGATAATTTCACAATTCTATCAATAATGAAACCTGAATTTGGTCCAGACTCAGGTAAATAGCAACAAACTTAATTTTTCACAAAAATGCAGCTTTTACAACCAAACCGACCATGTGATATTTTATATTACTAATATATTTGTTTAGTTTATTATCATTATATAAGCCTAATTTAATTTTTAACAGTATACTCTGAAAATCGTTTTAATATTATCCGTCAGTGCTGGGACATATGACATTTTATAAAATTGTTGTTTCCAGTTATGCATTTTGGAACAAGTTGAGCTAATGGCCAAGTATCTGGCAAAATGATTTCAATTATATGACTAGCTAATATTGTAAAGCTCATGACAATAAAAATGTTAGGTAATCAATTTTACATACGATTAAAACCTAATGGTAATTGTTAAAACCTAATGATATTGTTTGGCATAGTGGATTACTTATCTATTCTTTCAGAAATATGTCCAGAGGAAGGAGACAAATCACCGAAACGCTAACGTATTATAAAAACTATATAATAAAGAAGTTATTGAAAAATAAGTACTGCTTATTTACTTGTTAAAATATTTACAATTCGAATAGAAGCAAAATTATAAAGTAACGCTTGTTTTCTCATTTTTTGTTTATTTTATATTTTTATTCAAAAGGACCATTAGGCGGTGCATAAAAGACTGAGGATTGAGTTAAGACGCTTTCGATAATAATATTGCCGTGAAAAGGAAAAAGTAAAGTAAAGGAAGAAGGGTGGAAAAGCGCTAGGGGAGAGAGATTGTATTCAATCGATTCGCTGATGTGCATCCCTAAAGGGGACCTTACCCTTCCTTCTATCTTAATGCTCCCTACCCCTGACTTCTCCAAAGCCTTCGATTCCGCAATATGTATTGAATTTACCGGGGATCAATAGCCATAATACATTACTAAATTATTTGAATACAAAATTAATTACTAATATATCTTATCATATACTACACATAATATGAGCATTATTACTCCATGATGTATTTTCTATTTCTAATATCATTATTTTTTAGATCTAATGCATCTTTTAGGAACTATAGGCAAAAAACACAAAAAAAGTGCAAAAAATTCGAATTTTTTTTTCTTAAACCCGTGTTCGCCGGGGTTTTACATTTTTTCCACCACCCCGCCATTTTGGTATTTGCAATGTTGTATTTTAATTATCATTAAAGATAATATAAAATATTACCTTAGTGACGGGTTCTGTTGCTCACACATTTTTTTCGTTCAAAAAATAATTTAATCTCCTCACAATTATTGTAATTATCTGATTTTGTTTTCCCTTCATCATCAGTGTTCTCATACGAAAAAGAAAACAAATGGCCTCTAGATATAAATATTCATACATAAGTCGTTTTAAATGCATTCAAGGAATATTCATGACGTACCTTCTCAATAAATTATTATTATTTTAGATGTAAATTGCATGAATTACAAGCTGTTGTGTATTCTCACAGCTGAGCATAACTCACTTATCATTGGATCGCTTCTTAATACTCAGCCCCTTCTTTTTCAAAAAACATTTTTTTTTTAATTTATTTTATAATTTAGTAGTTCGATTCCATTATTTGCAAGTCTCTTATCTTGATATCATTTATTGGATTATTGTCGGTTTTAGACTTAATATTGAGCACTATACAATTTTGTTTAAATTAATAACATTTTTCGCATCGTTCCGTAAAACGATGAATGACCCGATCGAAGGAAGAACGTAATCCATCGACGTGCGTGGATATTCGGTCGGTTTGATTACCTGGAGCCGGGACTATAGCCGATGTAAGTAGGGTGGGTGAGTACATAAGGGCAGAACTTCCATCAGGGAGATGAAATTCGATCACCCCCGTGAAGGGCGGTACTCTGCCCAATCATGGACCTCCCCCTCCCCCCGTACCTTTCCTCTGTCTGTTTGCTCTATCTAGGGTTTTATTTTACTAATTGACTCCAGTCACCAGTCCTTTGTGTGTGTCTAAAGGTACAGGTTGGTTATAACTCTCCCTCGAGTAAACTTTGTTAAAGAGATAATCTATTTGAACAAAACATCATGCAAAATTCCTGTTGAATGATTTATGGCGTATTTCCCTAGTTATTGACTCTTCAAATAGAAAATAACATTTCATGACAAAGTTAAATTACAACGAGGCCAAATCAACAAACTGAGGATTTATTTAATTTGCTGTTGATAAACAGATAAACCTTTCATTAGAAAGGTGATACGTACCGAAAATGGTTTAATCTTGGGTGGTAAAATAACTGTGCTTAGGCATGTTGATAATTTGGTACTGTTAGGTGAAGATACGAAAACCTGAAAACTAAATACAAAAACGTTGATGAATGCCGGTAAAGAACTAAGAAGTAAATGTAAATAAAACAAAATATATGGTTAGTAATAAAACCGGAAATAATTTCTATGATATAAATCGGTGATATAAATAGGAGTAATACGTTTGAATACGTAGATACATTTAAGAATTTGGGGTCTACAATAACAAGATAAAATTAAATTCAAGAGGAAAACAAGGCTCGGTTAAAGGCGAGAAATGCTTGTTGTTTTTCAGTTGTAAAATGTGTTAGATCGCGTCTTATATCAAGAAATTTAAAGTTGCAATTTACAAAATTATTATACTTCCTACTGTGCTAAAAGTGGCATCTTATTTATAAGAAAGAACAACTCCTTAAGGTTTTTGAGAATAAGGTATTGCAATTCCGAGAGAGGATGAGTTCAATGGAGAACTTTTGAGGCAACAGAACGCAGAACAGCGGAACATGTACCCTGGTATTATAAATGAAGTAATAACATTACGACGGTCGAAATGGGCATGGAAAGTCATGGGGCTCAGTAACGAACGAATACCTAAAGAGCTATCGGACCGACTGGTAATCATCCGAGTGGTAGACCAAAACCTAGTTGGGAGGATAGCGTTAAGGCTGATCTTGAGGATTTAGGTTTTGACGTCGATCGGTAGTCGGCGGATAGCGGTATCGGTTCCAACCTTCGGCTTTGCTAAGCCTTTTATTATTATTATAAACTGTCGATAAACAAATTTCTGTTTTGGAAATCATAATTAGTGTTTCTTCCTTCAAGCTTTAAAGATATGAGATCTCTAGAAATCTTGTGGATGTTTGTAAGTGTCTCCGGTAATAAGGTAATTCTATAAGAAATTAAATGAGATAAATAAAGATGAGGGAACTTAAGAGAAAATATTACATCAAAACAAATAATAAGATATCTTGAAAATATATGCTATAAATAAAAATGTTGTTTCTTACCTTTTTTTAATACCTACATTTAAAAAATATCACCCGACCATCGGATAATCCCTCCTCCATCTGGCATATTTAGATGAATCAATCCGGGACATAATGTCCTCTTGACAGACTTAATAAGCGTTCTTGACAAGTAGCGAGATCAGAGAGGAAATAAAAGGCGGAAAGGGTAATAATTGTGAGATTAGCCGTAGCGGGGATATGGTAAATAGTGAGTAGAAGCCATCTGGGGCGGGTAATAAGGACGGCTAGATATTGGCCGCCCGGGGCTGCAATCTCCGTTCTAATCCCGGCCGTTATGAGCTCAAAAGGTGCTCCGGGCTACGGGACCCCATATCATTCTTCTCCCATTTCCCCCAAAACACTATAGACTTACCCCTATATCGATTCCTTTATCTTCATCGTTTCCTCATCCCATTCTGGCTTCTTTCCTCCCCTGTGGAACAAAAGAGAATATTTGACGATACAAATAATATTGTACGTTCCTCTACACATCCAATAGAAGAAGGTAAAAAAAGAAAAGCATACGCCATGAACTTTACTTACTTGAAAGACGTTTTCGTTAAGTTATTGGGTTATATTATATTCCACGATTTATGTCGAACTGATTCCGATAAGAAACAATATTTACCCTCTGCGTGCAACCGAGCCAAAGACATTCCATTTATTTGGGGTACGGTGGCTGGAGTAGGCTCTATGTCTTTTGGCCACATATGCTTTACTTTTTGTATGCACATTTTTGTTATTCTCAATGGGCCTAGTTCCAGAATAAAGTTCTTTTTAAAATTCTATTTTATGCGTCGCATTAGCAAGCCTCTCCGCATGACGACATCTGGACAGCAGACCAGTTTGTTGACGTAACTTTTTCATGTTTTGAAAGATAATAATAAGGCTTAGCAAACCCGAAGGCTCAATACCGACACCATCAAAAATCGTTGCCTGCTTGCCTATCTCCACCGAACTCCTTCAAAACAGTGCAACAAATATTTACAAAGCCACACTTAACACAATCCTCCCACCAACGTCTCGTTCTACTCCTGGGAAGTTTATCCGTCTGCCAAATCCCCAGCAGCATTACATGTCAATTTCAATCGTTGTGATTTTAGATTTTGTTACTTACAGTCGTATTTATCGAGCTCATGTGCGTCCTGAACATGCATCTTTGGACCAAATATTTTACGTAATACTTTACTATCGAAGACCTTAAGGAGTTCTTCCATTAGTGTACATAGTAATGTTCCGCTACCGTAAAGAGCAATTGAAAGGATAATAGTCTTTGGACTTCCTAAAATAATTGAATAAAAAAGATAATAGTCATGTTTATTTTTGGTTTCTGCACAGTAGGCAGAACAATGAGAAATGTTTGCGATTTAAAAATAACAAGTATTTTCCTCCTTTAACCTTCTTTTTATTCATTCTTTTTTTGGTTTTGCTTCGTTTAGCTTCTAGAGATCCCAAATACTTAAACCTCTCTACTATGCGTATGACAATTAGTCAAGGAGAAATTTATATGAAAAAGTGTTAACTTACAAAAGGCCGGGTAAAAGATTTTTTTGTTTCTGATTTGTGTATTCTGAGGCCAGCATAGAAAAACCGAGTTTGGAAAAACTAGCTATCATGTACAAAAATGACTATGATGATAAAATGATGTTTGGTGAATATTTTGACTATATAAATTGATCATCTTAATATTACATAGTTAAACAAGTTGTTTAAAGCAAAATAGACTAGTATGAACTGATGACTCATATTGAAACCATTGACAAAATAGTTTCCTATGGATAAATACATACCAGCTAAATGGTAATTTATTTTTTAGTTATTAATGATATGTATATTGTATCTGTATATAATTGTTGTATATAGATATTATTGTCTAAATATATACATTAGTCTAAATGTATATAATGTGATAGCGTGATGTTGTTTGTTGTTGATATAATATGTTAATGTTTTATTATTTAATTTTAGAAAATTGTCCTGATGGGGGAACATTCCCGAAACGTTGAAGTTGCTGTTTGGACATGTGAATTGAACACAAAATAAATAATTTAGAAAGTCAGAATTGCTCCTCCTTTTATTTACTAATTGGATTTCCTAAAAATTTGAATGAAAAAGATAATAGTCATGTTTATTTTTGGTTTCTGTTCAGTAGGTACGGCAATGAAAAATGTTTATAACTTGAAAATAACAAGTATTTTCCGCCTTTAGCCTTGTTTTTATTCATTCTCTTTTTGATTTTGCTTCCTTTAGCTTTCATATACCTCATATACTTAAACCTCTCTACTATTCTATATCTTATAGTTTATAGTTTCTGTATATTGAGTCCAGCATGGAAAAACCGAGTTTTCCAACATTTCCTTCGGGAGAACTTTTTGTGGCTAAAAAACTTTGAAATTTTTGGACTTTTTTTTTGTATATTCAAAACATATCGGCAACCGTTGGTCCTAGAATAACCCTTTTTTGTTTCGTTTTTAAAGAGAAGAAAATTCTTCACAAATTTCATCTGCATAATGTTATTATAAATGTAATCCCAAGCGCGGTATCGAATTTCCAAAATAAGTAAGAAGTAGGGTCACGTAGAGAGGTTACGACCCCTTCTCGGTGGAAAGTTTCGTAGTTCTGAAAATTTGCTAATTTATGTTTTTTTTGGGGGGGTGCTGATTACTAATTTCAACTTTGTTACATCAAATGTTTCCCGGAAGCTTACAAAATTTTTTTTTTTTTTTTGCCTATAACTTGAAAACTATGTATTATTCTAATAAATTCTGATATTCATTTTATACTAAATTAAAGATGAGTAAATTATCTACTATTTAATTCTAATGATTCTTTCCGTTTTTAAACGAACGCGGGTGGAATTTGCGAGACGGAATGTAGAAATTAATTTTTTGAGCTTTTCGCATTTTTTTTTTAAATTTCCTGGAAATATTTGAGGTAATAAAGTTTCAATTCGTGATCAGCACCCCAAAAACATAAATGAGAAAATTTTCAGAATTCCTCCAAAATATTCTACGAGACCCCTTGCTCAAACATTTAATTTAGATATTCTGTCTCATTACTTCGACTTGCTAGCTTAAAAACGGAGCGTTCAAAGAAACAAACCAAAAATTAAAGGTAATTTACTCATTTTTAATTTGGTATCAAATGAATATCAGAATTCATTGGAACAATACATGGTTTTTTGGTAATAAGCAAAAAAGAAAAAACAATTATTTGTATCAGCTTTTTTTTTTTTATACTTTAAGAAATTTGATAAAACAAAGTTGAAATTCGTAATCAACACCTCCAAAAACATGATGAATCATCGCATAAAAAAAAATGTGACAAAGATGGAAAAGTAAAGTTACTCCCCAAATTAATTTTTTTTTTAATAATGAAACCAGCTAGGATTGACGAAGTAAAATTATATAGATGTCGGGACATGGGTAGAGAATCATGTAATTTAAAGAAAGCATATATCCTGATGACGAAGAAGGAATTCGAAACGTCGTAACCTTGTTATAAAAATGTGTTTTTTTTAAATATAAAGTTATAGATCAAAGGGAAAGTGTCATTCACAAATTAATTTATTATAATGTGCAAATCATTAGCGTGGCCAAACACGGATATTTACCAACCAGAATTAAACCTTTTCTGGTACGAATTACTCTACTAATAACATATTCTAGAGCTAAATTAAACAAAACTGGGGAAAGGGAATTGCCTTATTAACACAAAATATCTTTTATATCACCAAATCCGAACTAGAAAAGTTCAGATTTAGGCGGTTAAAATTTGTGTGTCTTTGAGTCTGTCTGTGCCATGACTATCCCTTGATGAAGGGATGAACTGATTTTATACTTTTTTTTAGATTTTGTTTTTTAGGGTTTTGGCCTCCGATACCTGTGTACCAAATCGAGCATTCTATCTTCAACATCGAAAAACGTCGTAACCTTGTTATAAATTTTTTTTTTTTTAAATATAAAGTTATAGATCAAAGAGAAAGTGTCATTCACAAATTAATTTATTATAATGTGCAAATCATTAGCGTGGCCAAACACGGATATTTACCAACCAGAATTAACCAGCCTATCGCCAAAACTTAGATCCGTTTTTTTTTATGAAACTTTCCTAAAATCTTCTCCATAAAGCCCTTAAACTGTCCATATATATATTTATATATCTCGGAGAAAAAGCAGGATAAAGGTTATGACGATAAGAATAATTTATTTGCGCATGACTCGAACTGTGTATATTTTTTCTTTGATTATATTTGCCATGTTTTGGTTCATTATTGTTTTTCGGGTAGCTGAGACCTATAGCGACCTATAGCGATGCACCGCTGATATCCTTGATGGTTAAAAAAGAATGAAACAGTTCATATTGAGGCAATAAATAGTGAACAAATTCATGCTAGACCGTTTTTGTTTTCTCCCATGGTCTTAAAGACAAATAAAGAAATGATGATCTTTGGACGAGTAGTATGGTGTTTTTACAAGCATTCATAATTTTGAGGGTATAGACAGCCGAAAAAAAGTCGCCCAGCCTCAAATTATTGGTAATTATTCTTGAAATGATGAAACAATAGGTAATCCACAGCTTGTCAACCGGAACCTTTGGGTTCCATGGCAGTTCTTTCAGATGGCTAACATTCGGGTCCAAGAACAGGAATGGAGGGTTGAGGTCGTCAAGCCACCTTCTCTGAGGCAGACCGTCAATGAACCCAAAGTAAGTCAATCACCTTAAAATGTACCAACAAACTATATCCTGATTACGCGTTAAGAAATAAAGTGGAGGGACATCACTTCTGATTCCGATCGGTGTGCGTTGCCTCTATTAACATTGCATACAGCCTTCATTTGGCCGTGGGGAGAGGAGGGATTTTGGGAATGAGGAGCCCAAGTAACGTGATCCTCCTTGGAGAGATCCGCCATTCGGGCGGTCACCCTTCCTAGTACTTTGCACGTTAGAATGTTCTTGAATAACTATTTCAAATGAACTTATATGTGTATGCATGTATACATGTACATAACCAACACGTGTATGTTTATATTTTATAAGAGATTGGTCGCTCCTGAAGAGCTTAGGAAAAATTTTGTGTTTTTAAAAATGTTTTCATAAGTAAAAATATATCAATTGACAGCAAAGAATTCTACAAAGACGTAATATACAAAGCTCTACAGAAGGATTTAATAATTACATTTTTCCTTATTAATTAACACAGCCTGCTGGTTAAAATTATAAACCCAGAGATATTGCTGTAAGGTTCTTATTAATGGGTTCACATTATTATTTATTTATTTACTGTTAAGAGGAAAATTCCGTCTTTTCTTGGACAGTAAATCCAATTAAAAGCATTATTATATTTAATTTTAGATGTTTTTCTAATAATCTTTTTTGATAAAACAAGATTAATTGTTTTGTTTTTTGTTTATTATAAATTTAATAAGTATCAAGCTCTACTCGTGTATAACTCACATAGAAAATGTAGGTTAAAAATAGCCTTGTTTCACTCACTTGTTTATAAACTTAAAAATCAAAGACGGACATATTGTTATTATTAGAAATCTTACTAGTTATACAGGCCAACATGATTTTTCTAACAATGATGAAAATGCTCTTTTTGTATTCCATTAAGTAGTTATTAAAACATATTCCCACCGAACTCGACTAGAAAGTCCCATTTCCGTGTATCTGATTCTCCGTTATATCATGAGGTCATATTTGTAACTACGAATATTTTGGCTTCGAGGGGGTTTTAAATGGTATTTCTGTTTTAAGTGGCTATGGAGCAGTAGGGCAATAAAAGAACATTACAGGAACAAAGATTGGCCTCATAGGACTTCTTTGAACCCAGTACTTCAAACATAATATATACTCCCCTTGTTTACCCAAAAAAAGGTGCTTCTTCCGCCTCTCCATATTAAACTTAGACTAATGAAAAACGGTTTTAAAGCCAAGGACAAAGAAGGTAATGGTTTCAAATACCTAAAAAAACAACAAAACTGAAATAAGGCATATTTATCAGGCCTCGAATAAGGAAGCTTTAAGGTGATTTCCGTTTTCAAAAAAAATTAAGTGAATGGGAATTAGCAGCTAGGAAGTGTTTTACAAGTGTAGTGAAAGGATTTCTGGGAAAAAGAAAGAAAACCTCATAGGTGTACTCTTGAAAACAAATGAAATACTGGGGTGTTTCATGTCCTTAAATATGCATTTTTTACATTCCCATTTTGATTTTTTCCAGAGCATTTGGATGCAGTAAGCGACGAACAAGGAGGAAGGTTTTACCATGACATCAAGCCGATGGAAACAAGATACCGAGGACGCTGTAACTAATCTATGCTGGGCGCCTAATGCTGGTTTGTAACCTTATTTTGTACAATGGGGTCTGATAGACCCCCGTAAATTTTCTATATCAAGTATTCAATTAATTTTGATTCAGTAGATCCTAAGATTTTTAGTATTTATTGATGATACACTTGTAGGAAGCTTTTAGAAAGTCATCTATGGGAAGATTAAATTCCCTACTTAGCAAAAAAAAAATCATGGATATCAATCAAAGCAACCAACTCCTTGGTGCTACAGACCGATGTGGTCCTCAATAAATCTTCGCCAGGTAGCTCGATATTGTGCGACCGCTCGCCAGTTGCGGGTGTTTAGTAGGTAACGGGCATCCCTGGCAACCTAAGCCGAGCTCTTCCTATTCCTCTCGTCGGGTAGAGCCTCCCATCCAGCAGCTTCCTCCACCAGCATTCGTACAACGTGTCCAGCCAAGCACAGTTTTCCTAACTTAATACGCTGGATATCGATCTATTCTTAGATCACATTTTCGACGTGCAGTTTTTAACGGATCTATGCGTTTCAGAGCTCCCTGAGTTCAAAAAACTGTGCCAAATAGCCAATAAAAAGGTGTTTTTTTGTGGACTGTAGTGCCAAAATTACACGAACGATATTAATGAAACTTTCTCACCGCTTTTGGGTTCCAATACAATTTTTTTTTTTTTTATATTCACAAATGTTAGTCCGATTAATTTAACATAATCTACATTATTTATTTGTTGAATTTGAGTTAAAAATTTTACAAATTATTCCATTAGTGTTTTTTCACTAATATTAAATTTATTCGTTTTTTACTAATTAAATTTTAACCTTTCAACGGTAATCTGCTCATGGCTTTCAAATCCTTTCTGATATACTGAAATGGCGAAATTTAATTGTCCTTTAAATTAGCGATTGAAATGTGCCGGGATGTACATGCTTCAGATGTATAGTTTTCGATTAATTTAAAAAGCTAATAAAAAGTGAACGGGCTTCCATGCTGGTCGCTTGTAGAGATGTAAAGTCCTACGTTATGGGTCTTTTCTACAGAGATTAGCCGAAAGGATACTATAGAACAAGATATCGTTGGTTTTCTACAAAGTGATTAGGTCATTAGGAGGGATTCGATGTGGGTTATTTAAATCCTCCAATTTAAAACACCTTTCTTCAAGGTTTTTGATTGAAGAGTTTAGGATATGGTGAATGGGGCATCGTCGCATATAACACACATGGGATTTACTTAAAATCTGTTTGAATTTAACCTTATTCAGTTGTGCTAATGTTATCTTTTTATTTTCCTTCAGCATATGCTGAAATGTTTTGTAGTGTAGTTCCACATCTGTTTAGTTAGTGGTTTAATTTTTTTTTTCTGTTGAAGTGAGATGAAATAATGTTTTTTTAATACACTATATTGTTTACCGTAATGGAAATATTGGCCATTCTATCGCTATTTCGCTATTGTTAAAAAGCAAAGGGGTGGTTGGGGGACGTATTGACTGCTGATTAGGCGGGAGTGACAGGGGTGACAGGGGAACCCGAGCCGTCACTAAAAGCGGCCTTCCTCTCCTGTCGATAACTGACCCACATCCACTCCGGACCAGATGGAGGAATACTTCCTCCAGGTGTCATCGTCTCCCGCCCAAAGTGAAACGGATCCCGTCCTCTATATACGATATGTGTACAGAAACTTTACAAAGCGAGTACAATTGTATCGCACGAGGTGATTTTTTAGGGGAGTAAATCCTAATAAAATATGAATGGATGGTATCAAATTTTATTAATTAATATAATGTCGCCGCCCTAATTATATAACCTTGTAACTCCATATAAGTAAAGACGGAGTTACGAAGATTTATAATTAAAGAGACTACCAAAGCTTAGTATTCATGCAAGAACTAAAAAAAAATCCATATCCTCACAATCGAAAATTTTCACTAGCGTTTTATGTTTTAGACATCTAGGAACAAATTTGGTCTCATATCTGTCTGTAGTCAAATCTTTGTGATGGGTTATTATAACACCTAATACCGGTAATCCGATTTTGAAGGAATTTTTAGAGATTGAACGGGTTGGTAACTAAATGGTTCCATATCAATTTTATCAAATTCCATCTATTACTTTCGCTTATGCATACGCAAACGTATTTTCCTTGGCACGCATATATTTCAAGATCGGCTCGTCCGATTTGGGGGTAAGTGAGCAAATGATCCAGTATAAATTTCATAAATTACCATAAATAATTCAAATTAATGTAATTGAACTTGAATTATTTGATAAATATTATATGGTATTTATTTTTTAAATTTAAAAATAATTATTTTAAGTTCAATAGTGACTTTTGAAACAATTTTACATATTCTTCCAATATTGTTTATTTTTACTACATGAGTCAAAATAAGTGCTATTTACAACTAGTTATAAGATTTTAAAAAAAAAATGTTTATTTAATTGTTAATATTTATTATTCCATTTTTTTTTGTATCGGAGTGGAGTATATCTCACACAAAAAAATAAATCTCTGGACGGCATTTTGTATCGTGCAGCCAGTTTTATACACTTGGCTCTTTAGAAAATAGTCCATGATCTCAAAAAGGGATGAATCCGAATTGAGTCCGGGAATATTTAATGAGATGGCAAAGAGTGCAAATTGAGTCCCTGTACCTACGAATGGGTTGGAGCTTTTTACAGGTATTGGGTCCGGCTTATCAGCGTTGCCTAGAGACACCCTGAGGAGCTAGGTCGTTTGCCAAATATTTCGTGGGTTCAAGCAAAAGTCAATAAGTCCAGTTAGTGAATGTTGTGTACATTTTATACAGGTTTTTTAAAGTGCTATATCAAATCTGACGCCAGTTTTGAATAAAAAAATTCTGTTAATTTACTTCATTCCGTAGAAGAATACTTTTTCATTACTTATAATTCAATGGAAACTTCGAACCAATTTAAAATTTAATTATTTCGTTTAAAAATATTGTATCACTCTAAAATTTACTATTTCTGGACCACAAATAATGTTTTTATATTATTTATAACATTTTGAACACGGCCTTAAGTATCCAAATTAAATTCAATAACTATGATATCCCAAGCAAGGCTGGGTTCTTTACCATGTACATATTATGGTTTGTACATTATTTAGGATCAAGAAATAGTATATTTTAATTTTTAAATTATACAAGTAAATAAATATATGTTCACTCTATACTAATACTATTCTGATTAAATATAATTCAATAGACTTTTCAGAACGCTGCACAATTTAATTATATCATTTCAATAAATTTATTCCCTCTGCTTAGTATTACTTTTTTTACTACGATTATGGTGATAACGGAGGTGTAAAAGTATAATATTTTGCTATTTCTTGATCACAAATAATGTTTTATAAACATATACATGATTAAGAACCCAGTCTTGCTTGGGATTGAATTTAATTTCAATTAACATAGTGTATTGAATTTAATTTGAATATTTAAGATCTTGTTCAAAGTTTAAGCAAAACATTATCTATGATCCAGAAATAGTAAATTATATTAAGCTCTGATTAATCATTTTTTTTTTTTTTAACAAACGGTTTAACTTTATTCAAATATAACTTGAAGGTGATCGCAGTGGATATCAAATATCCCTCATTAACTGAAGAATTTTCAGGTAAAATGGATGTTTGTTATGATTGATGTCAAGCCACAGAGGAACGGGCCTGTTTGTCAGGATGTTAGATTACCATTTTTATTATATTTAATCAGCCACATGCGATTCATACTCAGCAAAGAAATCAACTTAAGAGGAGATATCGTCGAAGCCTTTTACTAGTAAAGCGGTATTAATAATTTTTATCTAATTGAGATTCTCGGAGGACAGATAATAGGTGAAGTAAATAATCTGAGCACGTGCTCAGTATTATCCACTACACCTAATATATATGTACGTATCCTATGAAATAAATTTCCCAATGCTTTGGATTTTAGACGAGCTTAGTCAAATCAGGTTTTCGTTAAATGAAAAGTCTTTGCTTTTTGATATTTATTTAAGATTGATATTTCAGGTATTTTACGTATAAAACTATAATATGTATAGGGGTTAGACTAAAAAGAAATATACTAGAATAGCTTATTTTGTTTTATTTTTTAATTCTGATGTTTCAGTGTTGTAATAAATTGTACTTTAATTTATTTATCTAAATTGAATTACCTGTTAATTAGCTCCTACTTTTAATCAAAATACATCCCCTTTTCCATATGAGTATCTACAATGTATAGTACAACATTGTTATATCCTTAGCTTTAATTATGAATAACATTAAATTCTCATTTAATACTTTCAATAAAACTTATTAAAAAAGAAAAAGAAAACTTTCAGGCCCTTTATTGAGACAAAAGGAGGGGTCTGCGTGAAGAAAATAAAAGGGTCCATTTTAGTCACAAAACATTTTCTTATAACTTCGTTTTTCATTTCTCAACTCGTTAGAAACGGTTGAATAATTGCAAATTCTCTAAGACTACGTTTAATTCTAATCTATACCATCATATCAAAATAAAGACACCGCCATTCAGGAATGATAGTGGCACGTAAATAACACACCACAAATAATTGATTTATCAACACTTGCAGGTTTTAGGCTATAAACGTCCTCTCCTTTATCATAGCCTGGCATTAGTCCTCCCTTTATCACTCCCCTAGTATTACACATTTCATGGCCCTATCTCTAGGTTTCTGCATGTTCACCATTTTATTCAAAAGGAGCCCGCTTTAGGCAAGGGGTCCACTTTAGTTGACTTCTCTCTAATAATTTTTTTTTTAATATTAAAACACAGAAATTTAGAATATTAATTTATCCATCAAGAGTTTATGATTTATTGTCCAAAACATATCACCAATTGAAAAAAAAAAAAGCTAGAGGTGTTTTTTAAAAATAATTTCTTTCAATTTTGTCGAATTGCGAAATCCAATGGATTTGCATGGCTAGGTTAATTTTCTTTAATTATTGAATTTCCAAGAAATCAAGATGTTGAGCCTACCAATCACGTTTATTTTTGGAACTAAAAAGGCTTTCTTTTAGTAAATTGTTTTAAATATTTTTATAATAAATATATATTTTTTTTATTACAACTTAGAGAAAACTCCTATATGGAGGGTGCAGTGGTACAGAAAGAAAAAAGAAGTATGTATTAATGAAAAATGTTTGAGCTAACTAAAAAAGAACAGGAACTGTTTTAGCAAACAGGGAAGGGTTTCCTCCCCACATGAAGGTAGGTGTTGTTTAAACACAGCTCCAAGGGAATTGTTAAAATACGCCGAGACGAGAAAGTTTGCTTAGCTGTTTATGACAATGTACCCTAACGATTCTCCCGCCTCGCTCAAGGATATCGGCCGTCCCGGGGCTTTCTATTTAGGTCTATCTCTTCTGTATGTTTGTAGGACGTTGGCTAGCCTGTCACAACTCTCTCCACTTAGCGCTGAATTAGGAGAGCCGACCCAGAACCCAGGGAACGGTTCTCAACGTTAACAGAATAGGCTCAACGCTTAACAAACTATCCATAAGAAATTAAAAATGGTTTAACCTAGCTTCATCGATAGAAGTACGTTGTAGCGTCAAACAATAAATAAATGGTTGTGAAAAAGTCGTAAAAAGGGATCCAGGATTAGATACAGTAATTAAGTTTTCCACATTTTAAACTAATTATTACAATCTTCCACATTCAAAGGCAATTAGAAATAGAGATATATAAGACAATTAATATTAAATAAAATAAACCACCATACATTGCCATACTCATGTACTATATTTCCACTGAGCTGGGAGAACTCCGAACCAAGTTTGTCCCCTCACTTATGGAACACCCAGCTCACAACTCTTTTGACCGCGACACTCTGGTGTTGTAATCCATCAATGAGACATTCAGTTGTATCACATTTGATGATATCTTTGTCTATTTTCTTGATAACTTTGGATATTTACCAATACGATTTATTGTTGTATAAAATATAGCTCTTCCGTTACATTGAATATCAGTAGTCAACGCGCTGAATCTACCGCGAAGGGTAGACCATTACATAGAAGGGAGGATTTGACTCTCATATTGCAGCTTTGTGTTTTGATAGGATTTGGTAGAGGAAGGCATGTACTCAGTGTTGTTTGATGACTCGATATCAAAACTTAAGTTTCGCTCAGGCGACTACTCTATAGTACTATTGCCTCGTTATCTATCATTATGTTCTTTATACCAAACTTTAAAAACAAGAACATATTTGTAACTGACAAATTCTTGTGGAAATTATTTATTAACTACAGAGTATTGAAGTCATCAATATTATCCTGAACCACCTAAACTAGGAGGAAGATGGACTTTATGATACAACGTTTTATTAAATATTATAAACTTTTTTAGTAATAAACTTTTGCCGAATGTTTGAACAGGATCATTTTCTATGATGGTAAGCCGGGGTAAGCGACCCGTGGCGTAGAATGCTCTGTTATTGTACCAGAGGATTAGCTAAATAAAAAAGTTTGAAGTCGAGGAATAAATTAAGAAGCGGCAATTCACAGTGAAGTACCAACTCCGGGGCCACCCAGACAGCCCGCCCAACTATGACCTGGTGTTTCTCAAGGTTCTCGCTCTGGGTACTGTCCTATATTTACCAAATGTTACCTAAAGTGATTTTGTTTTTAAAAGTAGGACGATCGAAAAGTCTATGTTTTCATTAGGTAATCTGATTAATTTTGTTGGGATGCCATCTTCAAGTTTATTTAGTATAAGGCTTCCAAACGCGTTATATGTTTTATTTTAACCTGATCGTCGGAAAAACTTTCTACCACACCTTTAATTTTCGAATTAAATTCAGTTTTTCAATTCCAGGGCACTCGGTTTTCGTATCTTTACAATAGTTTGTTAAATCGCCTTATAATGACTGGTAAAGTGAATTCAATAACATTTAATCTATAAGAGAACAATTAGAACCCTTAATTTTAATTTCTTTTAACGTAACGTAAAAATAAAAAATCTTAGAATTACAAATGCATTGTTACAAAATTTAGTCAATGTGAATAAATTTTGCTCAAGTATTAATTTTAAATTTAATTTATTATTTTCAATAATTAAAATTGTTAAGTACGTGTTGAAAAATATTTATTTAAATTATGTTTTTAGAAATACTACGTCACTAATGAGGAATGAACTGAATGCGCCAAAAGAGAAAATTAGTAATTTCAGAACAGGTGACACAAAATATAGAGTTTGAAAATGGGCAAAAATTTTGTTAAAAAAGGTCCAAAACGTTACACAAAATAAAACAGTGCCTATGTTGAAAGTTTATATTAATAAAAAAATGTGGTATTAAAATGATTCTATTATCTCTTAATCTATACAGGTTAATTTTATAAAATACAAATAAACATAGTATACAATAAGTGACTTATGTATTAATATTTTTTAACCATGGGAAAATTTTACAATTTATATTATTGAAACGTTTTCTGATTGAACACCTCGTTTTCTTGTCCATTCTTTTAACTTTCATCTTTAACCTCTTTTAGAAATTTGTATACATCATGGAAAATTACTGTGTCTGCTTATCAATCATGCTATGTATCTTTTTAACTAATTATCAGTTATTTTTCTATTGTTTATATTTTAAATGTTATTGCGAAATGCTCTTTAATTATTGAATCCAAAATTTATTATAACCAATCATTAGTTAGTATTTCTATCATTTATTTTGTATATAATGCTATTGTTTATTTATATTAATAAATTATTGCTATTATAGTTCAACTCTGTCTATGATATCTGTAAAATGTGTTTTTTTGTATGTGTTTTGAAATTTATGGTTTTATATATATATATATATATATATATATATATATATATATATATATATATATATATATATATATATATATATATATATTATATGTATTAAATATATATATATATTATATATATATTAAATGTTATATATATATATATATATATATATATATATATATATACACATATCCAATATATATATATATATATATGTATATATATATATATATATATATATATATATATACCTATATAAATATTTTATTTTTGATAATTTATCTTTTAGTTTTTTGGTTCTTCGTGTTTAATATTTGCTAGATGCGTTACAGCGCAGTCGCAAATATTGTAAAAGAATAAATAAATAAATAAATGGAGGCTGTACTAAACTGTAAACATACAGTATCTATATATTAGTTCGTTTTATGTTATTGCATTAAGAAAATCTCATGTTTCCTTTTCCATCCTGCAGTTAACAATTATTTATTTATATGAAGAATAAATACATGGTACCAACAATAAATAAGAGACTTATCTATCTGCATCTACATATCTCTCCATAAAACTCAGTACCAAATTGAAACTTTTTTATCTCCCATCTCCGCTTCGGTTATGAAAACTCGATATGCGTATGCACCTGAGTTGGGCAGTGATTAATTTCATTAGTAATCAATTACATTTGTTCTTAAATGTGAAAAATTGGCTGTTTATATGTACTTAGACAAAATCTAAGCTGAACTAGCAAACGCTATTATGTTTGACAAATAATTACATCAAAGGTAATTGCAACTTCCAATAATAATTACAATAATTGGAGTGTTAAGAGCAATTACTTTTTTCTATTGCAGTAATTGTAATTGTTAGTTACAATTATTTTTGATGTAATTGAAAAAAGCAATTATAATTGTAATTTATGTAAAATAATTACTGTACTGTTTAAGTACTTTCTCGCGATTTCATGATTATTTTCTTACTATGTGCAGTTTTTAAGTTATCAAACTGTTTTAAATTAGAATTTTTTACTTTCCTACCACTGCCTGGGCATAACAATGTCCATAACACAATAACATGATATTTAGGCATTTTCAAGGCTAAATCAGGAGATGGTATCAATTTGTCAAGAAAACAATCCTGTTCCAAAATAGTCAATGATAGAATAGGAAAAAATAGAAAAAAAAAATTATTAAAGGTATCCTTTTTTCATCTGTTGTAGTTAGAATAAAATAGGTGAAAATAAATAACTCGTGTGAAATTTGCATGAAAGTGGTAAGGAAGAAGAGAAGTCTTCTGAGTGGATACACAACATATTTAATTATTATATTAACCCATTGGAAAATCTGATTGATTTGAAAAAATCGAGATTATAAAATCGAATAAAATAAAATGTAGATTGCAATTGATCTATTAATTTTCACAGGTTGTCCCAAGTTTTTTATTTTAGATCTACGACAAATATTTAAAGCAGAGTTGGGAACTGTTATAGTTTTAAATTCGGCATATTTTACGCCGCTTAGAAAGAGACCAGAACTCGAAAGCGGTAAACCTAGGGAGGTATAGTTTCAGACGTTTTCAATTTATAAAACATCACAAGAAGCATGAGTCATATATTCATTTTTTCCCCTTTGTCAATGCAGAGTTTTCGTTTTTGAGGAACTAATTTCTAAATAATTAATTTTACAGTAAGTGATGGTTTTAGTTTACGCTTTAAGTCAACTAAATCGTCGGCAAATAGAGTGCAATGACATCACAGGTGGACGTGATTTGAATACCTTCCAAGCCTTGGGACCTTAAAAATGTTCCATGAAGAGACTGGAGAGAAACGGGCTTGTCACGCCACCTCTCCCTGAAGAAGACCGCAGGGGACGACAACATTCTCAGAGTAATTGTTGAAGTCACATTTAACTTTCATTTCCCCACTACCTTATAGGTTCTTGAATAAACGGATCATTTTATTGCTAGCACCCGCAAGCCGATGTCATAGTCGTTATTTTCGTAAATGAGATATCTCGGGATCAACATCATATTTTAAACAAGATAAATTATGAATATACCAGTTATTTCCAGATAATCTATTTTACAAAACTACACTTCTAAAAGTAGTCAAATAGTTCTTTAGTGATTGTGGCTATCGCAATTCTAGCCCATAATTTTAGTCAATATTTTATTTTTCGTCCATACCGTGTATGCCTTCTACAGTGCTATAAAACGAAACACAATGATAGAGCAATAAAAATAAATATATCGAAAATACATAAAAGTAAGAGTGTTAGAATCAAAGTTATGCAAAGGAAATAAACTAAATACAGTGCATGCGCGTGTAGAAGTTATACAAAACTACATAAAGTTATAATCACAAACAATTTTATATGCCAGCTAACATCCGCATGATGGTATAGAAGGATCAATCTAATTAGGGATTGATAAATTATTTGCCACTTCTATAATTTAATTTTAATAAACAATAAATTCATCAAAAACTCAGGAGTAAATTAATACATCATGTTGAAAACAGTCTCAAATTAAATATATATGAAGCACTTGAAATAATAAAATCCTTCAAATCCAATCCAGATTTTTGCTAAAATGACCAAATAAATATCTCCAATAGTCCGATCGTAAATTTATTCCCAACTATAACAAAAAAAAAATTACTCAACGGAATTACTGGAAAACCCCTACCCCTAAACCGTTTACCTAATAAACACTCCACTTTTCTTGGAGTTGGTGAGTACCAACATGTATTTGATTTCTTGTCTTAATTAAATTCATAATTCATAAATGTTTTATAATACTAATTTATATTACATCTAATTTATTATGTATAATAATACCAAACTGTATTTTGAATTGCTTATTTTTGAAGTTTTGTGTTTGTAGAACTTAAGATGAATGTATAACATTCGAAACTAGTTTTCAATAAAAACAAAATTATAGAAATAAAAAATTATTAATTATTATTAATAATTATTATACAAAATTATGGCAAATAATTTATCAATCCCTAATTTTATATGTAATGGTAAGAGGTGAGACAGAGATATGGGCTTTATATGTGAATGAAACACTAAGTTAGCATCCTGTAAAACAACATAAAAACGACTTTATTAATGTTTATTTATCAGGGAAATTTTTAAATCATTAAAATTCATGTGGGCCTACCATGACTAATAAATTTATAACATAGTTCCGTTTATTTTTTATGTATCTGAAAACCCAAAATTACAATAAAAAAATTAAATGCTTAACTGAACAACGTTTATCTGTAAATATTTTTTTTCCGCTCTGTAACCACAAGATAAGCCAAGTTAATTTCATAAAGTATTTCACGGCAGCTATGTAGAAATCTGTTTGCCGATGAAACGATAGTAAATCATGCTTAGAGCCGATGACAAACTATTTAGCAAATAGCGTGACAGCCTGTTTGAACAGCAGTAATAGCAGTTTTGCTTAGGAATTAAATGTCATTATTCAATTTTCATACTAGTCTATTAACTTAACACGAGCTTTTCTATCTAGAGGAAATATTGAACTTAAATCTCAAATCGATAATCAATGGCACAAAACTGATTTTACCGAACGATTCCTGATTTAAACGATATAATTTTCTATCGTAACAAGGATTAGGATTGTTATGTTTTACATATTTTTGCCAAAGCAAAATTTGTACGATTATCCTCTACCAAAATTCGTTCCAAGCAATTTAAAGTATAATAGAGCACTTTTAATTTAACATATTTAACCTTTTTCACACATTTTTAAATATTTTACCTTTTTCACACACTTTTAAATATTTTCATAAAGGCATTTCGTCTGGAAAAATATTACTTCTAACATATTTAGCCTTAAATTACCTTTACATTAATTGGAGGAGGTAGTGGAGGGGAGGGGGTTGGGCAAATGATTATTCTAGGAACTATTTGCGTTATCAATCCACTTCTGTCAAACGTGCGAGAATCTCCAAGCTAGCGAGTCTCCTCCGCTAGAGATGTTAGAAATATATCGAAATACCGATATATATCGATATTTTGTCCGATAGAATTCGATATAACGTAATATCAATATTTAAAATTCGAGAATCGATAACCAATATTTATTACAATCAAAATTACATAAGCAAAAAAGATGTCTACAGGGACGGCCGTTTTTGATAACCAAAGAACTAAAAAAACTTGAAAGTGGACAAGTGGTGTGGTATGTTCGTGTTGCTATCAATAGTGCCTGTACTCAAGCCATCCGTCGTCCAACAGTTTCAGCAACGGTTTCGGATATTGTTATTTGATATTGTACTTGACTACTTGTATTCCATTTTCAGTTTCGGTTCAAATTTGTTCTTCATTTTTATTTTTGGAGGCTCCCAATTTAAAGTTACCTCCGGAAGCAGGCATAACAAGATGGGTGTAGGCATCTGGATTGTGAAGGCGGAATATTATTCAGCTAACTTTGAAAAGATGAAGGACATCATATCAAGACTTAGTCTCGATTCTGCTGCTATTGAAAAAGCCTGCCTACTGTTTAAGTCACCATCTCTTAAGAAAGATTGGCAAATTTGTCCTGCTTATCAAAGCCAGTCACACAAATAGTGACTAAAATTATTGCTCTGATTAAAAATTTGAAGGCAGTAAATAAACGAAGCCGTCGAGAACCTTCGTGATCACATATTTATGTGTCTATTTTGTATTTTTGACCCCATAAAAATCCTAACCCTACTGATAACACTTTAACTTTCTTCACCAATCAAATGTAGTTTTTTATATTTATTATAGACTTTATTGAACATTTATTTTATATGTTTTATAAAAAAAAAATCATAACAACTTTGAGTATAGGTACATATGTGTTTATATTTAGTTAAACGCAATTGAAAATTAAAAATTTAATAAAAAGAATCTTCAAATATTATTATTACAAAAATCGCTATTCACCGCTGGGAAAAAAAGATTAAGAATAAGAATTAATTTGATTAGGATGACATCTTCTTACATATTTATATTTGATAAATATGTCTTGATATATATTTATCAAATATAAGCCTAATAATTTTATCATACGTATCCTAAATATTTCATAATTATACTTAATTGTGGGTTAAATTAAACATACTTCTGTGTATTTATATAGATGTAAGCTATTAACTACAGCTAGTAGCTGATGTAGAGCACAATGGTAAACATCTAACCGCAAACAGGTGCACAAACATGCTGACCTGTGTGGACACTTGTTTGTAATTGTGTACTAAACCACTTAAAACGGTATCTTCATAACCATTACACATGTGATGAACATAAATAATTACATTTAATTAGGATAAATCTATTTTATTGATGGGGTCTTCCTGTTATTTATACATTTTTAAAATAGCCGAAAACACGATTTAAAACATATATTAAATTATATTTTATTAATAATAGTTTGATTCATTTTGGGGTAGTAAAATTTTCAGATTTCGATTTAATTATTATTGCTATTATTAATCTGCGACACAAAGATACATTCGAACTCATATTTAGAGAACGAGAAATTCTGGAACTAGTATTAGCCGTAAAAACGTACTTTTTGCGAACGTTTTCTAATAAAAGGTTTCATCGTGTGAATATAAGATACAGTTAAAATCGCAAATGCCAATGACTTGAAACTTTTTAATATACAGCCTTAAATTTCTAAACACAATTATTTTTTTATATATTGTAATATATTTACATATAAACATCCCTATTCTCATCGTCATCGGTAGGCCTAAATACAACTCTTTGTGAGATTCCCATTGTACCCTCTCATACTTAACTCAGTTCTGTGTACCTGTCATCAAACATTGGGCACTAAGGAGATTTTTTATAGAGAGGTGGATGGATTTTGTATCAGGCTCTTGGTAACATTTTTTGTCAGACATCCTTACCACAAGTTAACTCCACTTTGTTTTCACCATTATTGCACGGGCCAACAAATTTAAACTTTTTTGAAGAAACATTGATGGAAAAAGGTGCATATAAAGTATTTTGTAATCCTAAATCCGAAAATGATAAGCTAATTACTAAAAAACATACATTTTTTTTTTGCTACAGAAGGTGGTGGAGAAAAAAAGGAGACGACATATTTTTACAATCTAATATTTATTCAATATAAATATGCAAAACATGTTAAATCTATGCAAATGCATTACAGAGGATTACGTGAAAAAAGTATATTACAGGAGATGCCTTGAGCGACAAAAACTTTCACTTTTTCCTCTTGTGTTCTGTAGCATCATATGTTTATTAAACAAAAAGCAATTTTTATTTAACAGGCTCTTCTGTTGAAGTCAGTAACCAAGATGTTTCAATTTTCGTTTTGAAAATCCCAAACCATTTAATTCATTCTGAGCCATTAAAAGACGTTCACTGGTAGTTAATAAAAATTTTGGGTCACAACTGGTATTCTCAGGAAGTTGTGGATCAGATCCTGCTGAAGAATTAGAATCACAGAGAAACACGTTGCTCAGATTTAAAGGCGTAATCGGTTCCGGTAATTTCTGGCGATGAGGAATAGGAAGTGCAGAAGGAAAATATGGATACTGGATTTTATCCCTTTGCTATTTTCAAATCCCTTCTGTTTTAGTGATAAAAAAGTAGTAATCACTTACTTGGTTAGTAGGTTTTCTAGAAACAGCCGATGGCATAGAATTTTTCTTGCGATGCTTCCACTGCACTAAATTTACCTGGCACCTCACTCAGCAAAAATGTGGTGCCCAACTTTTATTATGATCACCAATTTGGCACTTAAAATATAAAAGATGGACTTTTTTTGGCTTCCTCGGATATAGATCTAGCTTGTGACATTAAAATAAACAGTCCGCATATATATAACAAAGCCTATCCGTTGGATTTTTGCAACATCGACGACTAGATCTTGCTATTTTATATAAAAATTACTTAAACACTTGACTGTACTGTAAACGAGACAGAAACAAACTAAATTATAGAAAACAATAAAACTGCCCTTGAAGGTTAGTACAATACTGTGGAAATATCCCCTCTACGGTCTTTGGTAATTCCTTGGTTGTGTGGTATGTGTATTTTCTAGTTTTCAGTTTCTGCTGATCATGTCGTTGCCTTCAGTATGCTGAAAAATCTTGAGGTGATGTAATGTTTCTTGTTAATGGGTCTTTTTTTTGCTGTTGATTTGGGACGTGCTTTCTTCAGCATTTATGTGAACTTGTCTTTTTCTGTCTTAATGCCTGAATTGGCGAAATGTTGATTGGTCAGTTATTTACTTGTATTTGAGAGACTTGAGATTTTGTTTTAGGAAATCTCCAATTATATCCTCCTAATCATTATAAATTTTATGGCACCCACACCGCCAAAGGTGTCATATACATTATTATTTTCCTTTCCACTAGACTCCATCATTCTGAAAATATATGTTGAAAAAACCATCGATGGTCCTCTCAAAAATGCATAAACGAGGTTATTTACAAAGAAAACTGTCAAAATGATTTTTGGGTTTTAAGTATTTTATAAAAGAATATTTTATATATTTATCAAATTGTTTATGTCATTGACCCAGCAGACAACCATTGGTCAATGCTGAATATGTTTATTCTTAATTAAATGTATTTATAAAATTGAATAGGACAATCCGTGGAAATTCGAGATATTCAGAAATTCGCTCTGTTTGAGAGAAGTAGAGAGAAGTAAGGGGAAGAGGAAGGACTAAGGTAGATATTTGCTTGAGCCGACTGGTTAGCATCTCCACGCTAAAACACCGATCCACTTAGTTTTTTTTTTTTCTTTATAGGCGCACATCTTCCACCTCTGGTCTCCCATCGCCTTCTATACCAAACACTATGTAAAATGTTAAGACATTATTAATTTAATGATGTATAACTTTATTATATTATTGTTGCTTATATCTGTTAACATGACAATTACCATAATTTTTTATTAATTTACTTTAAAGAAGAGGAGAGGGGTAGCTCAGTGTTAGGTGCTGTGTTCCTATTCTCCGAGTCCCGGATTCAACACCGGTTGTGACAGATAATTATTTATTCTGTTCTCAGCCGTGAATCGACCCTGTGGGGTAGGGAGACCCTCCTGGAACTCACACAGCCTCTATCTTTAAAGATAAAGATAAAAAATAGGATAAGGAATAATCTATCAAAAGGTACAGTGCTAGGACACGGAGTATATAAATCTACTAGGCTTGGACGCATAGGAAGGGAACGGACAGATTTAAATTAGCGAATTTCGTATATATACGAGTATGATGAGCGGTAGAGTCGTGTTTGTTGATACATCGTAGGAAACCACTAATTAATCTTATTCTTGGCTTGATATCCCCTGAGACACCACAACTATATTTAAATGGTGGGAATTATAAAGGTGATTAGGAGCCAACTTTGCTTCTATAGGAAGAAGATCAATAAGATTGATGTTTTTTTAAGTTGCGATATTCCGGATATGTTATTTTTTATGGCCATGTTTCACTCTAAAAAAAATTCCGATAATAATGTTTATTGCAGATGTTTAAATGTAAAGGTTTTATTGTTTTTTCTGTCATAATAATCAATGTATTGTACTGTAATTCTGAGTTGTCAATCGTTTATTCCATACGAAGACTGAGAGGGAAAAAAGTAATTTTTTTTTTTTGAAAAGGGTGGTTCGAAAAAGGATTCGCTCAGATCCTTGAGAATAATATATTACCTACTTAATCAAGGATATTTACTCATGTATGAATTATTTCTTGATTGTAGGGGAGTCAAGAGTAATGGCAGTCTCCAAAGAGGAAACAATTATAATAATTATAATGTTTATTTATTTGAAACATTATAACCCTTAATAGGACACTTATACTCTGGCCTAAGCACTAGTCACTTAATATTGCAATTAAACTATACATTTTTTGTTTAATGACGAAAAAAATAAAATATTAGCTTTTATTTTATTACACTTACCCTGGGGTAATGACCGGGTCGGTAGTCGGTAGTGTACGTGATTATTTATTGACTTTACAATATGGAATATAGGGATTTTTAATGATATTGCTGAAATATCACTGAAATACTGATATTTTGGTGTAGGTATATTAAATAAACTCTTCTTTGTTGATTTTCTCATCGATAAACCATCAGCAACCAGATTTGCTTTTTTCAAATCTACTGTTGTTATTTGGCATTTAGCTTTGCCCGTACTCCTCATATAATTTTCTAACAATCTGATGTATAAAAAAAATATAGACATGGCGCCCATAAACATAGACACCATTACCCTGATCATGATGACTGTCATTGCGCGTACGCATGGTTTTATTCAACAATTAAAAAAAAAAATACTGTGGTTAAAAACCTTTGAACTAAGTGTTACAATAGTAGGCATTGTCATGATTCTGTGTAATCATTAGTATGTCATTAAAAAGGATCAATTAATTGTGATCTGTACTACGGCTTTGCTAACAACAAACAACGGAAAAACGCAATCTCGCTCAACATCCTAACAACTGTCAAAACGGCGAGCTCTGGTGTAGTTCAAGAGGGAAGCGTGTATTGTCAGGACCTATCAGTTGCATTCTACATTGAAAACTCCACTAGAAATCAAAGCGATCAAGATTACCCCCTGACTTCCATTACCCCAGTCTCCTCTATCAGGCAGGTACTCACGTTAGATGGAATCATGTTTAGATTGATCTGACCATGTCTAATTTTAGATAATTTGAAAATTGAGTACTTACTTAATTTTGCTTTCATTAATTTATATATATTTTTCGAAGAAACACCTCCCAGCTTTTGATATGCAATGTACAGCCATAACTACTAATATAGCGGTATAACGTACAATCCAAGGTACTTAATTGATAAAGGAAGCAGGCAGCTGTGAGGTGGAGCATTGAGGACGTTAATCCTGGCAGTAAACACAAACCGCCGCATTCATAGTCCTCTCTTTGTACCAAAATCTTTTCTTTTTTTTGCCACAATTCTGCCATGTTCCCTACCTAAGCCGGTGGCCGATTGTGCCGAGCCGCTTGTATCAAATATAACATTACGTACCAAATATTCGGACTATGTCAAATATTTGCGATGACACTGCGAGCTAATCATAGCCTGTACTTGCGCTCAAGTGTTTGCCTAGCCGCTCTGCCCCTCTGCAATCTCTTGTCAATCCTGGCTTTTATTCGAGCATTTCGTGGATCGAGATGGTAGTATTTAAACAGCTATGATAGTATATAATTTCCCTGATCGGATAATCTGATAGACTAACGATACTTTATTCTGTTTCTACTAATCATGTCTGATAATTCGAAATGAATACCATTCCTGATTTGGGAATTCGATATCCTCCCTAATAATTGAAAGAAAAAATACTATCAGAAACTCCAAGATTACCACCCTTACGAATAGAAGCCAGCAGAAGTAATGAACAAGAAAATTTTCTTTGTCTACTACATACTAAAATAGTGTCTTGTCTTCATCAATCCACTTCGCTTACTCAGTCTTTCACACATTTCACTGAGCTTCCGCTCTTTATTTATCCGAATCACCGATATCAAGTGAGCTTTTCCAATCAGTTCTAGAGTGGAATGTCTATCTCCTGTGCACATAAGTTCATTGTGCTTAGCCATACCTGATTTTGAACTAACTTTTTGCTTTCTGGACTAAGCCGCTGCTTTTATATTATGTAGCTACAGTCTAAGTGAGTTACATTGCACCTTAAGTTTTGAGTGCTTTTACTACCACTGGTGTGCCTGAGTGTGGCACACCAGTGGCAGTAAAAGGCGTGAATGGGCTAGGAGGGAAAGAGGAGAAGTATACCTACCGATTGATGGAAGCAAAGTTCATTGGAAGGATAAGCATAGATTATCTGATATTTTTCTTCCTCCTCCTGTTATTCTCCGTTAAACAATTTGGCTCAAACTTTTGTTGTTGTTTTTTTCAAGGGAAAGCGTATATTAAGTTTTAAAACAGAAACATTTGTATTTTTCATAGAATTTTCAAACAAACAAAATTTTTTAATCCTCATTCATAAGTTCTTAGTAGTTCTTCCCATTGATGAAGGTAGCCATAAATTACACCAGCAGGTTTCCTTGGTGTTCTTAATGGATTTTAGAAAGTGGTGCAAATTCTCTCAGCCTACATATGATCAAAATTTTAAAAAATAAAACAAACAAAGTGCAAACTTTGGGTTTATTATTTTATTTATACTCTAAAGAAGCTGAGATTAAAATTTAAGATTTTTCTGACGCCTGTAAGTGGGTAAAAAACGTAGAATATTAAAAAAATGCGAAATAACCCTCTTTTATGGTACTCGTTTATCCTGACTACTTGTCCGTTCCAGATCGCAATCCCAAAACATTGAGAAACTTCTTAGTTATATTGGGAATTGAATAGAAACCATTTCTGCATACTGTGGGAAATAGAAGACATTATTCTTTTTTTAACCATTCATTTTTATTTCTTCCCGATTTTTCCATTTTTAGCAATTTTCACATTTTATTACCACCTCAAGAAACTTAGGTTTCTCACTGAAATTATTTCTATGATTATAACTCATTACATATTGGAATTATTTTTTAAGATAAAGATTTCTGTTATGAATGCAACACAGTGTTAATATTAATATAACCATTATGGTTAGATAAAATTCCGAACGTACCACTGTTCTCGGGTTCGTTTTCACATCGAAAAATTTCGCTGAAACAGAATTAGCCGAAAACATGAGGATATTCTTAAATAACTTGGCGTGCGGGGATTTCCGAGGAAGGATGGGTCCTTCCTGGTGAGGCGGTAATTGGTGTAGGAATTTTACATCAGTGTTGAGTGAGCTCGAAAGTTGAAAAAGCTTTCCTCGTCAAATCTTCTTTTTTCCTTAAAACTGCCAATTCCTGTTGAAATTAAAAAGGGAACCTAGTTAAAATAATAAATTAAATTATGTATGTTGAGCAATCAGTTATGGGTATTGGTTTTAGTCTGGTAGAGCTCATATTATTTGGAATGAAATGAGAAATGCATACATTTAATTTGAATATTTAAGCAATTTATAATATTAAAATTACGTTATTTTGAAATTAGCAAAACCATTAGTATTTTATTTGTAATAAAATTAAAATAAATAAAAATTAAAAAAAAAAATCAAGAGTATTACAAGATGCATCTAATGGCTTGAACATTGTATATCCAGAGTTATGCACACTGTAAATAATTTTAAAAATAAAAAATAATTTGGTTTCTATGTAATTTAAAGAAGTTTTTTTAGTTAAATAAATCAAGGTGGAATACCCCAATCTGATGATGGCTGCTACAAAAGATACTACGTAATAACGTATTCAGTGTATTAAATATTAATATTTTTAAATATGTTTAAAAAACTATACAATCTAAAAGGAATAACTTCGAGTAGACATTTTTTTTTTTAATTAACATATCTTTCAATGGAGACCGCGTATGACGGATCAAAATATTGTTAATTGATTGTTTCGTAAATATCAGGTTAATTTTTGGTATTTAAAATAAAATTGAAAGAACGCTATTTTAAGGCAAAACAACCTTACAAGAGGATTCCATCAATCCACAATCAGAAAATCGTTTTTGGTTATACATAGTGCATTAATAATATTATTTTTTTTTTTTTTTAAGTCTGTTCAATATAATCTCTTTTTTTAAATTATCCGACAATATAATTGACAATGAATATTTTATAACCAACGATGTAACTTAAATTAACATGAAGGAATAAAGAGTTATTTTGCTTAATTACATAAATACATGCTGATAAATTAAATAAAATCACTTACCAAGTGAATATCAATAAAGTAGGATGATTGATGACACAGCTCAGTGTGTCTTGTCCCATCCAACATCCCAGTTTAGTTGTTACTACTGCTCCACTAATTCTTTGTTTAACAATCGTTTTCAAAGTGAGCTGATTATTGTAAATTTGTGATTTGTCCTTTTAATTTGAAACCTTGATAAAATTAATAAATAATAATAAAAGCCTGAGAGATTTGAAAATGACGAAGATCTTCGGGAAACGTGTGACAGTAAAAGAGGATTCTGCAACCAATTTACTTAACAATCAAGCCAGAATCACGCTGCTAATTTACAGTTCAATATCTCCAAATTTATTTCATTGTATATTGTAATTTTAGGAAATTCACTTACACGGCCCCTCGAATCAATTTCGTCTTTGGAATAATATTCTCAAATTCAAATATTCCTCAAATTGTGTATATATTTTTTTTTTTTAGCTTTATCCCAATGATCATCTCAAAGCATCATTATTTTTAAATTTTATTTTTTTATTTTAGAGATAGAAAGATGTATCTTATGTACAGCAATACCATTAAATAGCTCACTATCCAATTATATTATAACGAGGGATTTATGGAAGAATACGGGAAGGAAACAATCAATCATTTCATAAATCAGCGTGCCTCATTGCCGTCCAGTTGACTTTCTGTTGACTTTCCCTCACAGATATAAATTTCACATTCAGCCAACTTAAGATCGATCACTTTTTTTTTCTTTAAAAAATATATAAAAATTAATCTGATTTTTAAAAATGAAGATTAATAAGGAAGACTATTTAATATATTGTAATTGTTAATATCAATTTTTTCTAATTTTGTAGGAAGCTTTTCTATGTAAGTTGGAAATTATGGCAATTATACTTCCGAATTTGTAACTCTATAGCATTGATCCCCATCCTCAGGACCAGAATTGACATGTTTTAATTACATTAAAAAACTACTTTAAAATACTTATCACATTACAATTAAATTATAAAATAGTTAATAATAATAATAATAATAATAGTTAAAATAATTTCATTAAATTTACCTGAAGATAATTAGATACAAGGAAATATAACTTGTTCTTCGTGTCAACAATTATATTCAGGTTTGTTAAAAATTCAATTTCTCCTTCTTTTATTTTTTGATAATTGTTAACTATAACTCTCCTTTGTCTTTCAGAATGATCTCATTTGCTTTTTGATCCTGTTTATCGATATCTGTTTATGCCACACATCCTATTATTTATTACTTTCATATATACTCGTGCTTATTATTGTTTTTAAAAATAGAAAATACCAATCATCAGTATTTGTAAAATTTGTTCAAAGGTAAGATATTAATTTATCATTTAAATTAATTCATATCTACAAATAATAACAAAGCCATATAACTATGATAAAAAATAAAAAAAAAATATAGAGATTAAATCATCTTATTTTTGTTATAGATGTAATAAATGCATTTATTTAGAATGCGCAAAGAAAGTGTGTTTTAATTGCACTGAGGATTAATATGTTCGTTATGAATATTTTTTTAATGATAATTAACGAAAAATGTAATAATTTCAAGTAAATAGACAAGTAATTAATATATGCTGTTTTATTTTATTTTATTTTTCAAAACCCTCTTTATTCGTTTTGATTATTTTAGCAATTAAATTGAAAATATTCCAAGAAATTATTTTTGTAAAACGATTCAAGAGGGTCCACTCACACGCCTTTCCTTACCGTTTGGGAGGTATATAATAAATATATAGGTATATAGGAGGTATATAAAGGTGTATATATATATAATAGCTATGCCTGATGCAAAAATTGTTTTTATTATTTATTTTTTTAAGTGTAGCTTTGTATACAACTTAATTATCGCTAAAATGAGCACCTAGAAATTTCTGGGAGATTTATAGGTTTCGAAAAATTAAAATAATATAACCAGGTTTCCATTAGAACATCCGCAGAATTCTTAATAACCTGGCTGCACTCATTCAAGAGACACCTATCTTGTAAGAAAAATAATAAAATGTTCAAAACTCTGTTCCTTTGTTTCAATGGATTTTTTTTTTGGGGGGGGGTTGATTATCTTTCAAATAATTATATATATAATAAATAACAATGAAATGTATACTTTTTGAGGTATGCGCAAATAAAGTTTTCTTTTCTTCAAAACTTTTTTTCCTGATTTTTCTCGGGGATGTACTATACTGAAAAATGAAAAGGCCTTTAAGAAAAAGATTTTAAGAAAAATTCATCAAAATTGTTGAAGCCGTTTTGGCGCTACGATCTACATAAAAACATGTTTTTCGATTATTGTTCAGTCGACAAGGCGCACTAGGTGCTCGATTTAGTATACAGAAATCGCGAGACAAAGCACTAAAAAAATAAAAAAAAAGCAACAAAGTCGACCTACCCGTTTTAGATATAATCGAGGCACAGACAGACCAATGGCAGCAAATGCGTTTTTGGGCTTAAGGGGTTCTGAAACGCATAGATCCGTTGAAATCTGCACACTCGATTCGATTATAATACTTTCCTTACCTTTGTGGCAAGGATAGTAATAGTTGCTTTTTTTAATACGGCATTTTTCTTTATTTTCATCTTTTAAATTTAAGAAGAAGAATAAAATATGCGTCTCATTGCCGGGGCTAAGCGTTCACATTTGGCCGATCACAGGGTATCTTCACCTTGGTTTCAATGTTTCAGTGGAAACCAAAGCAAAACTAATATCCTCTTTCATGATAAATATGATGCACTAACCATTCCGTGTATTCTATCCTTTACTAATATTCCTGAATATTTTTCGTAGTCCTTCAAAGTGAAATGTAATTAATTAAATTAAAAAATAGCAATCCCGTCTAGATAACCAAAATCCAATCATGTAGCCAACTACATAGCATTGATTCTGTTAAAGGAATTGAGAAATAATACTGTCTGTGCCATACCAGTATTGGGAACGAAACAATCCTTGTTTTCCCATTCTCGTAACATCTAATCCTGACCTGAAGAGACTGTTGCTATTGGAGACTCTACTATACCCTTTACCTGTATCACGAGCCACTCAGCGGTGAGAGGCCTTATCCCATGTTATCCGGTTAGGGGCTGGTAATGAGAGCTTTAGTTAAGCGTTGCGGTACCCGAGCTTAGAGGAGACTCGGCTGTATTCAGGGGAGAGCCGCTAATATAGAGGTAATACACCTGTGCCCACCGCATCCTAACCTCTAAGCTTATCCCTGCTTTTCTCCACTGGGTTTGTGGCAAAGGTATTCGTGGGCAAACTGTTAAAAGGGAGAAAATTGCAGATTAAAATGTGTCGTCAAATTTATATTCTAAATGAAATGTTTCAAAATCTAACAGTTGCTATAAACATGGAGGCATCTCGAATTGCGAAATATCATCAGATTATATGCACAATCGTTTGATACTAACATCCAATAAATAGCTAACTAAATGTTAACACATTTATGAGGATCTTCCCCCGCTACCCCCTCCAAACTTACAAACTTCTCACACAGACCGAATCCTACAGATTGTTTATCACACAACGGGCAAAAAAAATACCTATTTAGAATTTTATATTTCTACAGTTCATAATTTTTATTTTATAATACAATATTTATACAAGACTTAGGCTAATGTGCCTGAAATTCGTTCCGTCACCTAAATTTGTCCCCCAATTATCTAGCTTTGATATGGCCAACTGAAAAAACTCTTTAAATACTTCAGCACCACCCAATTCACTGTTGATAGTAAAATAGTTGCGACTCAGTATTTTTCAACGATAGAATGAGGAGAAGCTGGTTGAAGTTTTTGTTAAACTTCAGAACATTATTCTGGTGCATCAAGGAAAGATATTTTTTATTTTATGGTTAATATTCGTAGACTATAGTATTTTTTTCATGTTGAAATTGTCCGAGAACCATATGCTTATTCATTAAGGTAGAGAAAGCAGCCGTTGTTTTCATAGTTTGAGTCCTGAACTCGTCCCACTCAAGGTTTTTCAACTCGTCCCGGGGATCCAGGCGGGGGGGGGGGCATGGATTTAGGTGATTATAACGATATTGAAATTCGCTCCCCTTTGTCCCTGATTTCAAATAAATAGTAAATTGTGAATTTAATTGGGGAAAGAAATTAGGGCCACTTTTAAAATCCTAACACTTAGGCAATTATTACTTTTGTTTACTTAGATGAAAGATCAGTTAGTTCTGCCCAATAGCGATACCAACATCTGTCAATATAAAAAAGATCTGCTTGTATTATTTTTGGGGGAATTATAAACTTTATTTTAACATATTAAATTTCAAATTTGTCTTAGGGGGACAATATTGGACACCTTCCCTTATATCAGATTAGTTTGGGTACATATTTTTTTCAATTTATTCTTTTAACAACCGCCCCCACCGGACAACCCAAAAATGCCACTTTTCGCACCCTCAAAAATAAAAATTTAACGACGCACTTAGCGCCGCAATCCCTTCTCCCTGCGGGTACCCCTGCTTCTAAGTTCTTATAAAAGTTGAATAACAATCATTTAGCTAATATTTATCCCTACATACTTCCTCATTCCTACGCCGTTGACATAATTCTAAAATAAATAATAGTATTGCCAGTTTAGCCCACTTTTCCTTCGCTTTTTCAAGATGATTTTCTTGTCCCCTTCCTCAACAAGATTTATACACCAGACATTTTTACCCTTCATCTCCTCACGACGTAAGCTAATAAAACGTTCTTTATCAGTGCATCCCAAATGCTATCCTACATTTTCCTTTAATAATGTTCCGATTATGCCTGTATCCGATTAATAGATCGTATGCCAAGGACTTCATCCTGTATGAAACACCTTCATGACTAGTAAGTAGAGGAAATCGATAAAAAAACCAATGGTTATTAATCGCTAACAGAAAGAATAATTTAAATTTAAAAACTACATTTAATAACTTCACTATTCCTAATACTATCAGGTTATGTATTAACGTCCGAACTGATTTGAAAGTCCAAAATGATAGGAGATATCCAACAATATATCTCGGTAATATTAACATGAGGGATATTTTAAGCAGCCTGTGCAACAGCACTTGGGCAAAAACAGTCAACGGTTTTAGCATAAATGCTAATGAGCTATTATTCCAGAGAGGTCTGATGCCATTGGATGGCTTTGAATGCCCAATGTTTACTGTACAAAGCTAATCGACCCAATTGTGCAAACTGTGAATCCGGTCTTGTCTCTCTCTCTCTCTCTTTTTTTTTTTTTTAATAATTGTTTATTCTGCTAAATTATTTGACTTTAGTAAAAGAAAGCGTCGATGTAGATAGAACGGATAAAGCCACACTGACGAATATATTGTTTCCAGTACGAATAATTAGGAATTAAAAAAAAATGATTATGTTCATGTAAAATGAAGATGAATGGAGTCTCATTAGAACGATGTTTACAAAATTCAAAGTTAATGTATAAAATATTAATAAATAAATCTTAAGGTAAAACAATATTCGCGTAGAACAGTATCTCGAAACCATACTAGCAATATTTTTACGGTTAAAATAGATTCCGACTGAAACAAAAGATCAAAATGAAACGGTAATTTTATTATACAGTGAAGAATAAAAAAACGAAACATACAGTTCATAAAAAAAAAACCTTTTTTTTCAGTCTTTTCCTACTAAGGTTGAGGTGACCTGATGAAGACCTGATGAAGGTGGGTCGAAATGTCCGTATTTAATAAATAGCAGCCACTATTCTATTTTATACTTGACCGCCGTCTGGGTGGTAATTTCCTTCTCAATTATTTTTTATTAACTAAATTATCTTTTTATTGATTGGACATTGACTTACTCCGCCATGGGAGAATTTTCCAAGAGCTTTGGGTTCCTAATAACTATGAACTATCAGCTAAATACTCCAATAGTTTCATTGAAAATGGCTAAGTGATTTAAGAGAACAAGACGTCCTAACATATTCTGGATAGTGGCAACAAAAAAGACAGATCATTTTGGATTCATAGCGAGGATTACTACCAGAAAAGACATATCTTAATTATTAGGGAAATGTCGAAATACTTTTCATCGGACCGATTATTTTACTGCCTTATGTAATTCAACAAGTAATAGAATCCAGTTCCTATTTATATTAAAGATATTTAATAAAGAAGTTTATAGGAATTAATAAAGAGAATTTATTTAATAAAAAGATAAAAAAATAAAATTATAATCAAAAGTAAAAAAAGCAACATATATTTATTTCCACTATATAATGTGGATATATAAGGATTATACTATATTTTATTATAAGTTCTAACAAATTGTCTACCACTAGCGTAACTAGGATCCAATCGAATCGACATATTTCCCATTAGAAATATCAATCACTATTTTTTTATTACCAGATATTAATGATAATTATAAACGTAGGCAAACGCACAAAAAAAAAAAATAAAAAATAATAATACAATTTTCTTTAAAAAAAACTCTCTAATTTAATCGATTACAATCGAGGATAAATTATTAGGCTACTCTTATTTCCATTGAAAAAGCGAAGAAACTGAAGAGTGGTGTGTAAACTTGGTAATCCGCATGAAATATGTTTACGAACGGAAATATCACCAATGAGCTATTAACATTACTGCTTCTACATTTTCATTTACACTCAACAACAATTCCTATTTAGAATAACATTGAGTACATTTATTTCTTGAAATTTTTCGATACCTAGCTTAAATATCTAAAATTTGTTTTTATTATTGTTTAAAATTTTCAAATCTTGCGACGCTCCTCAACATCAGACGCCCCAATGCATTGTCTCGGTTGCCTTAGTGTTATTAACGCCTATGATGTCTAGTAATATTTAAAGAATGCTGTGTGTATAGCAAACGATTAGAACATCACAGCACTTTTTTGATAATAAAGTGTTTCTCTCTCTTATTTTAATAGCTAGAACACATTTATTCTGACATATTTGTAATCTTTTCAAAAAGTTTACATTCTTACATTCCTTATCAGTCCTGAAAAGTTATTTGCTACTGGTTAATCCTCCTTGTTCATATAAATAATGATACAAACTCCAACCTAATCCATCTATAAACTGGGTGACAACAGTAAAGACATCCCCGGCTTTAAGGGCGTAGAGGAGCGGATGAGATAGCCTGGATGGCAGCTGATAGCGTTATCAGAACCAAAACAAGGGAGGCAACTGATAAGATAGTCTCAGGTAGTATTCGGCCCAGGTCAGGTAGTCTCACGGGAAGGCTGTGTATCGGATGCAGAAGAGGATGTGAAACATTGTGGGAATTTTGGTCGGGAGCTTGAAAGCTTAGCATTGAAATAATTTTGATAAACACCGAATCGATTTCCGCTATGTTGGGAACTGGCATATACACAAAAGATAAATGATATTCCGGGATAGGTCATATTAAAAAAAAACTCGATCCACATTGCAGGTCATAAGGGGTAAAAATTTTAAGGAAAGAGGAATGAAACAAAATAAGTAACGTAAGTCATAAATTTAATACGTAGAAGTAATGGAACGAATATGTTTAATGAGATTTATTCATCTCTTGTACATTCGGGCGATACATCCTTATCCGTGTTATTCACGAAAGGCCCTATTTCATTTATTTTTACACACGGATTCGGAAATAATAACATCATTACATCACTGTATGAACATGTCATTAACCATTGTATAATAAGAATTATACAATCAAAATGTAAAATAAAAAAAAGCCGAAATGTAAGTAAACGAATACAAAAAACCTTGAGCAGCAGAATCCAGTCACTAAGATTGTACTTTAAATTATTTTTAATTGTAACTAAAATAGAAAATATCAAAATGGCGGGGGTGTGAGAAAAAAGTTGGGACCCCCAACAGGCACATATCTGACACCACCTCAATTCACATCCAAATATTCAACTCTCTTTGGAGGGACTGTAGCGGTGCGCAAAACCGCGAAAAACATGCCGACTGACTCATAATGAATTTCAGCACATTTGATCCGAAGGTAGTTGCTGGAATTGCCCAAATGTATCGAGAAAAGTGCGTAAAACTTTAACAACCGTGAAAAAACATTTGGACATGCCGCAATGCTAGTTGAAATTTACCCCCACAATGATTTTCAGCTCATTTCATCTAGAAGGGGGTCGGAAGTGCCCAAATGTAGGGGGGAAATATATATATGTATATGTATATATATATACATATATATATATATATATATATATATATATATATATAAATAATTTTATATATAATATAATATATAAATAATTATTAATTAAATAATAATTTATATATAATATTATATAATTTAATATATTATAAATAATAAATTTCACTTATCTGTTAATCTGAATTATCCTTGTGGGACAATCAGAAACAACAAAGTTTATTTTTTTATTACAATTAATGAATGCAGGTATTGTAAATATCTGACATGTTTTGCAGGAATAGTGATGATCGCTACCTTGGAAGAAGACCAGGACAACTAAAAAATTAACGATTTTCCAATTTTTGAGTAATCATAATCAACGAGATGATTATGTTTTTATGATGAAGAAAGCAACAAAAAATATACATCGTTCGATCGTTGGAGAGCAGTAGTTTTTTATACAATATTGCCGCAAGTAAAAAAATTTAGGTCTAAAAGTATGTTTGGAATAAAAAATTCCTTACATAAGTTATCACCAAGCAGTTACTTGAAAATGGGTTCAAGAAACTATGTATACAATTGTAAAAAAACCTGTGATAATCTGTTGAAATTTGATTATGAAAACTTCAAGCGCCGTTTTCTCGAAATTACAGCTTTTGCAGTTGTTCCGGTTTTCTTCAAAGGTAACGAAATATATATATATATATATATATATATCATTACTATTGCTGCAATACATACCATATATTAAAATACCTTTTCATTGATAGTATTATTGGCAATATTTATACTTATATACAGTCAACCCAATATTTTTTTGTAATAACTTCAATAGCATTACCATTTTTCAATATTTTTAGATAGATAGATAGAAGAAGAACTATATTCTGGGACCATGTCCCTTAAGAATAACAGAATAGAACAAATAAAACAGTTTATATTATTTATAGAAGAGAAGAGGATAAATTCAATATATTGGAACTGGAATATTTGAAGAGGTGAACTACAGTTAGACGACTGATCAGCGGAAGTACACGTTGATACAAATAGGATTTCACACTATTTTACATGTATAGGGAGGAAATGTTACAAAAACTGGATTAGATGTGCTGTGGTCAGACATCTGGTTGAGGTATAGCGACCTGAGGTTCATTGTCGTTGCCTTCCCCAGCAGAAAATGTCCCATCCCACGCTAATCCCTCTTTTGTCGACAACCTGCCTCCGATTCACAGTTTGACTTAGTGTCTTCATCGCTTACTTAGCCTGTCGTCAACCCTCTTTCATCCTTTGACAGGCCAAGAGAGTGCCTTTCAGGGATTCTCGGCAGAATTTCGAACCGCTTTTCTGTAAAAACCAGGATGACAATGTTGAACTCAAAGACGTAGCATCAGTTTACGGCTTGTATTGAACATTGTGAAATGAAAGGGAATTCCGGAATGTGGATATTTTTGTAATCGATACTCGATACGAGCCACGGTGCGGCTGTGGACCAAAATAAATAAACACAGAATGATCATGTTCATTGGTTAAATATGTTAAAATGGGTTCATTGAATTTGTCTGGTAAAAAATAGTTGGAGAAAGTAATGAATGGTTCTGATGTTTTAATCTTATTTTTCATTGTTGGCGCTAAATGTCCTCTACGATAAAAAAAAAAATCGAAAAGAGACAAAAAATTATTGGAAGATTCAAAAACAAAACCTCATGTCTTTCAAATAGCAGTAAATAGCTAACCATTCAACGTTTCGCCTATTCAGGTGTCAGGGTAGAGAAAAACAAGATCACATAAATGTAGAACAAAGACAGCACATCTCACATCAACAGTAAAAAAAAATATTGATCTCCTACTAATACTGCTGATACATCTCAGAGTCATTCTCAAAGAAAATGCCACTTTGGCTGTCCGTAGATTTCTAGAAGCTTTTTCATTTTTTCGGTTTTCATTTTTATTTTTCTACCCCTCAATCAAAATTTAGTTCTTCTCAAAAACATTTAGAGCTATTTAATGTTTTAAAACGTTTCAAAATAATATGTTTGTGAACAAAATTTCATGTGAAAAGTTTGCGCGAGTTACATTTTGTCCGAAGCGAATGTCGAAAATTTTCATTAAATATTTGAAATCAAAAATGTATATAATGCAGGTCCGTCGTACAACGGCAACTAGTCCTATTTGGTAATAACGCAAAAAAACTTAGATAAAATCGAGAAAAAAAGTTTGTTGTTCGTAACTAACGTGACATAAACGGTTTTTTTTAAGTGCCTAAAAAATCGTAAGACTCGACAGATTTTGTTCGATTTGGCACCGACATAACACTTATGTAGGGCCCAAGATTACTTTCTATATACGTGAATATTTAGTCTTAATTTTTTTTTTTTCAAATTTCTAAAATGACAGTTAATTTCATAATGACACCTAAACACTTATTTTATGCATTTTCACTCGTTATATTGTAAAATGTATACTCACTAACAATTAAAACGTACAGTAACAATTTTTTTTCTATATCATATATAAATATCTATATAAATGTATATATACTTTTGGCTTAGAGCAACGCCTACAGCCTCATCGTGACGTTTTTAACCAGGCTTGGGTTTCGCTCGAAGGCCATCCTCTGACCTCATACATCTGAGGAACGAGTTTGACGTCAAGAAATCCCATATCAACGTCAGAAAAATGTGCTTCATCTTTATCGCTTAATGCATTGGACCACTTGTTAACATTATACGTTATTAGCTAAATTAAATATTTTGAATTAAAAAAAAGTCATGAAAGAAAATTACTTTCAACCGTTATTTATTTTATTATTAATTTTTAATAAGTTGTTTTAATTTTTATTAACTTTTAATTTTTAAAATCTTTGTCTGTTAAATATTTTAATACAATTTAAAAATATGTAAATATTTGTAATTCACATGCATATAATATATCGATTGATTTGATGTATGGATTGAGCAGGTTTAAAATAAGCGACCCACCATCACTGTTGGACGAAAATAAGTAAAATAAAATATTTAATTTAATTTAAATTATCCAAAATTAATGAGGTGTAAACAAAAAAAAAAGTTACCGTTTTATCAAATTTTGTCAAGGAATGTAAATACTTACTTTAAACTTTTCAATGTTTAGCATTAACTAATACTCTCGTGTGAAGGATTAAGCAAGCTTGATTTTAAACATTTGACCCCCTGCAATAAAGCCTTAGTACACCAGTTGCAACCATCAAGAAAGGTGACGGTTCCTTACTAAATATTAAGAAACTATTGAAAAAAAAAATTACAGCAGCTGAAACATCACGTGCAATCAATCAAAATGAAAGTGAAGGTGTCCATCGTTCAGTGAGGTTTTGGTTTGAAAAATTCAGCAAAGGAAATATGTCCTTGAAACGGAAGAAGAGCTCAGGGCGACCACCAGTGGATATCAGATTGGATATGATATGGATATGATACTGATATGATTGGATATGGATATTGGTTTTGAGATTCCATGAGGTACTGACGCGCGTTCTATCAACTCAGAACTTTACAGCTTACAGTTGGACAGGAAACATGCGAAATTATCAAAGAGTTACCCAGCTTTGGCTAACAATAGAAGTGTTCTATTCCAGCAGTATAACGCTCGGCCAAACACTTCCAGTCGGACCAAGGAAAACAATCTTTAGGTAGTCCGAGAGCCCGTGCAAAAAAATGGTCATTATCTGAAGAATTTTTTCTATAAATTTTTTTAATCCTTATAGCTTTGAGATTAAAAAAAATTAAGAATCCGCCAATCAGATCATGCTATCTGAATAAATGGCAGCCTCAAAAACTCGAAATTTTAGGACTAATTTTGGTTTTTCACCTATAATATCTGAAAGGTGCGTTCTATCGAAAAAGTTATTGTAAATTAAATTAAAGAGCATTAAATTGTGCGTCTAATGATTACCAAAAAATAATAATTTGGTTAAGTGGGGTTGTCGAAAACCACGGTCAAAAAATGACGATTTTGTCAAAAATGGAAACAGAGCACTATAAATGTATCTGCAGCTTGAAAATGAGTTCTCTAAGAGATAAAACCATACAATAAAAGTTGCAGAGCATCATATTCTGCGCCCATTGAGCACAAAAAAATTTAAATTCATTTGAATACACCTCTCGAAATTGGCAACCTCCCGATATCCGGCTATTGGCATATCAGCCCAGTAGAGATATCATTTGGGTTTTAAACAAATTGAATAATATTGATTTTCAGCTATTTTGTATGGATTACTCCTCTTTTAAAATATCCAAGCTTCACCATCTTGAAAAACCGCAAAGAAAAAGGATTTTTTTTTCACATTTTTCCGAAATAACTTGCTTTCAGTGAATTTGGTAAAAAAATCTCATTGCCATTTCCAAAGAACGTTAAATTTTCTGCAAGTTTTGTGTGTTATATTTTTGATAATTACTGAAATACGGAGGCGTAAAAATTTGGAAAAATGAACAAAAAGAAATATCCAAATTCAAAAAGTTGGATATGGCAGTGGTTTTGCATTAGATATGATTTATTTTAAGTTCAGATAAAACTACAGACGCCCCAAATAATAAAAAAAAACTTGTCTGCCGACATTAGGAGGGGATGTCCCACCGGCAGACAAAATTCGGCTAAAAATAATGTCGGCTCAGTGTACACCGGATAGGGCATAGTAATGTACTAAATATTGAAATAATGATCCTCATTAATGAAAATTGGTATCGCCACTCAATATATATACAATCGTTTTTACAACCATGGTCTGATTTTTTTTTTTAATTACAAAAAATCTAATGGGCTTATTTGCACATAAATTCATGTTTGAAAGCTTAACATGCAAACCTACAACATACTAAGTTGTATGCTCAATTCTCAATATATTCAGGAATATGGATCATTTAATGAATTGCTTTATTATAAAGAATTATATTTTCTACGCTGCGTCAACAATTGCAAAAATATGAATTTTTTTAAATAATATTTTTAACTTGAGGTTAGTGAATAAAATTCGACTTTTTGTATTTTCAATATATCACTTACATCAAATATACGTTTTTCTGCAATTCTAATTTGTTTGTTTCACGAAATTACGATTTTCCTTACATACTGGTACAACAATACTCAAGGAACAAGGGCGACTACGAAGACAAAACCAGAAAGCTGGTACGCGGCAGCTTAAATTATTTATGAAGGAGTGGAGCTTTGATCGGAGGAGGGTAGTGGAAAAAAGGGCTTTCGAGAGGCATCTGTCAGCCCCTTGACTCAGCCGAAATGCTATATCCAATATTCACGGACGATTGGAAGCCAAAAGGGTCCACACCTGTGTCGGTTGTCAGCATGTGCCCGTCCGCAATCCCTTAATCAAAATATATCTCCTCACGCGGGGAACCGATCTCGGCCTAATTGGCACACCGCACAGGGTCAGCAATGGGACCCTTTGTTCTCTCAACAAGTCTCGACCATGGGATGAGCGGGCTTCCACTGCTCAAATGACATGATGAAATGCGATCCAGTAAACCCTAGAGTAAGTAATAGGCGTCTACATTCATTAGCAGAAAAGTTTTTTTTTTTCAAAATGCCTGATATTATGAAGCGTCTAGCTCGTTTTGACAAAACAAACTTAATTAGTTCAGGATACGTTTAGTAAATCAGAATATATATAAAGTTTAAATCAATAAAAAATAATAGGGGATGATTTCTAGGATGTTGAAGAGTTCTTAGCTTGAGCAATGTGCAATAACTAATCTCTTACAGTGACTGAGAGGCAACCAATAGTAACATTACAATAGAATACATTTTATTCTATTAAGGAATGTTTCATAGAAATTTTATCTATTACTTTATTTAGTTTAATTTAGTTTTTATATATTCTTAATAATTACATACTTGTTCCATCATTTTATTCTTTCTCTTTATTAAGTTATCTCTTTATATATTATTAATTGGGCTATTGTCATAGCATCCTATTATAATATCCTATTATAATTCCTTAGTTTTTTCTCTTGCTGCAGGTCCCAGTCACTGGGAGTAATTCTGACGTTGTCATCGACAAATGTGAGCATTGTGTCGAGTAGACTGCTGGTTCCTACGCCTTGGTTGAAAGTGCCACAACCTAGGCTTAGCTCTCATAAGCACCAGGTCCAGGACCAATATGAACCAATATTCCCGGCGTCGTCTCCAACTCCTTAGAGGTATGGTTACCGGCCCTTACGATGTTTCTCGTTTTGCGAAACAGGGTTTGTCACAGCCAAAATCGTACCAATATCTGCTTGCCTTTCAGGCAGGACTCATTGACTTATTGCTCTACAATATACCACATCGCGCGGTATAAGATCTCAATGATCTCAAGTGCCAAGGGAAAAAAAAATACTAAACATTCATTATGGTCTACTAACATTTATTATCGGTACACTATATACATATTTCTTTGCATGAGTATACATGATACAAAGGAAAGAAAAACAAGTTTGTTTGTTTAAATTTTACTTAGATTATAGATATTTAAAAAGATATATAAAAAAATCATTAGTATGGGCAAAAAATAGCAATACAATTCCAAAAATTATTTTTTAACGATGTTACTTTTTAAAAAAGATTCACTCATATCAACTTTGTGTAAAGGGAATTCAACATTTTCCTTTTTAAGAGATTTTTAATTGTTTACTTTTTTCATTTTCATCAAGGGGGTCCTTTTTAATTTCATAGAGTGCTGGTCTTCGCCGGTCGGTTATTTTCAACTATAGCGTCCACATAAATATTGGGATTTGCAAAGTTTATTTAAACATTAATTAACAGTTTTTTGGGTGGATTGAGGAAATCATTGATACACCGAAGTCATATGTATTTTAATGCCCCAGCCTTATGATCACTTATAAATATCTTTGACGACAGGCCTACATTCTATTGCCCAACTCTTATGGATAAAAGTGTACATGTCATCCTCGTTATGCGCGGGCTCTGCATAAGTTGCTAGGCACTATGCAAGGTATGACGGAAGCAGTTTGTAACAAGTCATATTTAATCAAAAAATAAAACATAATTATTAAAATTGAAGTACGGGTTTAAGATATAAATCATTGTGGAAGATGAAGCATAGAGTATCAAAAATAACGGATAATAAATAAGCTGTCGATATTTCGTCAATTCAGACATCATAAGAATAGAAGAAAAAAAAAAGTCATATGTATATAAAGACAAAATGCCTCACACCCACAATAAAAAGAGGCATATCAACTAGAGACAATACCACACTCCAAGACATCCACGCACATACTGGAGGAGAAGGGAGGTTACAAGATAAATGGTTAAATCCGGAAAAGGTTAAATTAAAAACCGATGATCATCAGAAAATAGAAAAACAGAAATAAACTTACTAAATAACCGAAAATATACAAAAGACCATAAAAATGAATCAAATAATGAATAGAAAAATAATAAATACAAAAAAAAAATATAGGAAATTAAAAATGCAGAGGAGAGGAAGGTTCATATCAAGAAATCACTGTATAAACGCATATTCCACAAAACATATTAATATAGAAGAGCAAAAACTCAAAAGGAGACATAAAATAGTTCTGAGGATACAAATAGAAGATTCAACACATAAAGCCTAGAGTCTCTGAAATAACGGAAAACAACTATCCGGTCGATATGTTGATTTTGCTATTGCCATGTAATCTCTCTTTTCCTTCAGTATGACACTGTGTGTAGATGTCTTGGCACTAAGTACTTTCTCTAGTTGATATGTCTTTAGACTGTTGATGTGAGATATACTGCAGTTTGTCTGTAAATATATTTTTTTCTTCTGTCCTGATGATACCTGAATTGGCGAAATATCAACAGGTTAATTGTTATTCGTCCTTTTAGAGACTCTAAGATTCATGTTCGGAAACTTCCAGTTATATCCTAACAGTTGTTTTAGGTCACTTTTTGGATTTTTGGTCTTCTATATTAGCATGAATTTTAAAACACCCATTACAGTTAGGAAAGGGTGGAAACCTCTGGATAGTCTTGAGGGGTTATCAGTCCCTTGCTCTTATTAGATTGAGGTGAAAGCTTCTCCAGATTAGAGTGGCAGTCGGGATCTATATCTGTAAAGCAATAGATAAACCCATATCTTCATATTCATAAATCCATATCGTTTCAGTGTCAAAACTGACTTTAGATGAAGAATCTATGTAATTGACAGGTTATTAAATAAAAAATAAAAATATTCTGTACAAAAACTAAGTAATAAAAAAAAACTTTAAGTAAAAAAAAACCTAAAACTATATAAAAAACGATCGACGAATGTGTGCGACGATAGAAAACGCGTCAAGTAAGTATCAGTTAAACACTGAAGCATAATTAGTGAAAGCAGCGCCTAATTGTCAAGTATAAAAGACATGCGAGAAACTCCTATGACCGATTTCGTGAACAGCATATCAACATTCCGAACAAAAACAGAAAATATTAAAATAAAAAAATGTCTATAATATAGTAAAATGTAAATAATTAACATTTAAAAATAGATAAAGGAATCTACCAATGGAATTTCTTACGATATCATTCCGCTGAAGTAAATTTGATTCCGAGCAAAAATTGTATTAATTTATTTACTTTCTGAAAAATGCTATTAAGCTTTATAACAATTTAATTTATCATGGAAGATTTATTTCATTAAGTTCTTAAGGCAATTGCGAATTAAAAACTCTTCCTTATATCTTTATTTCCATTTTTTACATTAAGTCTAACGTTTCATGGCATTTGCCTCATCCTTAGGGTTCATATCTAATTGTGAATAATATATATATCATAAAATCAAAAAATATTGTCATTTACATCAAAATAACAAACAATATTTTCAAAATTTTGTAATCCTACCAAATAACAATAATATAATGTTTATACAATTATTTTAAGTTCAAAATATAATAAATTTTAGTAACTATTTTCCTTTTAAAAACTCGTGTACAAAATAAAGATATATTTTGTGATATTCTGCAGTTAAATATTTAAAATTTCCAAAGAAATACTTGCAGTCTGCGTATTAATTTTCACTATCACATATACCCAGAATTATAAACTATCTAATCCATTTTTCTTTATTTATGCTATTCCCCCTCTCTTTACTTTTGTTTTTATCAATATTTAAAATTTGCAATCAACTCTTACTAATATGGTCTTTTAGTATTAAATTGTAAAATAATTATTATTTTAGTCTGTATTTAACTAATTAATTACATCTGCATAGTAATTATTAATTTTTTTAGTACCTCTCTTGAAGTTAACTGTATTTTTTATGTTTTTAGTTATAGCTTCATAAAAAAAGATAAATAAAAAAAATGCTTTTAAGCATTATTCATAGGAAACCATGTATAAGGAATACCCTAATAGTGGGGATAATCCATATAATTCTATACCTCGAAGCTAAAATACATTATCGTTCTCTTTTCCCTTTTCGTAGCCGCCATTCTTCGTATCTACTTTCTTTGACCATTTTTTTTAGGTCCGCCTCCTTCTCCTCTCCGATGACATGTTATCTGGGCATCTCTATTCGGCCATCTTTCCACCTCTCGCTTTCCGACATATCCTTTAACCTCTCAGTGAACTTCTCGGAATTTTTTTCTTAATATCATAAAAGACAATAAATTAATGGGAGCAAAACCTAGAGAAAAGAGACAAAAATTATTATTATTAGAAGATTTTTTAGTTGTATAAGAAGTATACCATGATAAGTTAAGAATCATTTGCAAATGTACACTTCAGTGAAGATTAGATCAATGAAAATCATTAGATGAAATAAATGCAGACCAGAGATCGCACATCTCACTTCAAAGACTTCTTATTTTCAAATACCTAAAAAATACTAACTAAATGGACATTGTACACCACCCCAAAACAATTTAACTTGTAATGAAGAAAGATAGTCCGGTTACATTTAAACAGCCTTTAAGTTTATTCCATGTTATCAGGGAATTAGACCCCATTAACCTTTCCCAAACTTCCATTCACATATCACAAACATTGATGAATGATTTATGAATTCAATACTTTAAATACAACCTATATAATTCCAACAAATAAGCTTTTCATTTTGTCTAAAATTAACGATATCCTATCCTACAGTACCACCTTGAGGGTGGTAAGTATTATGGATGTCAATAACCGGATATTTATTACCGGTTAATAATCGGATAACGTTTTTTTTTTCGAATAACCGGTTCTGTTCGGGTTTTTTGCTCAATAGGTTTTTTTCATTTTTATAAATCAAAAACCGAAGAAAAACCGATTGAAAATAAATTCCGTAAAAAATGAAAAAAAAAAAAAAACCATTGAGCAAAAAATACGAAATAAATGTCCTATCATATCAAAGAGTACATAATAAATAACGTTATAACGATTACAAAATAATGTAATTCTAAACTCTATCTATCTCTTACCCATCTGCCCACCTCCTAGTGCGTAACTCCATGGTAAAGTTGCACCGTTCCACGTAACGTAACGAACTAAAAGTACAACTTAATTTTCATTGTTTATTTCGCGCTCATAAGTAACACAGTAGCGGTTTTAAGGTTCACAGATTTGTTTTTAGTTTATTATTGGCTACTCATTTTCTTTTTCATTCTCAGTTATTTCTCAAGTCAGTCAGTTTGTTAGTTTCATTAAGATAATTCATCATCATAATCGATCCTCTCTATCGCTTTTTGCAGTGTGAGGAGGAGGTCTATCCACCCTTGTCGGTACTCCACCAGCTGCCCTCTCCTATTCCACTCCAGTCCTCTTTTCCGAAAGTCTTCTTTAACATTGTCCCCCACATAGTCCTAGGTCTTCCTTTTCCTCGTTTTCCACCAACCTCTGCATGATAGACCTGATTTGCGATTCTTTCAGGTCCCATTCTTAAAATGTGGCCGTATCATCTCAGTCGATTCTCTTCTATCTTATAGTTGCCTTGTCTCGATCTAATGGTGGTGTTACGGACCCTGTCTCTTCTTGTCTTCTCTTCTATCTTTTGGAGGAATCGCATATCTAATGCTTGGATTCTTCATTGATTCCTCTTCGTCAGAGTTCATGATTACGTGATAAGTACGTTAGGATGGGAAGAAACGTGGTTTTGAATACCGCCACTTTCGTATTATTTTTCTTTTCCTTCTTATTAGAAGATTTAAGATTCATTAAGATAATTAAAGATTTTCAATTTTTTTTTTAATCACTTAAATTCCTACTTTAGTCCAGTCAATGAATGCTCAATGATATTTTAACCTGTTTTGAATGATTATAACTACTCTCCGAGCGGGAGGGAACGTTTGTTAAATCACATTCCGCTTATATCTTTTGAATAAAACCGTAAGACATTATCTGTACCAGCATAAAGTATAAAATTTAATTTTCTCAAAAAAACAGTAAATATCTTACCACTTAACGTTTCGCCGATCCAGGCATCATCTGTACTAAAAAAAATAAGATATTAATGCAGACCAGATATAGCACATCTAACTTTAGTTTAGATGGTACATTACTCCAAAACAGTTCCTATCTCATGGAAATAAAGGTTATTTAATAAAAATAAATTTCTTCTTATGTCTTTCAGGAAAATTTGAAGATAAATAAATATATATATATATATATATATATATATATATATATATATATATAAAAGGCTTTTATCCGTCAGCTAAACCTCTTGACAGCTCCCACAATCCAATTGGACAAGGATTCAACCAGTTTCTTTTTTCTATATTGTTTCTAATGAGACGAGGTAGAACCGGGAGTTATGAGGGTAAGCAAAAATTCAAGGAAAGTTGTGCCTGAATACAGAGACGGCCGCTTATTGATTTCCTCTTAGCCGGCCGATATTGCTTCAGCTAGTTTTAATCAAGTTTCGCATCGGCCCGGCCCGCCTTCAGCTCTTGTTTGCCGACGGTATTAGAGCAAGTTTCCTCTTCTGAAATATTTTCCGAGAAATTTATTAAGGCGCAATTTTATCTATCGGATTCTTTTTATGACAAACATTTTGTAAAATAAACAGTTCAGGGCTAAACACATCCAGTTCTATAATTTTTTTTTTTGCTAATCAGAAACGAGCCGACGGGTAAACGTCCTAAACTTATACGGGATTAGTGTGTCATGGCCTGATCTAGTAGATTTAGGCTCAATGGAAGGAAGTTTGTCGGAAACGATTGTTGGTGGTGTAAAGACTGAACTTGTGTGCAGTAAAAAACTGAAAACTGTGCACTAAAAATCTCAAAGTCAATCAACAAGAACTCAAAATGTGTATATAACGCCTTACAAATTTAATAAATAATGAAATTAAATTAAAATCAATCATATCATGTATATATATAATAATATTTCTCAGAGATACAAGTATATAAACCATGTTCAGGATGATTAATAAGACATCTTCAGACTTTTTTTACATCTTCATTATTAGTTTCACGTTTCGGACTAATTGTCCATTATCAAGTACTTCTTATCTATAACATATAATATACATCTTATATATAATTGGTTAACAACATAATTCTTTTATTCTAAATTAATATCTTATATTTTTTTAGTAAGTCAATTTATGAATTAATACAACTCTGTATTCTAATTGCTATAAATGTTTAATTATGCTATAAGATATTTTTACTATATTAGGTTTCAATTTAACAATAATCATACATTTATTTATATTACTCGTCATAAACAAGCCACTATATTAATCACCATAATGATTGATTTTATTTACCTTGTACATATTAATAATGAGTGAGTACTAATTAACAAATGTATTAATAGATTATTTTTAAAAGTTCAGGTAACAAAAAATAGTTTTATTTGAAATAAAGTGTTTAAATAATGGTCAATATGTTGACGCCTAAAAATAGGGCAAATGAAACTGAATGCTTAGTGATGAAAATATGAGGAAAAAGGAGATAATAAAAACAATTAACATAAATTAATAATTTCTTATTATTGCTAAATAATAATAATAGCAATTAGAATATAGAGGGAGATGTATTAATTCATAAATTGACTAACTAAAACAATATAACATATTAATTTAGAATCTAACAATGTATATATATTAAAATATTGAAATCATTTAACATGTAAATATGTGAACAATAATATTAAAATATATGGTATCGATGTTTGCTGACATGGTTTTGCTGAAGAGTTTTTTTTAAAAGCCTTTTCCACAAACCTTCATTTAAGGGTGCAATTTAAACCCAATTTTAAATAGCTAAGGTAGATCAGCTGTTATGTTACTTTTCATTTTAAACATGCAAAATTTCATCTTCATTAGCATTTTTGTTTTTCAGATACAGTGATCAGTCAGTCAGTGAGTGTAGATGATATTCTATTGTTCCGCTGTTACATTTAATTTCTGTAAAAATTATTAAAGTACTATTCTATATTTTAATGTGTGTAAAAATATAATATTACAAAAATTAAATATTTCTTAAGAAATTCAAATGTGAAACACACAACTAATAGATAAATAAACGAAGGGTTGTCTATAATGTATTGCATATATAATACTTAATGCTGAATACATTTTTAAATAAACGTAATCATCTATCTGTCTATCGAAACTATATTTACAAAAAGAAATTAGTTGTTAATTAATTCTGTAGTCATGGGATTATTTACATATGACTACAGAAGCCTTTCTTTGTAACTCCAATTGTTGGACTTAGACTAATAAATAAATATTTGCAAATGACTTGGTGATTAATAAATGGATATGGTGAAGAGGCTAAATATTTAAGGCTCCATTTATGCTGTTTGCCTTTTGGTTTAGATTAATTCCGTTTAATATTCTGTTGTCCATTATTATCTGCTATCGTAAAGCCCATTACGCGTGGGTTAATTATGTATTTTATCTGGTATTCATTTGTAATTATAGATAGCTACGTGTTACTTTTAATTATACATCAAATGTAATTCGTTAAACAATAAATACATTTAAAAAAAAATCTCTTTAGATAATAATATTTCAGAACCTTGCAAAAGCGAATGACCTCACGTTCTCACATGTGATGAACTTTCATCATAATTAGCGATTGAGACGTCAACTAATTTCATGTTATAATGCATTCTAATTAAAGAGAAAACAAAAACAAGGCTAATATCAATGATTATAGGTATTATCGGCAGTGAACCTTCGGGTTCATAAGGCCTTATTATGTTTGATTATCGGGTATCGAGCCAGGAAACTTTCTGAGTCTCACCCAGTCTCTACGAAGTGAGTACCTGAACCTTCAATGAATTAGGCTGTTAAGCATGGATGTATTATAGTATATCTACAGCACTTAGAAATAAAAATGATTAAATAATATGTAAAAAAAAGAATAACAATATTTGATTGCATTATAAAATATCAATTTATTATAATGTAATAATAAAAAATATTTAAGTACGATGTAATGTTAGGAAAGTGTGTGTATGGACTGATTCAAGTATAAAAATCATCAAAGTATAAGTATAAGTATGAGTATAAAATTTTATACACCTATTTAATTCGATTTTAAAGTATTACAATTAATTAATTCATATTGATATAATTTATTACAAATACTACTAGTTATAGTCACTTTTCCTTTCAAAATTTCGTTGCTAATCAGTTAGAATATGTACAAATAATTTTTGACTGCTCCGTGTCATGCCAAAAATTGAGTTAGTTTTTAGGATAAATTGTATAATTTATTTTCTTTTGTTTTTATAAATTCGTAACTGTGACCGTTTTTTGTTGATATCCTCCATATTTGTTCCCACGTCTGTCTTCCATCTTTCTCCTATACATATTTTCTCCTATACCCTAAATAAGAGGCATTTATTTTCAAATTTTGTACACTTCATGCAAAGAAAAGTATATGCAAGCAATTCGTGTTAAAATAATGAGAATTAAATTACATACATTTTAAACAAGAGAAAAAAAATAGAACAAATATTTAACAAAACAAAATTACAATGAAATCCACTAATGAAAAGAACAAATATTTGACAAAAAACAATTACAACGAAATCCGGTAATGAGAAGAACATATATTTAACAAAAAGAAAAAAGAAAAAGTACAAATATTTAACGAAACAAAATTACAATGAAATCCAATTATGGAACATCACTACATTTAACTGTGTCTTGAATCAGGGCCAGAACTTAGGGGGGAGGGGGTTACTGGCCCTGGGTGGCAGAATTTAGAGGGCGGCAAAATTCGAGTGAAATTTTTTTCGGTAAAGTAAAAAGCATTTTTCGATGCTTTTTGATTGTTTAGCCCTCAATTCAGTCAATTGTATGAGTTAATGCTATGAGATGATGAAATTTATTTCGAAATATATTACCTAAAATACTGTTGTGTGAATTTTATTGGACGAGAGGGGATGAGGGACTGCAAAATTAAGTTTGCCCCCTGCCCTCTGGCTAAATTCCTAGTTCCGGCCCTATATTGAATAGTTGAAATTTATATACATTTAACAATTCGAAATCAATATTGTTAACTCATTTTTATAAAATCCGTTTTGTATTTATTGAATAAATCATGACGTGTCATTGGCCGACTTAACCCTTACAATAAGATGTTTTTACATTGTTTGTATCTGCCCTGTTCGAGTAGACTACGTCCTAAATTTTATGAACAAAATTTTGTGTAGTCTATTGGTCGCAATCACTTATGTTATCTGCCAATAAATTGAATCTTCTAAAGTTATGTTTAATTTTCCTCTGTATGAAATTGTATTCGTTTGTAGCTTTCATATAACGTTTTTAAAATTATAATGTTTTTGTTATAATTTGTTTCCGAAATTAGCGGGATGAATATACATGACATCCTTGATTTTGTTGATGACATCCAATCTGTTTTCCAGTCAATATTAATTTCCTGTTTCAACGCTTGATAAAGAATACGTTTTGTTTTTTATTAAAAACTGTCGCTAATATTTGGGTCTTTTGATGCTATTTTTGCTACATTTCTTAAAATTGTGGAATCTGATTGGATCCATAAAATTTTTGTAACACGATTTTTTTTAAGTTATAAAGTTTTAAGATATTGTGTCTTATTAAGAGGTTTCGAGTATCTGTATTATCATTTAAAAGAAATGTTTTAAAACGGACTTTCCATAACAAATAAAAAATAAAAATAAATTAGACTCGAAGTTTTTCAAAATGAGTGAAACTTTGTTAAGAAAATTTATGCATAGAATGTAACTTAGCGTATAAAACTTTGAATTTTACCATCTTTAGTTTTTGAGTTATAAATTAAAAAAAAAACCAAGAACCGACCATTTTTTTAACACGTTTTGATTCATTCAAATGCTTATAGATTCAAATATATTTGTCCTAGGAAGTAAAAAAAAAATCATTGAATAAAATCGTGAAGGCGGTGTTCCTTGCCAACCAGTTTTCATCAATTTCATTTATCTGAATATTAACAATAAATACATTGTATAAATTAACTCTTAAACTTAAAACCCTAGTTACTTTACAAGTGATTTAGATCATGTAGGATATAATCAAATAATAAATAACTCTACATCAAAGGCCTGCCTATTGACTGGTTATACGTGGAATATTAGATTGTGGTTGTCTAGAAGAGATAGAGGGTTAATACCCTTGCCCATCCCCGGTTGTTTTCTCTGAGCACGAGGACGGGGCCGTACGGCATCTGAATTAAAAAAAGTAAGCGAGCAGAAAGGAGGGGATCGGATAAAGTAAATATCCGCTGTATTATCGGGAAGGTGTTGTTTTAATTCTGTTGTTACTTGTGCCTGCTGCCACGCGACGAGGCAAATTACTCGACCAGCGGGGGATAATATATAATTGATGCCGGGGCCCTGGGAAGATGAGAGGGGCGGCTATTGTAATTTGGTCGAGGAGCGGGCGCCCGGCTCTGCGCAACCCCCGCCCCGCCTCCCCCGACTCGATAAAGGGACACCTCTCCAACTTCTCTCGGCTCTACCGCTCTTATAACTCCGTTTGTTTTTATTTATATTTATTACATAATTATAAATAAATAAATATATATAAATAATATATATATATATATATATATATATATATATATATATATATATATATATGTATATATATATATATATATATATATATATGTATATATATATATATATATATATATATATATATATATATATATGTATATATATATATATATATATATATATATATATATATATATATATATATATATATATATATGTATATATATGTATATATATATATATATATATATATATATATATATATATATATATATATATATATATATATATGTATATATATATTCGTTCGTTTGGATGGAGAGTGCCACAGTACGAAAATCTTTGTTAGTACTTTTTTTTGCCTAGAAAGCTGCTATTCATGTATATTTCTTTGAGAAAAAGTGTCAGATTTTTAGTTTCAGTATTTACCGCAATAACATTTTTATTTTTTTTTAAAATGAAAATCTGTTGAAAATCTGAAAAAGATGCGCCATACAATTCGAGCACTTTTATATCTTCTTACCTTCGTGGGTAGGGGTTGTAAAATCAAGATAGGAAAGGATATTCTTCGCTTAGCAGAGGAAAATGAACTTTTTAATAACGAAGTCAAGTTAATTAATTTACGCCAGTTTATTAAAGTACCATTCTATAATAATCAGAAATGATCTCTTGTACGAGAGGCTGGTCGCTTCGTCGCTTGCCGGATTAGTTCCCCCCACCAATACCAGTACCAGTACCAGTATTGAGATGACATCCATAGTATATAGATATATTCTATATCCAAGAGTATAAATTCGACTCTATGGTCAAAGCCCACGATATAAAAATTCATTCCAAGTTTGGAGCATGTGCCACTGTTTGGCCACCTTTGACTTAAACAAAGCCTAAGCGTTTTTAAATTTTAAATATAAAAATGATAGCTTACTTAATTAATCTTACCCCTGAGAATAATCAGAGTAATACCATTTTCTATCGATTGAACCCATATCTCTGCAACGGTTCTTTGCTCCTGACCAATTCAATAAGTGAAAGCTCCCGCAAAGAGAATTTAGGAATCTTGCTCTCCATTTTTTTAAATGAAACGTAACCAGCTCATTTAACCGACTTTTCCGTTTCACATCATTAATTTAATTAATGAATTGCGATTTACATCTTTTATCAGTCTATTTATTTTTTAATTTAATTGAAATTTTAAAAAATAATAATTTATTAATCATGGATATTAAATAAAAGCACCTATATTTATTACAGGAAAAAAATAAAAATAAAATTCAAAACAAATGTTATTAAAAATGCAACGGTTTTAATTCAATTAGGCCAGTATTTGATTTTGGCCATTTTCAAACTTTTGCATTCATTTATATAAATGCAATATTAACACTAATTGTCTAATAAAATTAATTAATATGTTCAACACTGGGAAGTAAATGTAAACATTTAAAGATTTTATAAAAAATATTTCTTCCGAAAGCTGATATTATTTAACTAGTAAAGTCACATAGTCATTTTAAATCTATGATTAATCAATTATTATAAATTACTTAATTACTTTATTGTAGAGCGATCTTTTCTATCGTAATGTAGCAAAATATCAAGACAACTAATATGTTAGATAATAGGCTATATTGTCTATCCATAGCTATGTTCACACTGTTCGATGCTTCGCTCGATTTTCGATTCGGTTTTGGTTAGGCGCATTGGCCCTAACCAGTGTTGGCAGAGGCGTAGCTAGGGTTAGGGCGGATGAGGCGGTCACCCAGGGATGCCAAGAAATAATTTTTAATAATTTTGTTTCCTTCTTTTTTAGGCTCCGTAAAGAAGATTTATTTTATTAGATTTAAGTCGAACATATGTTTAAATTATTCATCATGAAAAAATGTGTATAATAAGCAGATAGGGACTAACGATACCGATCGATACAAGTAAAGTATCGATACTTTCATTTTGATATCAAAAATACTTGTGATACTACTGATTTAATATTCCTTTCGATATCTTAATGGTTTCGAATATTTGATTTAAGTCCTTGAATGAGTGCCGGTATCGATACTTACGTATTTCCCTAGAAACAGGTAACCTGGAATTGTTGCAGAGGCAAAGCTATAATATAATATTCCTAAGAAATATTATAATAAAAATAATAATATTCCCTCAGAAATGTTATTGTTTGCAAAAGATTCTGCATTATGGATACTTAAACAGCTATGCACAGTATAAAAACTGGTTTAAATCTAGTACAATTACAGCGCGATAGTGAATACTACATTAATAGAATTAAAAGTATATTGTTCTATATTGTCATTATTACTAAAATTTCTTCATTTATACCCTTTTTTCCCCTGTATCTAACATATACCTATTCAGGGAAATCGTATTTTTTTTTGTTCACTATTATTTATTATTTTAAATATTAATTTAAATTTGATATTTATCTTAATGTTTTATTTAAATTTGTTAATATTTAGTAGCATAATCGAATGCCACAGCATTAACAGTGTCATTGCCGAGATGAATTTGCCGGTAAAAGGTCCAAAGATTGGTGATCTCTGTCACGTAAATATGACGGCTAATGAAGTCTCCAAGTTCATATTCGGCTGTGCATGCAGCATCATACTATAAGCAGAAATTAAGTTCTGTTTGTTAAGATCGTTGCTGAAGTATTTAAAAACCTTAATTAAGATAATACTCCAAGACGAGCCAGATGTCACTACATTTATTATTATCGTCGGAGAATTTAATCTTAATGTCTCGCATGACCGATCGTTGCCAGACGTCATGCTCAGAAAGTTCAAGTTGTTTTGAACTGCTTCTGAGGTAAAGTCGAGGAAGGGTCTAATTTTTTTGCGTAGATTACGAATATCATAATCCGGAAATCGAAATATTTATTATGATTTTAGCCAAAATAAAAAAGCATTTATTTTTATTTTATTTTTTCAGAATAAATGCATTTTATCGAAACAAGTTTCAAAAAATGGTGTTACTCTAAAAATTACCAATAATAAAAGACCAGTTACATTGTAAGCTAAAACTAACGGCAACGGCTCAACGGAGAGCCAAACCAGTGCAATCTTTGGTATTTCAAGAAAAAAATGATTTTCATGAACTATACCCTCAGTTGTTTATATAGATTACGAATATGATGATTCAAAATTAAAATCAGATTCAGCTTGAGAATTCGTACAAAAAATGGTTCAGTTACATTTTAAGCTAAAACTAACGATAACGGTCCTACGGTCCGTCAAACCTGTGAAGTGTTCGGCTTTTCAAGAAAAACTGATCATCGCGAACTTCACACTCTACATCGGCGTGTCATGCAAGCCCAAGCGCTTGATTTATGTCAACCTCCTCTCCCCTCCCTCTCGTCGCCGAAAAGGACAATGATGGAAAGTTTTCATAAGACAGGAAAGGGAGTCCTATATCCATAGGATACAATTGATATAAAGAAATGTTCGAGGAATAATATACGTTACCTTTAAATGGATGTTTTCAAAGGATTTGTGGAGCCCCTGGTACAGCCAAACTCCGCATTTCTGACCAATTCCCAGACTTCATTCATCTATGGTAGTTAGTTGAAAAAATTAATCGTAATTATTAAGGCACTCTTTTTCGGTTTCTCTCTCTCTCTCTCTCTCTCTCTCTCTCTCTCTCTCTCTCTCTCTCTCTCTCTCTCTCTCTCTCTCTCTCTCTCTCTCTCTCTCTCTCTCTCTCTCTCTCTCTCTCTCTCTCTCTCTCTCTCTCTCTCTCTCTCTCTCTCTCTCTCTCTCTCTCTCTCCTCTCTCTCTCTCTCTCTCTCTCTCTCTCTCTCTCTCTCTCCTCTCTCTCTCTCTCTCTCTCTCTCTCTCTCTCTCTCTCTCTCTCTCTCACACAGTGTGGATAGCCTGGCAATAAGCATTCAAAACAAGGAGCCTTCAGAATCAGAGGTAAACGAGAATATATTTCATTGTGATGGAAAGGCTATTTGAAATTTCGTTAGATATTTTCCTCTTAAAGATTAAAATGCCCATGGAAAGATGACAAAAATATTTCAATATCTATTACAGATAATTCCTGTCCCTTCTAAAAATAATTTTCCTTAATGGAAGGGCACTGGGCCCTCTTTTTCGGTGACTCCTGGATGGCCTTAGAAGCCAGCAGTGAATGGCTTCTGGTGGACGATGGAGCTTGAACGTGCCATGAATACATGATGAACTTTAGCAGATCTACGTGACATAATCAAGGCCGTTAGTATCTGGACAGTCATTTGAATCTGGAAGTCTCGTCAACGTCAATTATAATTAAAAATTAAGTATAATTAAACCATTTTATTGGTACCTAAGAAGAAATTGGAATAATTTTACACTTTCTCGGCCAAAGATTAGTAATAGTAATAATAATGATTCGCTTTATTAATTACGGGGCAAGCCCCTTCAGAGGTATTATACAATTAATACCTAGGAATAAATAATCAAAATCAACAATTAATAAAAGCGATATAATAGTAATATATAATTATAAAAAAGCTTATATAAAATCTAGAAAAAAATAAGAAACAGTACCAAGAATTATACGCTATAGTGAAATTATAGCTTATACTATATATTGGATAACTGACAGTATTATTAATCAAGAGAGGTTCGGTTGGCGGTCAGCATTAACACCTAACAAATTGTAAAAATAAAACTATTTAATGAATGCAATCGTTTTGACCCACACTACAGGTCTTCTTCAGGCCAACAAAAGAACAATATGTAATGAAGCTGAAAATCATAGAAGTATGCAAGAAGAAAGTATACAAATGGATAGAGAAAAAAATAAATATATAATATTTATAAAATAGAAGTAAAGTTTTAACTGCTGAATGGAATGAAATGAATATTGGAAAAGAACTCACAAAAAACAAAAAAATAGAATAAAAAAAGAATTAAGGTAAATATGTAAAATTCAATGTGTAATGTGTAATAATTAAATATAGAGGGACGTGCGCCGAAAGTGGACCCCTTGCCTAAAGCGGACACCTTTTAAACAAAAATGGTTTAAGTGCTGAAACCTAGAGATATGAGCATGAAACGTGTATTACTAGTAAGATGAGTGATAAAGAGAAGACTTACGTCAGGTTATGATAAAGGAAGAGATGTTTATTGCCTAAAACCTGCAAGTGGTGTTAGATCAATTATTTGTGGTGTGGTGTTTACGTGCCGCTATCATCTCTGAATGAAGTTATTGTCTTTATTTTGTTTTGATTATATAGATTTGAAGTAGCCTTAGACAATTTTAAATTAGTTGCTCGTTTCTAACAAGTGAGAAATGCAAAATGAAGTTATAAGAAAATGTTGTTTTGCGCCTAAAGTGGACTCCTTTGTGTTCTTAAAGTGGACCATGCTGTTTTATTAATGCATGAGGACCTGGAAGTTTTAAAATTTCCAAACAGTTTTATCGAATGTTCTAAATAGAGAATTTAAAGTTCTCCATTATAATGCCAAGGGGTATATTAATGTTGTCCTATGTATAAAACTGATATGTATATAACTGATATGTAAACTGATATAAAATGAAACTGATATGGAAAAGTAAATACATTTGATCAAAATTAGGAATTAAGTAAGAGGTAACTCAATTTATTAGATAAATAAATGTTGTCATCTAAAGTACAATTTGACACCAACACAATCTAAAAAATGAGGGTCCAATTTACGGCTCCAAGGAGGGATGGGAGAGGAGTCAATTTGAGACGTAGATTTTCATGTCCTTTAAAAAAAAAAAAAAAAATCCAATAATTTTTGTGTTCAAAGAAAATCATAACTAGATTTCATTTTTTTTTCATTTTTTTTTTTTTTTTTAGCTCTTCAGATTAATTTAACTATACACGATATGGACATTATCAAGTCAAAACAAATAGGGAGTCCACTTTTGGCGCACATCCTATAACATGTTATTTCATTTAGTTTCTTTCCAATATATACTTTTTAACTTCTGAACTATTGCTTTTATCGTCACGGAAGTAGTCTTATTCGATTCAGAAACAAAAAAGTATTAGAAACGATACCTTGTTCGACTTAATTTGTGTTACTTTGTTGATATCCTGCCCCCATTTCTTCCTCCCCCAGGGAGGGTTGTCTCCCTAAAATTTGGATGGACTCTGCCGATTTCGATTCTTACTACCAAAAAGAAGTTGTGACCAACGTTTCACGAATTTACAAAATTTGTTGTTTATTTTGTCGATTTGAGCATATTTTTTCTATGCTATAGTTTATCTCGCATGCATTGTAAAATTTACAATATAAGTAAATCATACAAAATAATAATCCAATGTATTTATTTAATAATTAAGAAACAGAATAAATGAAATACATAATGAAGCTCAACATATTAACTATATAAATAATGATATGAGTACGTTGTAATGATACTTTAGCTCATAAAGGTCTTGCCCTTGGGACTTTATTATGGAGGAGTCAGTACTGCCCTTCGAACTTAGTTGAGTCAGAGTGGAACTTAAACTAAAAATTTTGGAGACCCCTTCCTTCGACTATCAGTGATTTTGTGGTGAGGAATTTTATAATTTACCTTCAAATTTTCTATAAAGGCTAACTTTACGGCAAATAAAAACCAAAAGTTATATTTTGTTTTTTGAGCGATTAAATAAAATTAACGATCTGGGTAATATCGACGCAGGTCTCTGTTGGCAACTGTGCCACCACACATCGCGATCGAAAGAATCCAATCCAGTATCTCCCCCTCCATTATGTGTTTTTATTTAATTCAATAGCAAACATAAATAATAATGCACCGTAATTATTATTACATGGATTAGAAATTAACATAAAGTTATAAGCTGTATTTATACTAACTTAAATCTAAGATTCTGCAAGTACTATCCTTCATCAATCCATAGTTTTAAATAATTATAATAATTTTGCTAATTAATTCAAGAACAGTATATTTTGCCTTGGGATATACTTTATTAAGAGATTAGATTATTTTTGAATTTTATATTTATTTCAGGTTTTATTTTATTTTATTTTATTTTTTTCTTTTCGACTGGTTATTTTCGTTTAAATGATTATTCATTTTAAGAAAAAAAGATTACCCATCATACTCGATATCGATTATTTAGTTCATTTCTTTTACACGACGTTTCGGACAGGTCTGTCCATTTTCAAGTGCCCAATATCCTATAAGTATAAATATATTGAAATATAGCATGTTTATTTTAACATTATAACACAAAAAATTTCTTAATATAATTTGTCTTAAAATTGTATCTATAATCATTTTTATTCTTTTCATTAATTTATAAAATCATCCATTTGTACACACAAACATAATCGTGCATTTTTTATTTTATTTTTATTTTTTGGAAATTAGCCAATAACGGAATAAAATAAAAATATAACCTAAAATAAATAGTTCAATATATAAATGATAATGCATTTAATTACAGGAAGGATCTATATCAATTGTAAATTTTAAAAATGATATTCATATAGAAGACAAATAAACAATAGTTTAAGTTACAAGGGTGATAAAAAAATAAGTGAAAATAGGATTTAAAAAAAAGACAAAAACTTTGAAAGAGGAAAATAATCAATATAAATTAATAGATTGAAGTTAAGTATTGGCTAATTAAAAAAATACAATAATAAAATATGTATGTTATGTTGTAGAAATGGTTTGTATTATAAATTAATGAATAAAATAGAAATGATTATAGGTAAAAAGTTAAGGTTAAAAACATATTTAAGAAAAATAAATGTATTATAATGTTAAAATTAACATACTGTTATATTTGAATATATTTATACTTATAGGACATAGGGCACTCGAAAATGGACAATCAGTCCGAAACGTGTAATAGGAATTTACTAAATAAACGATATGAAGTATGTTGGGCTAACATTTCTTTCCTGAAAATAAATAATCAATTAAATCTTTAGTTCCATTATACATCTTTAATATTTACACAATTGAAATATTGTTGTTAAGTCCATTAAAAAAAAAAAAAGTTAAAACAACAATAAATCGGATTAATTAATTTGATCTTTTAAACATATTTGTATACACAAAACTAATAATAATAACTAAGCAGTTAACCTAACATATAATTAAATAATTACTAGCCAATTCCAGGCATCACTAGGTTTTTTCAAATTGCAGTCAATTTAAATTTATATATTAGTTATGTAAAAATTAAATGTGTATCTCAATTAAAAATAAGTTTTCTTGCATCACTATTGGGAAGTTATAATTACTGCCGTTATCCAACTTCGTCCTATTGTGTAAAATAATAGTGATTTTTGTAACAATGTTTTAAAATTCGGTCATTAAAGTAACCATTCCTAAATTTTAGGAACCTATATCTTAACTTTAGTTTATAACAAATAGAACTAGATCGATAGAATAATTAAATCATCAAGAGCATCTCAAAATGAAAAGTTGAAATTCATTGACTTACAGTCGATTAAATCAGCAATAAACATAAAATATAAAAATATTATTTTCAAGCCTGGCTAAGATAAATCTTCTAAACTGATATTTTCTTCTTTTTTTAACTCTATGATTTTCATTTTTAGAAAACATATATATTTGCGAACAGATCATTGTCATCCTCTCCTAATAAAATAATTTAGGAATAACCGTGAAGTTATTTATTAATCAAGTCAAAATTTTTTTATTAATTTTCTAAGAACTTAAAAATAAAAGTAATGTATAAAATCATAGAGCAATTAAAAAGGAATGAAAAGCCAATTTATTAAATTAAATTGTTTATACTTTGTAATCTCGGACGAGAGGTTTCGTTTATATACGTGGGGGGAGGGGGGAGATTAGAGGGAGGGTCTTCCTGGAAAGCATTTATAAATTAAGTAAACACAATATCACTAATTAATTAGGCTATAGTTCCAAAGTGTTTGCTCTGTTCTCCCTTCTTTACATATTTGCTAATTTTCCTCAACACGATACATCCGAGTCAATTTACCTCCACTTAAAGCTTCACTTCTTGTACCTTAATCTCCAAGCAAACTTGTCATTTTTGTTTCCAACCAACGGCCAACTTCTTAATATTCACGATTTGCCGAATATCGGAGACTTGAAACTTAATAAAATTTTCTTACCAGCCAAAATTAACCCTGAGATATTAATACAACTGTAAAAAACACTGATTATATCTCTCATTATGATGTTTGGTGGAATGGATGTTGTAACTATAATATAGCTAAAACTTTTTATTTCAGTTGGCAGAAAAATATGCTACTACTGCTCATTTTGAAAAACAGTTACTTTATTTATTTGCTGAAAGATAACTATTTCTCATATTAAGATTGTTCTATTATTTTAGGAGGATAAGACTTCTTTATAAAAAAAAATAATGTGCATAATAATAAATTATAGTTTTCGGATTATGAGACTTGTTATTAAAAGAAATAAATGAAATTCAAAATACTTCCTAAACTATATACATCAATGCTACAAAAACTTAATAGGGTTTATGTTACTATTATTAATTTAATGAAACCTTCCTAAACAAAACTACTTATGTATAGTACAGTATATTCAATTCAAAATATATTGTACAATATTCACATTATATTAAATCACTTTCTGTCCATAAAGTTCCAAAAGAATTGAAAATAGATTATTCTGATTTTCAATCAAAATATATCAATATGCAATAATATGTTACATTATTTGGTCTTTCTTTAAGTTCTGTGCCCCAGAGGTATAGAACACTATGTCACATTTCCTTAACTTCAAGAGAGTTAGAATATTAAAAGATATTTATTATGCTTTATTATTATTTCATTTTTTTTTTTTTTGTTAATTCGTTTACTCTAAGGCTCTGTGTAAAACCCACCTTTTATTACCTGTAATATCATTTCAAAGGGACTTGTCTGGGAATAAATAAAGAATTTATTATTATTGAATAAGGAGTGATAGAAATGTCTCCAGGACGAATTTAAAAATTACAAAGCATAATATTTATTTATTTATTGCGCTTCGTAAAATCATATGTGATTTACGCATATTGTAGGATTTTTGTCCACTTTAATTCAGTACAGAATGTTCTTCTTCAAAATATGCTTAGTTTTATAATTATAAGCGAAATCCCGAAAATAATTCCAACATTTTTGTTTTCTATTTTCGTTGTGAAGCAGCTGGCGAGGTGGCAAACCTAAAATTCGGATTCACCACCCCAAAAAACATATAGAACCGTTGAGAAAAAAGTGTCAATAATTTTCTCCTTAAGACGCCATTTTTGAATCTCGTTTACTGTACTAAATGTAAATTACAACTGGGTAATTTTTGAATATCGATCATTAGTAACTTTAAAATTGTTACTGTTAGTAGTTTACATACGTTTTACCGTTTAAAGCGTATTGTATTGAACTGAAAAAATAATGTAAATAAATAAACAATAGATCAATAAATATTAGGGTAGGTAGTGGTAATGACTACAATGGGGCAAAAACTACCATGGCGATATTTTCCTTGGCAATCGTGATTTTTGTGATTCTCATAGGTTCCAAGTTTCAGGCCTGTTATATTCAGCTATGTGGTAAACACTCCTAGAGCTGGTTCCTACATGAACGTTGAAAATGAAAAAAGTTAGTTTTTGGCTAATTTGATGTTATTTTAAGCGTTGTTGATATGGGTATTGCAATCTACTGACTTAGAATATTCATAAGATCATGATAGCAATAATCAACATATGAATTGGGCTTCTTTATCTGACTCTACTATTTTTCTGTATGCTCACGAAATAGAGTAACTTCTAGATTACCTGGTCATCTAGAGGCAAAAACTTTACCCCTTGGTAAAATCTAATACCCATCATGGGGTAAAAACTGCCATCTCATCAAAATGGTAGTTATTGGTCCTTTACGATATCATCCCTAGAAATTAATAAACATTTTACTGCATTAATTATTAAATGTACAATGAATCCTGTGATAAAATACAAACTCAAGTTGAACATGGCTGAGGACAGAAGCACGTCAGATGGATAGGTTCCAACTGATAATGGACCATCCACAGCTTCTGCTCCCCAAGGTGCTGTTTTGTCTATTCCTGTCCTAAGTCGCTGAAAATATTTTAGTTTTTCTCAAAGAATGTTCTAGTTTTATTTCTTAAACTACAGTTTGATTATTTTTTACGAATTGTGACCGTCACTTTGTTAATATATTTAATCATGGTAATTATTTTCACTTGCAGAATAATTTTGATGGAGAAAAATAAAATCTTCCTCATGCAGACTGAGTTTAGTACCTTTGTCCGTTATGCGATTAAGTTTTAAAACTAAGAATAAGCAATTTATTTTGATTTGTATTTTTTTAATAGAAGTAATAGTTTTTTTAATAATTTCAGACTATTTTGTGTTCAAACGTAGATCTTAGACGAACCTTTTAAGAAGTGGCATAAAAACTAACACAGAAATTCAGTGGTAGTTTTCGCCCCATGGCGTGGGGTAAAAAACAACCATTTTAAGAATTACGTAAAAATAAAATTTGTCAAGAAAAGATTCATCCAACCCCGCCCATTCTTAAATCATACGTAACTAAGATCCCATAGTATCCTTTAAATCATTCGCCAAAAATAGCGCTCCACTGATGCATGTTATCCATAAAAGACCCGAAACTGGTAGTCTTTACCCCCACCTATCCAATGTTTTGTTTTTTTTATATACCAGTGTGAAATTTACATTTAAGGAGACCCACAAGTCAGGCTGGTGTTAATGTTGTATGTTATGATTATCTGCAGATAGTTCTGAATAACTTTATTCATAAACGTAAGATCTTTCGAGTATAACTAAAATGGTACGGCCTCTTGCCAAGGAACGGATGAAGAGAGCCGGTCTATGATTACACAAACGCTAATGCAATTAGCAAGCTAGCTCTGATCAGAATCCGTAGGTAAGCCTCATAAAGATTTGTGTACATTAGTTTTCTCCTTGAAAAGCGCTTTCTAGGTCCTTCAATGGGGAAAAAATAGTATACGTTTTACGCCCTAATAATCAGTAATGCCGTGTCATGATAATATTAAAACATTAAGAAACAATTGTAATCATAACTAGTATTATGTCATCTTAGCATTCAAAATTAATCTATTTATTCTTTATTTTATTTATTCACATTTCTACAATACATAGTTCCACCTTCCATTTTAAAGAGTTACTACGGGAAGTAAAGAAATTTAAAAAAATGTATACTATAGTACATATGTATATAGATAGATAGAAATAAAAACTATTTTGAGACGAAAACTTTATATATATATATATATATATATATATATATATATATATATATATATATATATATATATATATATATATATATATATAATTTTATTTAGAACTATATACTTGCTTTATACAAAATATGAATTCAAACGCCAGATTTTCATCTGTCATCTGAATAGAACTCCTATGAACAATTCTAAAATAAATTTAATAATTTCAATGCTGTTATTTTTGAGAAAAGTATTTGTTAATTCCTAATTGGTGTAGTTTTGATGAACCTTTTATAACTTGCTGGGCAATGAGACATCAAAATCAAGGTAACTTGATTATAGTAAGTTGAATTTCTCTTCCATTAAGTATCTGATTTATACCTTCCTTTTTTCTTTTTTTTTGGGGGGTGTGAATTAATTTTACCTTAATTTATTTATTAAAAATTTTAATATTAAGCGTTTATATATATTAAATGTATGTAGTAAATATTCCACCATGTTCTTTAGCTATAATTTTATTGCTGGAAATTTGCCGAAAGTTAGCAGCTATTAATACAAATGTTCATTTGTTTGTATTTTTCAGGTTGTCAGGCGTAAAACTCTTGTGTCACCAAGACCTATGCATAGTGGGAAGAAACGGCCTTTTCATGTACAGGCAAAAAAAAAAAACTCTAGCAAGTGTTTTGAAATATACATAAGGCTATACAAACATGTAAAATGATAGTTTTTTCTTACATTATTTCGAGTAATAGGCTAACTTGAATCCTACAGCTAAAATTCACGTTGTGCATTTTTCTGACGAAAAAGATGGTTACCACTTTTTTTTTTTCTATTCGAAGCATAATTAAAATATCTAAAAACTTTATTTTAACCATTTTTATAAAAAAAAGTTCACTTAGGCAAAAAGTGAAAAAAAACGGCAAGAAAAATTCTTTGTCAATTTAAATCGGGATTTTGAGTGGGAAGTAATACATTTATTGAAAAATATTACAAATAAATATTTTAGCACTCACTGTCTATGAATATTCTATTTAAGTGGTTATTTTTGAAGAAACTTTCAAATTTAGCCTCAAAATTAGGATTTAATGAGTAAGCTGGTAAAGCCGTCCGGCCTCGGCCCACTTGGAGTTCTAGATTTCCATTAAAATTTCGTTATTAATTCTATTATATATTTCTACTTTGATAAAAAGCAAAGATTCGCAGTAATAATAATAATTTCCATTAAAATTGTATTATTCAGTCTATTATATATTTCCGTAATTTACTTCTAATAAAAAATACTCATAACCCTTGTAAAGGGTGTTATTACAAAATAATTAAATAATGCCTTAGCTCTATAATAATAAATTGACATATTTAATTTAAAATCCATCCTGAATGAAAAAAATTATGGCTCCCAAATAAAATTAAAAAAAAAGGAAAAGATAAGCATAAATTTCTTCTTTTTTTTTTCATATCCCATTATAAACATTTAATATATGGGTAGATTTTTATCTTAATTTTATTAATTTTCCTTTTACTGTACCTGTGTAGCATTCAAAGGAATGTATGAAATGTTGATTAGTACTTATATTTATCTTATAATAAAGGTGATGGGGCTCACCAAGGTTTTGTGATATAACTACCACTAAACTGAAACTAACCTAAAACTAATTTGAATAATAATATTCACTGTTCACTGCTCAGTGCTCTCTACCCCGGTACGATGCCTACTATACGTCCTTATCACTATTTAAAAAATGGGAAAAACGATGTATAAAAGAATTCCGAAATAATAATTAATTTTTTGAAGAATCGGCTGAATTTTACAAAAGAGGCAACTTTGATTTAGAGCAGTTGGTGAATAGTGGGGAAATTATTATAAAAAAGCTCTATGGAGAATCGGTAAAAAAGTAATAAATTACTTTTAAAAAATAATATCATATTTTTCTTCCAAATATCATATACTCTGTAGTACCAGCAATATATAAATTGCTATATGTATTTAAGAATTAAATGTTATTAAATCATTTAATTAAATTTTAAAAACATTTAACAGGTTTGCTCTTTTGATTGTTATTTAATGATTTGAGGTTTGATTACTATCACCTCAGAGCATGTAACAAACCTGCATGAAGAGCCCCTGGGGTTGCGGGCCAGAGGCCATTGTGTTCGTACTCCTCAGGTCCTGGTTAATTGATTTCCTCTAAACCAGATTGAGGGCTTTTCCGAGCCTCACTAGGGGAGTCTCTAACTCCGGTGTCCTCATAGTCAGCATTTTCAAAAATACACTGAGGAGTTATTATTTCTTTGGTACAATAGGCCTGAACTTTGGCGTTCATATGATCAATCAGAGGTCGGATTTTGAATAATTTATCGTCATGATTCATAGAATATTTACAATTGTCGTTTATATGAAAAAATCTGTGAATCTGATCAAAATATTTTGTTCTTCGAATTTGCAATAGCTGCATTATTAGTATCAGGCCTGGTTTCCCAGTATTGTTTTCGATGCATAACTTTTGAATATCCTGACAAAAAAAGGATCCCTATAAGGATTCCCAAAACACCCCTGCCAGATCTGAAATTGAAGGCAGCTTTCCTTCATCATCGCTTCCAGCTTCATCCACCGTCATCTGGAGTAACGAGAAGAACCTCAAGTTCTGAGGCCCTTTTTAATTCCAATTCTTCCTTTTCTCCATCAAATACACCACTTTGTATTAGCTGCAAGACTTCTTCCAAATCTTTTTCATCATCCAAATTGTAACTGGAAGAATTATACACAAAATTAGAGAATTCCACCGAACTGTCCACCGTATGATACTTCAGACACCATACATACATTACAGACACCCATTTTATCAGTAAAAACTATTTCATTTCGATCAATTATGGTTAGCACATTTTTTAGTGTGCATAGCAATAAGCTGAATGAGAACTAATGAAAGAAAAAAAATGATAAGGAAGAAATAGGCATAAAACCTACCTTTTGTTTGGGTCCATGATTACTCAGTTCACAGGTTAGAATTACCTTCCTTGTTTTGAATCTCAGTGTTCAACAAAGACATTCAAACTACATAGAGGCTGGAACCACTGCAGTACCTAACAACTCAAATGGAAAACATAACATAATATACTTACATATAAAAAGTTATGATGAAGGGGTTTTTTTGCGTATGATATATTATACGGTGGGATAGAATGAGTTAAGCAGGTCGGTGGAAATAAACATGAATGAAAAAGAACGAAACACGTGCCATTATACCGAAGGGCGATCATTTATTCTGGTGAAACCTCATTCAATGAAATATTTTTTTTATATAAACAATTCGTCATTAATTATTTTATTTTCCCTATATTTTTACTAAAATTTAAATTCAAATATTTTAAGAAAATGAAGGACCAATAAAATGAACTTGGGACGATTAAAAATGCAGAGGAAGGGTTCTGTTCGAACTTCTCAATGATAATAAATATCATATGTTATAAATGTGTTTTAATAGTTTTACATCTTTATATTATCGATATTATAGTTTGTTTTTTTGGCAAGATATTTTTTATTCCAAACATATTTTTAGACCTAAATTTTTTGACTTGTGACAGTATTGTTTAAAAGAAACAAGTGTTCTCCAGCGGCCACACGATGAATATTTTTAGTGGTTTTCTTAAACATAAAAAAATAATAATCTAGCTAATTATGATTAAAAAAAAAATTGGAAAATAGTTAATTTTTGAGTTGACAGTTTTGCTTAAAAGAAACAAGTGTTCTCCAGCGGCCACACGATGAATATTTTTAGTGACTTCCTTCATCATAAAAAAATAATAATCTCGCTAATTATGACTAAACAAATATTGGAAAATAGTTAATTTTTGAGTTGTGACAGTCTTCTTCCAAGGTAGCGACATGTACTTATAACTATTATTTACATATAACTATTATATACAACTACTGCATATAACTTAACTTTGAATATAACATTTTTCATCATCAACGTTAATTAATGAAATCTAAAACTAATAAAATAAAATAACTTCCGAGCATGGTTCGATCTTCTGGTATTACCATGAAAATGACTTAATTAATATAATAAAATACTAAAAAAAAATTTAGACCAAAACTACTATCAGATTATCATTGGATGACTCCAACACAAAGCTTTGAGTCTCTCAAACACCAAAAAAAACTCGATTTATGCATCATCAAAACTGAAAAGCATATGCAAAGACAAGAGATAGCATATCTCACATCTACAGACTAAAAATTCTAACCAAATAGAGATAGTACACGGCTTAATAAATGTTTTAAAAACTACAATTTTGTTCTTAATAATAATAGTACTACATGTTTTTAAATGAAGGCGGAATACCTACTACCATTGCATCGTGCAAGGAGTAATTCCAAGGACAACTCATAAATCAATGGAGGAAGGAACAAATTTTGCATTATTGGGATATATTTAAGTCCATCGTTTCGTTAATATAAAACCTAAATAATTAATCATAATTTAAATTACTTAAAAATATTGTCAAAGAACAAAATAGTGATAAATTTGCAAGGAATTTCAAGTCGCAATTATATAGGTACTACTATTTCCTTAACGCATTATCCTTTGAACATGAATTAGGCGATGTAATTATTTCCGAATCCGTAAATAAATAGCATAACTTCAGACAGTAGCATGCATAACTTTTAAAGAACACTATTTTACTAGGTACTGAAAAATTTATTTTTCGATTTTTATCAATCGATGGGCTCAGTGTGCGACGCCTCATGTTCCCGTGGCAGATAACAAAGACGTGGAAGTAGCTATGAAGGATATTAATAGAGACAGAATTGAAAAGGCGAACACCTGAAGTAAGAACAAGAGGGCCATTACCGTGTTTGCTCTAGGAGAGGGAAGGGAGCTAAATACTCATGAATAGAGATCTGTCTACCTGCACCTGTTCAAATTGACGCTATTGTACTCAGATCGCTGCCAACTATCTTCTACCGTTCTCTGGTCCACTTTCCTCTTACCTCTCACAAAAGGAGAATATTTTACACACCTTTAAGCCTAAATAACGCTTTGAAATGTATTTGATGAATAATTCTGATTAATTCTAATGAGCAGGCACTAGAAAAACCATTCATTCTATCGCCTGAAAATATACAAAAATTTTAGTTCGCTTAACGAATGTTTTTCCTCTTAAAAATTGTCAACTGCAATGAGCGTTAAAATTTAAAATTTAAGAAATTTATATACTTTTTACTTTTCTTACCACATAGGATGGTATTATAATCGGGTCATATTTTCGATGAGCAGTTTTCAACGGATCTATGCATTTCAGAACCCCATGAGTCGAAAAAACTCATTTATGGCCACGATTACATCACTTAAACGGGTGGACCGATTTTGTTGATTTTTTTTGTTTTGTAGGTTTTCGTTCCCCGATGCCTGTGTACCAAATAGGCCACACTGTGCGCAATAACAGCTGCACAATAGCCGAAAATCAGACGCTTCTATGAAAACAGTAAGCTAAAAAGAAAATATCACCTTGTAAGAACAATTGTTGATTTTATATAAAAACAAATTTTATAATTTTCACTGAAGGTTTAAAAAAAAAGATAAAAATACAAGACTTTTATTTACAGTTACAGTAGCTTACCAGAAAAGAGGTCACAGTTAAAATAAATCTTGAACTTAGCAAATAATTCATAAACTCAGTCTAATTTAATCTTATTTATTATTAGGGATTAATTTATAAAAAAAAACGTTACCTTTCTTATAACATTTAATTTCCTACATTGGTACATATAACTATTCAAAATTTATTGATACTCCTCTTGTCTCAATAGCTTATAATATAATAAAATTAAATAAAGAGTAAATTCTTAGATAAAAAAATACACAAATACTACTGATAAGGTACAGTCTACTCTGGATAATTCGAACCTCAATAATTCGAATTCTTTGATAAAACCTTATTTAGTCCAGACAAAAAAAAAAAATAATAAGAGGATAACTCGAAACAATTTCACGAGAATTTTTACCTCTGCAGTGTGTTATATTATTATAATAATATATTATTATTACATATTGCTGCTATAACTCTTCTTCTTTTTTGTCTTCCGCCCTTATTGCCTTTCAGCGTGGGGGTTCACTAAGCCAGGTTTGACAATCCTCCCGATCAACGAGGAATCTCCTCTAACCATTCAACGTCTCACCTCTGGCTCTTCCTAGTCGTTCCATTTATTCAAGAAATTTCGTTCTTGGACGTCATTTTGATCTCCTGCCAAATGGACGATATTTTATCGTATTGAGAGATTCTTAATGTCTTTCCATTCTACAGAGGTATTTCAATTGTTTCCTTTCTATCGTTTCCATGATAGAGCTCATCTTGAGTTCCTCTCTGATCAGTTCATTTCTTATGGTTCCTTCTGGTTTTCCCAGCCGTCCGTCGTAGGTACTTCAATTCCGCTGCGGTGATTTGACTTCGGAGTCGGTCAGTTAATACCAGTTAATACTCTCTGCACCATATAGGAGAACAGAGAGGTAAACCGTCTTGAAAATTAACAATTTTACATCCAGTCCCACCTCTCTCTTTCCTACCACCGTGTTACATTTAACTCTAAATGTCTAAAAGCTGACTCCTATAACTTTAATTATTTTTAACTCGAACTGGATATGGAAGGCCCGTTTTACATTCATATTATTATCCATACTATATTTAATGTATTCATTTTTTTTTCACTTCGATGGTTAGCTATAAAAAAGAATTACCTAACTCTCTTAAAGCATCACAAATTAATTTTAAATAAATCCTTTTTAAGAACATACCGTTGTCTGTTTATAATAAAAAGAAGATTAAAATATAATAACTGGCTCTTTAATTGATAAACAAATATACAAATAATACAAATACAAATAAAATACCACTAAACGACGTTTAAGCCACACCAGAAAAAAAAAACAGAGGAAAAATAGCTTTATATAAATATGTCTATTGATTTCCCAGATCTGTGAACCTGGTAAAAACCGTAATAAATAAATAAATAAATATATATATATATATATATATATATATATATATATATATATATATATACACATATATATATTTACCTTTTCAAACAAAAAATTTTGTGGTGATTGAAAAGTGGTGATTTAATATTATTATTTGTGGTAAAATTTTATACTCCATTAACAGTTGTCAACACTGTGCTATCGAGAAAACGTAAACGTATAACTATTAGAATTATGTTCTAAAAATGATACAATCTATTTTTCGGTAAATTATGTTAACAGGCGCGATTTGTTAAAAGTTTGATACAGTAATTTTTGACAAAGTTTAATTTACCATGTTTATTCTGTACCGAAATATGGACACCCTATTTATTTTGCCGAAATTAAACAGCGAATCAGCTGTCAATAAATTAATTAATTTCCAAAATATTTTGTTTGGTTAAAATTACTAGCTAACTAAAAGTTCATTTAAGAATGCAATTTAAACTACGTATACATAAAATATGTTAATATAATTTTATATAAAATTTAAAGTTTTGATAAGTGGTAAAAACTGGTAACCACTGTATTTCTAGTTGTTGAAAAACTCTTGATACACTTCAGTACCACCAAGTTGACTGTTGACAGTAAAATAATTGTGATGGTTTATTAAATAATCTTTAAGTAATAATATAAATAAATTTCGTTTTAAGGAGCTATTTGAGTTTATTTAAATGCCCCTGACTTCAAATAAATCGTAAATTGTGAATTTAATTGGAGGACGAAATTAGGGCCATTCTTTTAAAATGCTAATACTTAGGTAATTATATTTTTTTGTTTACTCAGAGGAAATATTATTAAGTTCTGCCAATGCTTGGTGTTTTAGATCAGAGATGCTTGTATTAATATTTTGTGAATTTTAAACTTCAGTTTAATACGTTAAATTTCCAATATGGCTTAAGGGGACGATATTTTGTCATCATCCCTCAATGTAAATATATGTTCAAATCAATAAATTAAAGGAAAGAAATTTTAAATATTAAATAACCACGCAAATATACGTAAGAAATTGCTATAGTCAATAAATCCAATTGAATTTATCTTCACGTAAACCTATTAATACCAATTATTAAATTTGATAATTATAAATTATCAAAACTTTTTTATTTAAAAATTTCTTACTAAATTCGGAGAGTATAAAAAATAAAAAAAAAAATTGTGAAGTAACATGATAAGTGAGTCTTAAATTATTTATTTTGTGTGAAAATGATTTATTAGTTTGAAAAACCAGAATTGATATTATTTCTTACTAAACCAGTACATCTATTTTATAACTTTTATTATTTTATTTTTAATTTATGTATATATTGTCTCCGTTCGGTAACCATCAAAATTTTATCTTAACAACTTTAATTATTTAATTATCATAAAACTAATTTGTAATTATTAGCCATTAAAAATAATGCCAAGTAGTAAATCTATGCGTAAGGAGGAAACTAGATGTGAAACGAAGCAAACTGATTATTACCTTGTCTAAGAATAAATTTTATTCTAAATTTCTAATTATAATTATTAATAACGGGTTAAACCACACAAAAAAAATACAAAGCTAATTTTTTTTTTCATTTGTTTCTCAACAACTACAATATATTTTAACAATTCATTTCCCTTTTGATATTCTAGAATCACTTAATAATAAAAACTAACATTTATTATTACAAAAAGAAACAAATATATGGTTACGGTGAAATAAGTGATTCTCTGTTACAAAAACATAGGGATAGCTGGTCAATTAATTACACAAACCCATCAACTTCAAGTAAGACAAAATTACTCTGTTTTTGATGAAAATATTTACCCAAGATGAAAAATAAACGATAAAGGAGATCTAATAACAATAACTCTTACATTCGTCGGGTTTCTCATAAATTTATAGTTGCTTAACTCTCGATCTGCAAACAGTCACTGTTTACACAGCAGTGGGTGTCAAATGGTTTCTTCAGCTTAATGCATTTGACATTATCACAATTGAATATGTTGTATAATTGAAAAATATTCAAAGCATTTTAATGGCACTTCACAGTAAGTTGGCGTTCATGGGCTATTTAAAAAAATAACTATGCGTCTTAAAGGGTTTTAGACCGATAGAGCTCCTAGATAGTATAAACATATGTATATATATATATATATATATATATATATATATATATATATATATATATATATATATACACATATACTATTAATGTGGTATACTATTTATGAATACCACATCGCGCGGCCAAGGATCTTCACGGTCTACAGTGCCAATAGAAAAATATATATATATATATATATATATATATATATATATATATATTTTTTTTTTTTTTTTTCTATTGGCACTGTAGACCGTGAAGATCCTTGGCCGCGCGATGTGGTATTCATAAATAGTATACCACACCGCGATTCTCAATTTTAGGTACACGGGGTAGGGTCATCACTCCTACGCCCGGCCTTTTTGTGAGTTGCCTCCAAGTAGGCTGACGGGCCTCACATACCCGGGGGGGGGGAGGAATAAATTGCTTGAATTATTTAATTTGATTAAATAAAATTCATGCCGGTGCCGGGATTCGAACTCACAACCTTCGAATATATTATATATGTATTATTATATATGTATATATATATATATATATATATATATATATATATATATATATATTTATATACACGAAGTGTGGCTATTAAATAACGAGACTGACGTTGCAATAAAATTTATTTTTATTTTATACATAATTACTTATTATCACCTTCAATATACACCCCTTCTCTATCCCTACGACGCTCCATGCGAATTTTCCATTGTTGGAAACAGTGCTGGAAGTCATCTTCTGTCAGCTCCTTCAGGACGCGTGCCGCTTTCTCTTTTACAGCTTCCACGGTAACATGTGATGAAACGTGGTTTTTTACTTATGATCCGGCAACGAAGCGCCAATCCATGCACTGGAAGACCCCAACTTCACCGAGAGCTGAAAAAGCTAGAATTTGTAAGTCAAAATTTAAAGCAATGATGATTGTTTTTTTCGATATTCATGGGATTGAATACCTTCACTGGGTTCCTGAAGGTCAAACTATTAATCAACACTACTACCTTGAGGTACTTGCAAAACTACGTGAAAGAGTAAGGAAAAAACGACCCGAAATGTGGAAGGACAAATCATGGGTTCTCCACCAAGACAATGTGCCAGCTCATTCCGCGTTATCTGTCAAGAGGTTCCTAGCCCAGTACAGCATCCCAGTGTTAGAACATCCACCTTATTCACCAGATCTTGCACCATGTGACTTCTATCTGTTCCCTAAGGTGAAATCTTCATTAAAAGGGACGAGATTTGAGTCCGTGGAAGCTGTAAAAGAGGTACGGCACGCGTCCTGAAGGATCTGACAGAAGATGACTTCCAGCACTGTTTCCAACAATGGAAAATTCGCATGGAGCGTTGTAGGGATAGAGAAGGGGTGTATATTGAAGGTGATAGTAAGTAATTATGTATAAAATAAAAATAAATTTTATAGCAACGTCAGTCTCGTTATTTAATAGCCACACCTCGTGTATATATATATATATATATATATATATATATATATATATATATATATATATATATATATATATATATATACTTAGGGGTCGGGGTGGCCGAGCGGGTTAGCGCGCTTGCAAAAGTGCACCTACTCACAAACCTAAAGGTTGTGAGTTCGAATCCCGGCACCGGCACTACTTTAATTTAATTAAAGTAATAATTCAAGAAATTTATCCTCTCCCCCCGGGTATGTGAGGCCCGTCAGCCTACTGGAGGCTACTCACACAGACCGGGCGTAGGAGTGATGACCCTACCCCGTGTACCTCAATTGTGAATCGCGTTGTGGTTTTCCAGGACATAAAATAGCCGCCCGGAGGTTTGGTCCATAGACGGTCTGTCTCGGGGAAAGAAATATAGGTCCTCGTGCGCCTGCTGACTCCGAACAGCCATAATCCGTGGATCTAGACCGATTTGTCACTTTCCTTGAACCCGAGTGAGTCGGTGGGAAGGACACTGCCGAATTGGCCCCAAAGGGACCGGTTATGGAGCAATGGGTAGCCTGCCGCTGCACCATGGAAACCATGGTTCGCAGCAACGTGAGGTTGGGTGACCCCCTCCAGGCTGTCTGTGCTCCCGCAAGCAATAAATGTCTGTAAGAACACCACATCGCGCGGCCAAAGATCTACAAGGTCTATAGAGCCAACCGAAAAAAAAAAAAAAAAAAAAAAAAAAAAAAAAAAAAAAAAAAAAAAAAAATATATATATATATACTTACATTACTATAGCCACTAATTCCAAACTACCATTATAAACATTGTAAATTGTATATATAGAGGATTAGAATCTGAATAAAGTTAGTGTTTAACCAGCCTTCATGTGAGTACTTTATCTCCCTATTTCCTCTTTTTTTTATGTTTTGCGTGGCGAAGCTCTTAAGTTTTATATATATATATATATATATATATATATATATATATATATATACACATACATAAGAATATATACATGCATACACACACATTTATATCTATAACCTAACATCTCTCCATGAGTAATAATTCAATGTAATCGAAGTAAAGAAAAATTAATTTATGTTATGATATGAATGGTTATTGGTTATATGAATGGTTACTGTTACTTAACGCCCTTAAATAAAATAGATTGTATTATTTAATAATACATGTTATGTAAATATATATTTTTTCAACTGTTTTTATTTGCAAATATTTAATCCGCCACATTTAACGGCAATAAGTAATAATGATAAATAAATCTATTCAGGCCATGTCATCATGATGATTGACACAAAATGAAACGAATAGAATAATAGCAAAATTTGCATATTAGACAAAAAAGTAAATTTAAAAAGCAATAAAAAAATAAATAAACTGCTGTCCCAAGCTGGCCGTAACGAAAAAAAGAAAAAAAGAGATAAATTAAAAATAAATAATAAATTAAATTAAATATGAATGATAAATTAAGCTAGTTATGTACAATATTTACACAGTCAATGGAACCCTGACCAAATTTGCCCTCTCCTCTTTTACTGAAATCAAAGCAGGCCTCCATATAGTTATATTTAGAAAAAACATTATTGGCCTCCATCTCCTGAAATGTAAATTGTTCGGGATCAGTAAAATATGAATTGAAGTAAACTCATTTTTTTATTTAATAAAAATACGGTAGTCTTGAACAGAGGTAAAGAGCAGGCTAGCTGATGGTATGTATAGTAGGCCCTGTTTACCTGAAATAATGTCACGGATAACGCTAAATTTCGGAAAATAGATGGTATGGTCAGTAAATTAAAAATTCTTGATATCAATGACATTCATCAAAGTAATTTACAAACAATTTAAAACTATGTAGGGTGATGTGGGGCAAGTGCGCACTAAAGTTTACTAAGTTCGACTTTACAGGAGTGTAAAATTCTTATATTGTAGCTAGATTTTTCCTTTTTTTTTTAAATGTTCCTTAGACGGTTATATTTAAATATTACATTCAAGCTTACGTTACAATCACGTCTATTTTGATGAGATTGATAATTTAACTGAATAGTATAAGCACTAAGGTGCGCACTTACCCCTGCATTTAGGGTTAAGTGCGTACAAGGTATCTGGAAGATTCATTATTCAAGAGCGGTTTTCAGACAAGTGCAAAATAGTTCCTCGGTTTCCGGAGGATAATTATACTGGTCTTTACATCGAAAAAGGCAAAGCTTGTCTGAGATTCATATTTTACAATTTTCATTGAGTTATGAAAATGGGATGTGGAATATAATTGAATAAATGTATTGAAAAAAATAATTTTTGCTTTAATTCACTAGTCCCTAGGTGCCTCGACAAAACATGATAGTAAGGTAGTAAGGGTAAGTGTACACCAGTACTTTACACAACAGAGGTCTGCACTTGCCCCTATTATCATGGTTTGCTGGGTGACTGCGGACAAGTGCTTAAAAAATAGAAACTTTTTGTTTCAAAAAACATGAAGTATTTTGAAAAACAGATTCTTTAGGTTCCGCTCATAGCAAAAAGAAAAAAAAAAAGCCAAACTACTAGAAGATAAACACCGATACAGTTTTACAGCAAAAATTTAAAGACGCAACTTTATCAACACTCGTTATACTTCACCTTAGCGAACTTTCGTGACTGATTTCTGATACAGCAGTATTTAGGCTTCATTCTCAGTAAAGGGTAACTCTTACCAGTTGAGGGTTTGCATTTAACGAGACAAGTACGAACTTACCCCGAAAATGTATTTACCCCACATCTCCCTAATGAGTACTTAAGCGAATATAAGCATACTTATGTAATTTAACAAGATTTTAGCATTTAATTTATTTAAAATATGCTATCAGAAATTTGCGATTTCCGCTTTTTCTTCCACGACAATAATAAGCTACAATTCTACAATAATTAGCTTCCGACTACACATCGGAAGGCGGAACCTCATCTAGAGACGTTTTCAAGAAAATATTGTCTGATAGTTTTAATTCGGTATATCGTAATTTGAAAAAAATGAGTATCGAAAACGTATATTTTTCCATAAAAAATGTCTACAAGGTCTAAAAGTTTGGTAGGTTTCAGTCATTCAATATTGATTTTCTTCCTTCCTTTTTAATTTTTTTTTTTTTATGTTTACGCAATTTAATTATTTTTTCCTTAGTTCCTAATAATAAGTTTGTTTTTTTAAAATTGACAAATGTTAATAAATTGATACTGTTTTTTTTGTTATAAGCAATTTATGAATATTTAATTGCTGCTATTAAAGCTATTACAAATCTAAGACTAGTTAACCTATGCATATTACCCTGCCCACCAATTCGATGCAAACCCTCTTCTCCTTCTCCACCTTTTAAGGATACCGATATCTTAAAAAATCGATATATTTTATTGATATATCGACCTACTATTTCGATATAACTACCAGTTCGGTATATAGAGATATTTTTGTTCGATATTTGCATCCCAAGCCTCTTCAAACTGGTCTACAATATTTAAGGCAACCTGCAATAAAACTGAATGTTACTGGAAAGAAATTAATTGAATTGTAAATTTCGAAAAGGGCTCATCTCGGATTTTATTGCAAATTGACTTTAGTTTTGGTTTTCATGCACTCAGATAGAACGATATTTTATATGCGAGAACAGCTGGCATTGAAGAATCTCAATTTTCGAGCCCTGTAGATTTTTTCAAGGACAATCTCAAAATGGATAATTATAAATCGTATACGTTTCCGTTCTTACTAGAAAAAAATTGCAGTTCTGTTCTATTTAATAATAAATACTTTATAGCTAACTTATCAATTATTAAACCGTTATTGTACTTGTGCTCACATTTTATTGATTTTACTCCCAAATATGGCATTCGACAGGATGCAACCAGATATTTATTAGTTATGGATGATCGTTGTCCCTCCGCCTAAATAATACTCCCCACAATGAGTGTCCAGCCACAGCCGTGCCGATACATATTTCTTAAGGATCTTCTGCTATCGATCTCGCCGTACGTGGGAATGCCGGGCAAGGGGGGTCCTCATAGCTCAATTATTTATTAGATGCCACTCCAGGTTCGCTTTTGATCCAAGCGAATAAATTGCTAATGTGGTCTCCCACAAACGGAATAAATGAAAATTTGATTTATCCCTGGATGGAGTGCCTCGCTTTGTTTCAGCTCTCGGGGTCCTGATTAATTACCTTATTCGTAAACACCATCCCGTCATCGCTCTCTGATCAATGGCCACTTAACCCTGTCCAATTTTCTCCATAATTCACTTTCCTGCCTCCTCCTACCCCCTTGCCGGTCACGGCTAACAAAAAAATTTTTATTAGAAAACCTCCATCTTTCCGTTTAATACAGGCATAAACTGCAAGAAAATAACTAATAATAAGATATACCATCAATTTTTAGTAATGAAAACTAAATAGTGGATGTTAAATAAAAGATCGTATTAAAATAAACAAATACATTTAATTTCATTTTTGTCCATATTTTCTAGGATTTAATAATGTAGTACAGGAAAAATAGACAAAATAAACAACAAAGTTTGTATCTTCATGAATCTTTGGTAATAACTTCATCTTGGCAGTAAGAATTGAAACCGATATTTCCGGGGGACAACCCTACCTGTGGGAGGGGGGGGGGGAGGGCGGAGGTCGAAATGGGAGGTAGGGTATTCACAAAATAATTTGCACAAATTAAGCCGAGTAAGATATCGTATCTTATTGGATTTTTGTTTCTTAATCGAATGAGACCACTTCAATGACGATAGAGTTAATAGTTTAAAAGTTATTACTGTTCTAAGGTAAACGATTCAGAAAAAAAGCATTTTGCAGCTATATTATATAAAGTTACGTCTCGGAAAACATTTAAAGAAGTGATAATAGACCTCACGAGCTACAAAAAAGTTCATATTGACCCATCGTCCGATTCCACAAAGCAAAGTAGGAAATTTATGTTTGGTGTTTAATTTTTTTGTTGTTTTCGTAAGTTGCGTTTTTTCTTGAATAAGAAGCGGTCACTCAAAAACTATTCAAGGTAAGTTCCGATTGCACCATCGTAAAATAGACAGAATTCCCTATAAGAAAAATTGTTGGCTTAACTAAATCCGTTGTAAGGGAACTTCCAGAGGGACCAATAGGGATTTTTTTTTTTTTCAAATCACTCATTACTTGTGAATGTTTTTTTCAGTCCCATGTCTCAATCCCAAAAGAAACCTCGATTTCATTTATACGAAATTTCGTCAATTCAGGCATCATCGGGATAAATAAGACAAGATCGCATAAATAACAGCACATCTTACATCAACAGTCTAAAAAAATATTTTGAATATAATGGCACATCTTCTGCCTTTCGAATCTGCAAAAGAACTAGCGAAAGGATAACCTAAATTCATCTCAGTCGCAGAAGAAAAGCAATAATCAGTAGCCTACTTCAGAATGCTTTCAGGACAACACCCTTAGCATCATCTTATTTACATGTTATTGCGGTTGCAGAATGTTCAATACGCCCCTAATATCATTAAGAAAAAAACATCTGCCAAGTAGGTCAGTATTGCTTCCTCACCATTCTATAGGGAACGTAATTATATATTTTTCAGGATCAATGATTTTGGAGAATAAAATCAAAGGGACGTGCCGTTTTTAATATATAAGCATGTGAATAAAAATACAGTTTCGCTTAATCATAAGCGGAAGTAGTTGATGGAATTTGACAAAACTGATATTGTGCCCCATTAACACTAATCCCTAAATTTTCACCAACTTTAGGTCAAATCGGACAAGCCATTTTCGAAATATAGGCGTGTCAACAAAATATGTTTGCGCATGCGTAAGCGAAAGTAGATGAGATTTTATAAGATTGGTAAGACACCAAATTTATACTAATCCCTATCTTTCCCCCAACTTTGGGCCAGATCTGACGAGCTGTTTTCGAAATATTGGTGTCAAGGGAAATGCGTTGGCGTAAGCGAAAGGAGGGGATGGAATTTGATAAAATTTATACGGAACCATTTAGGTACCAATTCGCAGAATCCTTGAAGTAATAGTAGCTGTTAATCCCATCACGTGGATTTGACTACGGACAGACACGGAACCAACTTTGATCTTTGATGTCTAAAAAGTATAAAGCGATTACTGACCACGATAATTGTCTACACATTTTCGATTCTGAGGAAATTTTTTTTCTTAATATCCTGCATGAATACAAGTGTTCCCCACCTACGGTAGTGAGGAAGCATTAGTGGCTACCCACCATTTACCCTGCTTTACTTTAATTTTTGGAACCAAGAAAAATAAAGAAAGTCGATACTGGCCAACAAGGAGACCATCCAAAAAAGTAAAAATAAAATTTACTATATATATATATATATATATATATATATATATATATATATATATATATATATATATATATATATATATAATGTAACTTTGTTATGTTATACTTGACTACAAAATGAAGTTAGACAGCGCAATTAATATAAGCTCATCTTCATAATGTCATTTTGAATGTAATTCTCTAACGATGATGTCACCTACAGTATTTTTTTGTTCTGTCTTCCCACCAACGCCCGGTACACTTAATGATAGGTTGGACCGACGTCGGAGGCATTTTCCACAAAATTGATAGCCTGTTTCCGCAGACACTATTAGATATGGATCGATGGTGGGACAGTGACTAACAACTAGAGTACGTCCCGAAAACGCTTTTATCCGCGTCGAGTGGATCCGCTCGTGTGCCGGATAGAGAAAAAAAGAAGGCCTGTGTCCGGTATTAATTTAAAATGATGAGAGAGGTGCTCTCGGCGGTGGACGGCTGAAACAGTGGTCGGCCGATTAGGGGTTAATTGCGTTTCAAGTACCTTGTTCCCACGGACGTCGCGTGTCCGCATCTGTGCACTTGTTGCGGCCTATCGTTGCAGCATGTGGTATCATCCGCTGCGCATCGTAGTATGAGTGTGTGCCTTGTCGCCATGGAGTGGTTAGAGCGCATCACTCAAGCGTAAGAAACCCTTTTAAAATATGTCTATTTTGCGTTAATCGATTGTTGATAGGAAATTCGATTGTTTCCAAGCTTTAGAAGTGTTCATACAAAATTTGATTGAATACTTTTTAAAAATCAAATATTTCTGAATACCGAGGAGTCTCTGTAATCCGAGTCCGATAATTGGCTGTGAACAAGACGACAATGTTGAAAAACATGTCAGTAGTAAAATACCATGGAAATGAAGACAACATGCCCAAAATCAGCCCCGCAAATGGGTTTCATCGACTGGAAAAAGCATTGGAATACATGGTACAAGATAAAATCAGCCTACAGACGTTATTTTTTTCGAGAAACAGCAGCTAAAAAAAAGAGGGGTCTTGTAAAAGTAGAGGGAAATAGAGGATTATTATTACATACAAGGTTTGAAATTGATCCATGTGCATACGCTTTAAAATTATGTATCTACTTCCATGTGTATTTATATAATAATATTCCGATAATCCAAGTTTTTTTATAATCCGAGGGAGACCCGGTCACATCCAACTCGTATTGTCGAGACTCCACTGTAACAATATATTTCAAATGACCTCGGTATGAATATTATATTATAATTACTATGATATTTTAATGAATAACTTAATTTTAATTATGATTTTATTTTAATGAATAGCATAATTTTAATTACCATGTTGTTATAATCATTATAATATGCTCCTAAATGAATGAAAGGGCATATCCAGAGCAATAGTGATTTAGTATTAAGTATTATGTACATTTTCACATCTCAAATAATGGTACATCTAGCTGTAAAAATAAAATAGAATATAGTGAAAACAGAATATTAAAAAAAAAAAGTACAATTTATTTTAGACAATCGAGAACCTAGTTGTGTTGTGATATTTCTTTATGCCAGATTATCCCGTAAATACAGCAAATGAAGTGGTGGATTAATTGGGTAAAACAATTACTTGATAGGCAAGGTAGTAATTTTTGTTTACTATAGTATCAAAAAATAGAAATATTACCGATTCCTATAAAGTAAATACAAAATAAATCACACATATGGATGGCAAACATACATTGATATCTTGTAAACGTCGATATTTTCATTAAAACCATCCATGTTTTGTCACTAGACTGAAGTATCGGAAACATCGATATTAGACTTTCGATATTTTTAAACATCAATATATTTTAAGATTACAGCGTCCGAGATTAGAAGTAACAATATTTTGAGAAATTACAAAACTTGTCTATATTTGTACACAAATGTCTTGAAGGAATAAGAAAATAAAGAAATCTGGAAAAAAAATAAAGATATTTGTTACATTTTTTTTTAATCTGCCAAATCAACACTTTAAAAGGAGATTTTATTGAAACATTTAGATTTTCTTTACCCATAAGCCTCCCCTTACACGGTCAATATGTTGAGAGGTAGAGTGTAGCAATAATATTGACGTCAATAAAATTAGCTGAAATAAAAAATATTGATATTTATTAAATCTACTTCAATATTATTGAAGGAGTGTCAATATTATTGCACATGCAAGGGGTATATTGAGAAATTTTACGATTGCATCAGACATTAGCAATAGAGGTAGGAATAACCGGTCAATGTAACCAAAAATATTTTTTTTATTTTGGTTAATCGATTTTAGATCCGGTTATAACCGGATCTTTTTTAAAATTGGAAAAACTCGGCAAAAAACTGGCTATGGAAATTAAAAAAAATAAAACCCTGTTATATTGTAAAAATATATCGTTTTAAAGTGAATAATGCTTGTATTAATACGTCAAATTAATATTATATTTTTATACAATAAAATTATCTTAAAATAGTTTAATTTTTTTTTTTGTTAACACCAAAGTGTTAGTTATAGTTTTTTTTCTATAAATTAAAAAAACCTAAATAATCGGTTATTTTGAGCAGGTAACACTTCCAGGTTAAGATTAAGATCGCAACTGGTATAATATTGGCGCTTTATTATTTACTTATGTGAGGGGCACCTTCAATATACCATCTTCAATTATATTGAATCAATAATATTGGCCGTGTAAGGAGGGCTTGAAGCGCCCCTGACATGATCAATATTATTGAAGCTATATTATTTAACGTGGTATATATATATATATATATATATATATATATATATATATATATATATATATATATATATATATATATATATATATATATATCAATATTATTGTTACAATATATCCCTCAGACGGTCAATATAATGACAAAATTCTATATTGATTTAATAATATTGACCGTGTAAGAAAGTTTCTAAGTTAATAAGTTTACTCAAATATTACAATTTTAATAGGTACATGCGTAAACAAATTAGGAGTTGACGAATATAATTAAACGAATAGAATAAGAAAGATAAATGAAAAATGATATCTTATGTATATTAAGCCTCCGTTACATGGTCGATATAAGTGAGTCAATGTCGAATTTCGTTAATATGTTGTCCGTTTGAAGGATTCATTGTAAAAATAATATTTACACATGATATATGTATATCGTTCAATAATATTGTTTCAATAGTATTGATTCAATAATATTGAGCTTGTTGACCGTGTAAGGGGGCTTTAGTCTTTCTTAACTTAATATTTGATTTATCTTCAAATGGCTTAGCACATACCGTCCTAAATGCAACATCAAAGTACAACATCCAATCCAAGACATAGCTAAAAGTAGAATGACCAATATTTATTTACTAAAAAGTTCTTTTCAAACACAAACGTTGGCGACTTCTATTGGTTTACCGTTTATAATTACTCTTAACTACCATCAACAACTCAAGATGTTTCGTATGAGTTTTATGTTCCGTCAATGAATCACTGAGCAATTATTATGTATTTATCCACTGTTTGAATTTAAAAATTATTTAATGCACGCCAGTAAAATTATATTATCGAAAAACAACTTTCAAGTTCGATGAACTTGTTCTACTACTATAGTGCTATTAAAATGTTTTGCATGGAAATTTTCACATAAATGAAATAATGTTGAAATATTACACCCTAGGACGTAACTATTTATAGTCTCTGATTGAACAGGTGTGGCAAAACCTTGGTTCTGTTAATTATAGTCGACTCTTTGTTATCTGCTGCCTCATGTTAAATTTCATCTCACAACATGAGTATACCATTTTTTTCTTCTTCTTAGAATTATAAATTATAAATGAAAATTGTTTGTTGCGGATCAGAATAATAATGCGTGGCAGTAAAATTGAAATCATATGAATATACTGTTCTTAATTCCACATATACTTTCATGTCCAATGTTTACCAAATCTGTCGGCTCATTTCATTTCCTATTTATTCGTCCAGCCTGTTGTGAAATATCCCACTGGTTATAACTAAGAGGAAAATTGATTTAGAAGGAAACAAAAGCAATGGAACTAATTGTGTGTAATATTTATTCACTTAGCATTCTCCGGGAGATTTAATTGTTTATGGTATTATTCCCTAAACAAATATTCTCCATTTTTTCTTATATCATTTACGCTTATTAAAACAGTTTTAATATCGATTAGTGTAAATCCATTAATGAATGTCACCATTATTTATACACATACAATATTCTATATGATTTCATATTTTCAGTTTTTATTTAATCATTTTCACTTATATTTAGTTACTTTAATTATTTATAAAATTGTATATATTTTGTTACCCATTATTTTCAATTCTTTTTTTTTTTTCTCTCTTTAATCTAATAATTTGTCTAAAATAACGTTATCCCTATCCGTTTTCTCTTTTACCTCGTTCCTATTGGTATCCCTTAGTTCCTGTAATGTATTTAGTATTTATACATTACCTGGTGTGATACTCTTTTTTACCAATTCATCTATTATAACTTTCACATACCTATATAAGAAATATATAGTAAGGCAAAGTATTGGGATTGTTAAAAATTTAGATTTAAGTATTGTATGAAAAATTTCTATTAATTAAAATTAATATTTATCGTATATCATAAAGTCGTAGAAGGTAATGGAGAGTGAGGAAAAAAGTATAAACTAAAGTGATTGTTTTAATAAATAATTTCTACTTTTATATTATTTTATGGTAACTAAATGTATCCATGGAAACTCTTAAAAGTAGGGAGGAAAGTGGAAGTTGTGTGATGCGCGCACCGCACCAGATATTTTTTTAGTTTATGTAATTCAAAACCACACAGTATATTTTCACACAAATCAATATACTATACACATATTAGATTGATAATTATTGTATAATTATTCCTCTTCTCATATTGTTAATTCAGTCTTTTTTTAAAGTAAAATATATTATTTAAACATCGAAAGTTGAATATTTATGTTGAAATAATATGTTGAAATATTTTTAAATTATTTTCCAATTTATGTACTTTGGTACACGAATTTTTTTTCATTACATGTCCTTTACAAAGATACTATTCCTATATCTAAAGCGGAACGTGCTCAGATACACGAAAGGGATTTATCTTGTTTGAGTAGTGATTTAAAACTTTTCCACTGCATTCATTATCCACTTGCATTGTCTTCAATCTTTGTTCTTCCTGCAACAAAGCTTCATTTCAATACCTATGGAGATTTATTGGCATTAGTTCCAATAATGTCTAAAACGAAAACGTTGTTATTGTAATATAATTATTTTGGTATTAACTTCTCATATTATTAACAAATCCTATTACATAATTTTAAAATGAGGTCGGTGATCGCTAGGCAGAGAGCTTTTCCCGTACATTTTAACATTCATTGCATATTCTGTTCCTAATGAAAATACAATACGTGTCTGGAATGAAAATTTGGAAGAAACGAAAAGCACAAGACCACAAAGAACAGCACGAAGAAAAAAAAATCCTGTAAGAACACCCGAAAATGTTAAAGTTGTCTCACACAAGCGACTCGCCGAGACCGTTTTGCACAGAAACAATATTGATTTGAGGATCTTTTATCGAAGCTCGAGGAAAATTCTTCATCATGGTTTGCGCATTATCAAATATTCTTTGTGTAACGAGCACCGACCTGTTGTTTTCATAATAGGCCCGCACACCAAAGTCGCGGTCAGGTTTAACCAAACCATAATGGTTACTGAAACGGGATGTGTGACCGGAGAAAAAGAGACCATCCTCACCTTTTTACCCTCACCACAATCTATACAGTCACATTTCAAAACCGATCAATCTGAAGCGTCCCACCCTGTATAAAGAATATTTTTAATGAATGTAGACAATCTCCCCCTTTATTTTCGACACCAGGAGTTCGTCTCCAAACTAAATGAGTGTCAGAGTACAGTTGCTCATTAAAGTGAACATTTCAGTTTTCATGATATCATGACCCAATAATTTGATTGTTTTAAAATAAAGTAGCGGTTGCCATGGGATCGCATAGTGAAGTTAAATGATGCACTGACCGTAGTGCAAATATTTTTGTTTTGTAAAATATATTTTTGACTTAATTGTTTTAAGTTTAAATCATTGTACCTAATTTAAATTTAATTGATAAATTATTCTAATTGGATAAACTTAATAAAAATGTGTTTTTATTCTTTCATTGCTTTCTTAATATATTACATATTATATAAGTACGCTGAGCCGACTGGTAAACGTCCGAGCGGTTGACCGAAACGTAGGTGGGAAGATTGTGTTAAGGGTGATCTAAAGGATTTGGGTTTGGACGGTAGTCGGTTGACCGAGGTTTGTAGACAGCGATTGGTGGTATCGGCGTAGAACATTCGCGTTCGCCAAGCCTTTTATTATTATTATTATTATTATATAAGTAATGGAGTCCTGGCAATGGCCAGATCCTCCACTCAAGTCCTGAGCGACTGTGGCCCTAGTGCTCTCATTCAGTCTCCACTGGCTTTAATCCAGTGATGCGACTCAGATAAAAGCGCTGGGACCTCTTTGAATCTTGCCTTGTCATCTACAGGTGCAGGGCAGGGCATGGCTGGGAGTTCCCCGGGCAGAATGTAAATATATGTATGAATGTAATCTAGAAATTTTATTTATTTTATTTTATTCTTTCTTATTTTGTTAACATTGTATATTTATCTTCAGTGTCCTTTATTTTATCAATTTATTTTTCTTTATATTTATTTTATTGTGTACATAGTTGTACATACAGTGTGAATGGGTACTTCAGCCCTAATACTCATTGCCCTTGAGTGTGGCAGCTTGTATTATGTTCAATAAATAAAATAAAAGATTATATAAGTAAAACTGAAGATGAGCGGGTTCCGAGCTCTTGTCGCCACAAACATTTCTGATCCAATTAGCACAGTTGGTTTCTTGATATTATGTTTTTAACAAAAGTTACTAAAAAAATAAAATAAACATAATAATAATAAATCTACAAACTTAATTTTAAAAACTTAATTTTAACTTAAATTAAAAACTAACTACTAACTAATTTAATTTTAAGAACTGGATTAATAAAAATAAAGAAATGTAATCAGAATAAAATAAACAAACAATTTGTTCAATCAATCTCTCTCTCTCTCTCTCTCTCTCTCTCTCTCTATATATATATATATATATATATATATATATATATATATATATATATATATATATATATATATACAAATGGAATAAATATTATTTAATAATTAGCGAATATTCAATTACAGGCCCTCTATAAATTAGCTCAACAAATGTCAAATGTAAACCATATCGATGGTTTAAATTGGGCACAAGATTGAGACGGTACTATTATATAGCAAAGTATAATATTTATCGGCAAAGAAATGCAAATATTTATAGAAAATATTATTACTAGCCCTCACTATCAAGAGTTAACAGAAGTTAACACACATAATAGGTGTGTATATATGTATAAGGCATATTTAATAGTATCTGTGTATCCCCCGTCTATGTGCACCGTTCAATATACAGTAAGATTATTTTGTTAACATGAAACTGCATTTGATTACACAGCGATTACGGCTTATGGGTTGTATACCAAGCAAACCCAGAGGCTAAATATTGGATCTGCCTAAAGAAATAGAACCCTCACTCCTCTGTTAGTTTGTACTACCTGCTTGTTGTCGGTTCATCGTAACGACACTTATATGTGCCTATACGTTTGCCGGACACGATTTAATTGTACCTTTTCCAGTATTGTACAATTAAGGAGTTTTCTATCAAAATTTAATGTGTCCATTTCTCAAAAACGAAGATCTATTTGATGAGTTAATATTCTACATCTAAAAATTATTCAGTTTATTTCAAATCTTAAATTTTCCCCTGTCAAACATACCAACAAACATACCAGGTGTTACATACCAAAATTTTCAATAAAAAATTTGCCTTATCCCCATGAGTTGCCCCTTAATGCCCCTTAATGCCCCTTGTTTGTAGTAATGTTCTAAAAGTGGATATATAGTATTAACTGTTGATACAAAACTCCTAAATTATTTAACCTGGGCAATAAACATTAAGTTAATCAGTTGCAGTCGAACAAAAAAGACGAAATGATTTTTTTTTAATTCTTACTATATGCTTGTAATATTTAAAAAAAAATCATAAAAAAAAATTACAGCCGCTGAAGCAACACGTGAAATTATTCAAACTAGAGGTTAAGGTTACCATCATACAGCGTTAGGTTTGTTTGTATCATATTAAAAAAATTAAAATATAAAGTTTTTGTTGTTGGTCGTTATTTTTTATACACCCTATTATATAGAATTCTGAGTTTCGGAATTTAATGTCAAAATATAAGTTAAACCATTATTTAATTGTGGATAGTTGACTGATGGCTGCGTTAGTGATATATTATATAAATAAATATGAGATGCAGTAACTTTTAATTTATTTCATTATTATAATTTCTTTTCTTGACTATTATTATAACTAACATATTGTTTACTAACATTACTATACAACATTACTATATTTTTACCTAAACAACTATTTATAATATTTCAATTTATTGCGTCTATCACATTAAAAAATTATTAATAATTCCAGTAGCCGAGTTTTGGTCAATGGTGAAAATGTTTAATTTATTCACAATAATATGGAATTAGTAAAACTAAATCTAATAAACATTATATATACATATCAAACTTTCAAACAATGGTACTTTTTATTTTATGAAAAGCAAATTTCTGCTAGATTATAAATTTCGAAGAAGCACTTTCTTATTTAATTTAATTTGTCATGACTAGAGTCCGGATTTCGTGCAGTAAACAAATTGTAAAACGTGCAATGAAAAAAAAAAAATCTACACATTTTGTTTTCATTAATAAATTACTATTTTTTTAAAAATAAATTATGTAGGTTGGAGCATTGTTATGTGAAAACTCACGAGCTCATTTTAGGGTATTTTTGCTAATTTTCGCACGATCATATGTGATTCACGCACTACTGTAACGCATTTTCTGCCTAAGTATTTTTTATTGCCAACTGATAAATTTTTTAATAACGTATCGCATGGTCAAATGAGGCATTCCCAAATTTCTGCCGATATCTCAATCCTTGTCGAGAAAGTTGAACCATTCATCTTCACCGGTAGAACGTAACTCTTTGGATTAGCGATCCATTTTGGTGGATCGTCTTTCAATTCTGATCATTTTTCCTATTTTAGGTTTATTTTTGAATAAGATATGATGAAAACCATGAGCAGATACTAACTAGTTAATATCACAACTTTTACAGCATTAATAATTTTTTTGCTCGATCAACTTCCGATATTTGTTTTTAATTAGGCTGTACGATTTTTTTATTCGCAAACATTTATGCGGGATGATGTTTGTCATCTTATCCACTAATCAATTCATTTTCAATAAATTGTTGAATATATTTTTGTCTGAAAAACTGTGTGTAAGCATAATTATTTTGCCAACTATGGACTGAGTGTAGCACTGTAGAACATAAAAGGAAGGGAATGGATTGGTAAGGACTGGTTTTCCTCGAATCTAAAAAGAGCAAAACAAATTTCAATTTTAAGTTTCAGTTCCAGAATTTTCCAGAAAATTGAACTATATTTAATGTGTTTTAAACTGTAACGTATCGCTTCGTGAATCTGTCCTATGTAATTTATGTTCAATTTTTATATTTTCAAGCAATTTACGAATTTTTTTTTTAATTACAATTTAATGCAGTAAAAACATAAAACGTGCAATTTACACAAAATTGTTTAAAACGTGTAATTTCGAGCAAAATAAAACTTACATATGTTAATCCGGGTGCCTTAATTCCTGTAAATAACTTGTTCTCCATCGATTTCATGCAACCGAAAAAAAAGTACAATTGCACGAGAATCCGGGCTCCAATCATGGCCTTTGATGGCAAAGTCTTAAAATTTTATCGTTTCTTATTGTATGTTGAATTCAATTTCCAAATATGAAGTCGAAATTCATATGAATTTTCGTAAGTGTTCACCCAAAACGTACTATTGATATAAGTATGTCTAACTATCTATACAATCATACTTATGAAAAAAAAATTCATAAATAGATGGCCGTTTAGAGGGGTTCAAAATAAAATATTCTAATAAATTATGTAGGTAATATATGCCTTATGTTGGTTTAAGTGAAGGACTAATTGGATTTGGTTAATTGGATCAAAATATTCAAATAACAATTGATAAACTCTCGTTGATTAACTCACCTTAATAAAGAGGATGGAGCAGAAATAATTCTAAGAAAGAAATTTAATAAAAATAATTTGGTGAGAAAACTCTACTATAAGAATTAAAAAAACAAAACATAGAATTTTCTGGTATACAGAATTGAAGTTGCTTTAGAATACCTTGCTTTATCCGGCAATACCACCTTTGTGTCTTTCTTTCCAAGTCCTGAGAACCAAATAACCTTTCAACATCCATGATCTAACTCTACGTTCCTCTATCCACTCTCTAAATGCATGATTGATTTATATATTTCCTCTTATAGAACAGCTTCCTTCAGCAGATTCTTTGTCATTCGTTCTTCCACTTTTTGAAATTCGTTACCCACCTCTACGAGATTTGTCAATAAACCTCTACATTTTCCTTTAAATACTTCATTCCTTAATCTAACCACCGCATTGATGTAAAGAGTATGTAATGATAACCACTACTAGATAATTGAAAAGTGCTCATTTGTAAGCATCAAGCATAACAAATGTATATAAAGTATGAACACTGCAATTATTCTTACATATGTTCCAAAATAAAAAAATTTTCAATTCATTTAAAATAGGTTTTCTTTCTCTTTATATTCTCGTCTAATATCAGCGTCCATTTTTATTACGTCTGTTTATTTGAAAATAATCTTTTATCTAATAGATTATTTTTGAATAAGATATATCATTTTTAAGACTGAAACAATTTGGTTTCATTGAATTAATTGTGATTTTCAACTACATTTTTTTCGAGAATTGGTAGTTACGATATTTTCTGAAATCAACCCATTATGTTTGTTGGATGGAGATAGCGACTGGAAGGCCCTTTGCTCTTGTTTTCGACTGATAACAACAGCAAACAACAGATAACTGTTCCGTCATCAAGCCAGCAGCCTCAAGAAGATACTATTGTTCGTGAAAGAAATATTCCACTGGTCACTAGATACAATATTGAAAATAAAAAGATTGTAACATATTTAACCAGGCCAAACATTATTTAATATTTAGTTATTGAAGATGTTTATCTAAGCAATGCTTCATAACAAGTAATCGTTACATTTATTTAAAAAGAAAAAAATCAACAACACTCAGATATGATGTGAGTGAGGCAACTGATTTTAAAAGCTCCAGAACCAGGAAGTAAATACTCAAGTATTTTGGTTATATATCGGACGTTTGATCCCGTTGTGATCTTGTGCATTATCCAAAAAGGATGAATATGACATTAGCAATGTTATTTGACGGTCCTAAAAAGTTGTGTCATATATGTATATGTACAAACACACACACACACACACACACACACACACACACACACACACACACGCATGTATATCTATATACATTTTCAGAGGCCACGAGGAAACCCCCGCTCTGTCAACCCGCGCCACTACACCGACTGGCAAGCCATTACCTTCGATGCATTTACAAGGAGGTACCACCGACAGACAGCGAACACTGCAGATTGTGCCAGTCAACGAGCTGGAAGTCACTTCCCTTCTGAGAGGGTTGTATGACGATTGCCGCCAACCAGCCCCAATGGCACCGACCGGCCTGCGACACTTCGATGCCTTCACAAGATGACACCGACTTGGCAGACGAACCCCAAAGGCTGCAAGGAACCAACACCACTTCATCAACTGTCGAACCGACTTAAGAGTCGCACAGCAAAGCGGAACATCCACCAGAGCAAGCAACACGGAATCCACTTGCCGGTGAGGTTTCGCGACTTGGAGAGAAGTGATGAATAATCGGAATATGAATAATCCTTGGTAAATCTTTTTATCCCTGGTTAATCCTCTTACTCACTATAATGTCAAAGTTAGCGTTAGGAGATTTCTTCTTCACTGATCGTACTAATTTGGTCTTCTACAGACAAAGCAAACCTTTTCTCTCATAGCGATATTTTTTTTTTAAACATTTAAATGACTCTGAACAAGTATTCAAGTCATTCAAATTCTTTAAGAGCTCTTACACTGTATAAATGTACATAGCCATTGTGAACTTGCCTGGAGGCTCAGTGTTCAACACACAATTCGTTAGACTCCATGATGCTTTAAGTAGAAAGACTCACACTCCAGAAGGTAAGATCTAAAGCGACTTTGGTCCACTAGGCATATGGGTATTTCAGCATCAAGCAAAGCATTCAGACCTTTAGGATCATCCTATAACCAGAAATCAATACAGAAGTCTTGCAAGTAAAATTTGCAATGCATCGATTTCCATTCGGACAGTGAGGTCTTTTCTTACCAGAGATTTCATGAGACACCAACTTGAATTTGCTCATAACAGATCGATCAGAGTTAAGAGGACTGAAAGTGAGTTATTTTTACTGATACTGTATGACCCCACAGAATACATGCCATGGAGATTCAATCATATTGTGGAGTGGTATTTATTCTGTACGGAATTAGTGGTTCTGCAGGGATAATCATAAAATGCTCAGAGGTGGAGAACATTTTCGAGTACCATTTGGGGCCTACATTGGAAACTAGTTTCTGCTGATGCATGACTATACACGACAACACAGAGCTGAGAGTGTAGTTGAGGGGTTTGTGTCACATTCCTGGAATGGCCAGTGAAAAATCCGGACCTTAATCCGATCGAGCATGTTTGGGTCCTGTTCAAGCACCGTGCGTGGCACCAGAATTCCATTCCCAGAATACTAGTAAAGTTGGAAACGATTGTTATTGAAGAGTCGGACAATATATCGCAGGAGTTCGTTAATAACCTTTTTAAGGGGATAGAAAGGTGTTTAATCGTCGTAATTCATACTAAAGGTAGTATCACGAGCTACTAAGTTAATTTTATTTGAAATTGTAGGGTTTATATATTTAGCATTTTTTTAAATTAAAACAAATTGTAAAAATTAAACATTAAGTAATATTTTCCAGAAACAAATACTTTGTTAATAATGCTGATTTGTTTGGTAAAACCTTAAATTAAATTAAAGTACCATAAAATGCATAAGCATAATTTTGCTAGCCATTAATGTTATTTAGAAAAAAAATGTGTACTTTTGGACTATATTTATTATTTATATATTTCTAGTTTTATATATATTTCTAATTTGTTTCATATGATCTTTTTTGTCTAATGTAGAAGACTGTAGAAATATTATTATTAGTTAATTGATCCGCCACATTTTTTTTTTAATCCTCTGTATTGAACAAGAGATTATTTAATTTTAGTCTACCATTGATATAATAATGCAGTGTATGAATTCATTCGTTAACTTTTTTTAAAAATATTGTTTAATTGAAAGAGATTAATTTTAAATTATATTTATGGTATCTTTCTGTAGTTTAATGACCTCACTGGCCTCACGTGCACCAAATCATCTCAACATATCATAAATGTTCCTATTATGATTCCAACCTCAAGAGGGAACTCACAGAAACAATGCACATCCTCAGTCAGTCGGTTAGGCTTTAAAAAATAAACGTTGATGGGAGATAAAATAAATAAACTAACCAAAACAGCTAGTGAACCTATCAAAACAGGTACTGTTGAGGTGGGTTGTCAGGTATAGTGCTGCGCACCGTTCAACATAACTGAATAACAAGTCCTGTGAAATATATATTAATATATACTATAATATATACATGTTTGATAGGGGATGGCATGCATTTTTAATTGTTTTGATAATCACATTGTGTAAGGTCGGGACCCCTATTTAATAAATCAGATATCTACTAATTATTCTCAAGTTACTTGTTCACTTAGTAATGGAAACAAATATTAAAACATAGATACAACAATGTTTGAACATATTGATGTTACCGAAACATCGTAATAAAAACATTGATTTTTTTTTTTTATTTATTTCCCATAAAATTAATTCAGGAACTTTATATCATTTATTTTTAAAAATTAAAACATCAACTTATTTTTCGTTCACAGACACACAGAAAGAAAACTGGCCGAAAATGTGTATTTTGGACTCAAGCATGAGAGTCTGAAATGCATAGATTCGCTGAAAACTGCACTTCGAAATTTAGGTCCGATTATAATACTTTACTTACCTAGTAACGGTAGGAAAGAAGAAAAGAACTTTTCACCATGGAGAATCAAATTGATGTCTATTTATTTATTGGGTATGAGACTCAAAACAATGAAGAATCCATAGGGATTCATGAAGATAAATTGCATAAAGTTTGTGCCAGTAATTAATAAAATTGAAAAAGGAAATTATAACACCTGACCAGCAGCAGTTAGCGGATATTTGTGTTACGTCAATGAGTATGGGTTATATAAAGCTCCATTTTGATTGAAGGGGAGAGGGGCGACGATCGCCCTTAAGTCTCAGTAAGTAAGTAACTGAAGCCGTTGAGTTGAGCTTACTCCCCACTCTGCGAGTCCCTATTTATTCTTGTAATTGTTTACTGCTTAAACGAAGTAACGAACTAAGTGCTAATTTGGAATTAAAGAATTCGATTCTACTTCAAATTTCTTACTATCTTACTATTCGACTTTTTCTATTTTCTTGATTGGTTTTAGTTTACATATTTTATTGGTTCATGTAGATTATCTGGTATTGATTTTTATTCTTTTTATTTTTATATATCAAATTAGGGGGGAGGGAATGATACTCTCACCCCCTCTCTTTATTATTGAGAGGGGAGGACTATGCTCCCCCTCAATTCTGCGTCCATACTCCTATTTTTTGTTATAATTAAAACCTACAGAGATCATATCGGAATATTCTGGATATTTATGAATTGTGTGTATTTATGAATACGAAGCAGGTTGCTTCGTACAGAAATGGAAAATCAATAAAACATGCGAAAAACGTAAAGAAAACCAAAATATAATGGTGAACATTATATTTGATAATACCTCCAGTAATTTGGTCAATTTTTAATTTTCATATTTAGCATTCTTCTAACCAATAATAAAAAAACTATTTTCCTAAATGACAATGTTTACAGATAAATTATTGTGTACATACCATTATATTTTGAGTAAGGTTTGCATTAAATTTGCTATTAATATTAAATTGAGACCCAACTGGAAGAAAATGTCAACCTTGAGCCATGAAAATGAAAACTATTTTAATATTGCCGTGGTAACACTTGTTTGTACAAAACTTCACTTCCTCACATGTAATTAGAATCACTAATCAGTCTATTATTTGCACAATACGGTCTGAAACATATTTTTTCTTGTTTGTGATCGGAGGTGACGAATGTTCTAAATTTCGAATTAGAATGCAATAGGTAATTGAAAATGCTGATCGTTCGATACAAAATTTTATCGACGCACAGTTGTTTTCTAATAAAAATTGAAGGTTTAAAAAAAAAATCCATTTAAAAGAGATTTTAGATATACGAGTATGGATTAATTAAAAAATAATAGACATTTTATATATATATATATATATATATATATATATATATATATATATATATATATATATATATAAAGAAAACTTTAAAAAACAAATTTTTCTATTTATCAATACACGATCAAGGAAATAAGGATTCATTTAGATTATTTATTCAAATTTTACCAGTGCAGTATTTTTTCAACGAACACCTATCTATATTCTATATTTGTTATTTGTTCTGGGATTATTTGCTTTCCTCTACGTCACCAGTTACGCAAGCATTCGAATTATCACGTCATTTAACGGGCCATAATCCCTTACTAAAATAATTCAACAGTTATATAAATGATTATATATTTATTATATATAAAACTAGATCATATGTGTGAGAGTGTGTGTGTGTGTGTTTGTATATATTCAATTTCTTAGGAAGTCATCCAAAAATTTCTCAAATTTTTGAAAAAATTCAGTATTTTTCCCTTAAATATATATATATATATATATATATATATATATATATATATATATATATATATATATATATATATATATATAAAAAGCTTTATCCTTTATTATGCATTAAATTGTCTTGGAGCAATGTATTGTCCAAATTTGGCGATTCTTTTCTACCAATATATATATATATTTACATTTTGTATTGATTTATATTATTTTATAAATCTATTTTTATTTGTTTTGGAGCTCACATTAAAGATTAGCTGGCTAATTCCCAAATGTTGTTTTTTTAATTTATACATTTATTTAATATATTTTAAATTTAATTTATCACTTCTCTTAGATCAATTTAATTAATTACATCTAATTAATATAACTTCATAGTTTATTCTAATTTTGTGGATGCATCTAATTTATCAAGCATAGTATTTGATCTAGAGCCCTAAACAATAATTCGCAAATTAACAAGTAATGCCAAATTACATTTGGAATCATTGAGAACCACAGTGAATTAATTTACTGAGTTGATTAGTCCTGAAAAGTTAATTACGCTACAGGATGTCGGGCAGTGGCGAAGCCAAAAGGAGAGTTCGAGGGGTCCGCACCCCCACCGAAATTAAAAATAATTTTACTTATTCTTATATGTAATCAAAAATTGTATAAACCTATTTGAATGTTATTTCATAAATGATGTACGTTGGCACAGAACATATTATATATAGAGAGGGCCTCCGGATATCCCCGAATGGGGAGGGTTTCTTAAAAGTAGATCCTTGGATGGAACCTCCCTCCCCTCTTCCCCCTTCGAACGAAATCTTGGATACGATACTGGATGTCGGTTTTGATTATAGGCATTCACATAAAAATGTTAATAAGTTATATTTAATTCTAGTAATTAGCTATTTTTTGTTCAAATTACTTCTCATTTTTCAATTAATCAAACCTATTCAGTTCCATGCTTTTTCTACACATAATTTTCAAACTATTATTGTAAAAATTAAAAGCTAATAAAAATCTGTAATTTCAATTTATCAATATTGATTTTAAAAATGACTAATCCATCATTTGAAGACTAAATAATCTCTTGAAGTGCCAGAGCACGTTTAAATTAGTTCAAAATATTTACAAAAGATGTCGCTGGTGTAAGTGGATTGATTCGTTTTTTCGTTGCTTCTTGAAAATTAATGAATGGAACATAACTCATTCATCGCCGTCTTATATCCTCAATTATACTGTAGGAAATTATATGAGAGGTGAAACTCATCGGATTCAAAAATAAAATACTGTAAACTGCAATTTTTTATATATATTGACGAATCTAATATGCAAAATCTTTTGGTACATAATGTGTACCTAAAAATTTTGTATAATATATAATATATTAGTATATAATTGATGTTATATATTCCTAATTATTATTAATAATAAGGACAAGGAAGGGTACTTTTTTGTTTTGATGGAATGAATGGTGTTAATTGAGTTATTTACAGGCGGATCATTATCAAACACACTATCTCTTTCGAAATCTGAGAATAAAAATTCAAGATCATGGAAACTAGCCTTGGGTCCTGTATAAGTGTTATACTAGTACCAAAGAGTGCAAAATCTGACTTAGTTTGAGAGTTTTACGATTTTTCGATTTCCCAGGAGTTTAAAAAAATAAAAAGTCAAGAAAGTTAGCCACTAAAAAAAAATTGACTTACGTTTTTTGCGCTCTTACCTAGTAGGACTAGTTGTCTTTGGGTGATGAACCCCCAATAATTGAAATATACTTTTTTATTTAAAATATTTAGTGAAAATTTTCGAAATGCACTTCGGACAGAATGAAACTCTCGCGAATCTTTCACAGGAATTTTTCTTCTTGAAAAAAAATAAAAAATAGAACCGAAAAATGCCTTCTAGAAACCTCAAGGTAGTCTAAGTGACAGTTTATTTCCGAAAGACACACCCGTGTAGGATGCATTTACGCCAGAAATGTTTATCGGATTTTTCGTGTTTTTAAAATTAAATTCTGAACCAAGCCAGCTTATCATCTGAGTCCGTAAAGAAAACATTGGTCAGGACGAATCAAGGTATAGAAAATGACTAGGGTCTTAACCAATTTCCTCTTAACATTTATGAACATCCCTCAGAACTGTTTTGGAGATTACGATACCAGATGGATATGTTGAAGCCAAAGATTGTTAAAAGTAGCAATGGGGAGATCCGAAAGCTACCAGGTGGAAAGAGTTCGAGTCGAAGGGAAAATCTACACGGAGATGAGATTGACAATGAGTAAAAACACCTTTGCAATAAAATTTATATCATAGTTGAATTCTATACTAATCTTTTGCATACCAAACTTATTGGAAAAAACGAAATCTCAGTGTGATTTCGTCTAATTTTGACTCTAATTGCAACGTAACACATTGAATTAATTGCATTGTGTTTTTATATTTGCTATGGACTCCTTCCCTCCCCCATCGATATCTAATGAATGCGTCATTCGGTTTCGTTTACTGTAAATCACTGAAATGACGGGCGATAACGAAGGCCAACCTGCCGAATACGTGATATCTGTATGAGCATTATGGCAAGGCACATATGTCCGACGGTACCAGCCTTCCTTGCCCCGCCATGCCATGTTAAGTGATTCATACACGGTCAAACAGTTAACATTCAACCTGTTACTAGGTGTAAACTTGGTCGTGGCTAGATAGTATCAGAAGGCAGCATATGGTGCGAACTGACGACCATATGGAGCTGGGTTGACTAGTGCTCAACCGATCCTTAATAGTATAATTGAGGGTTGTGTTAAACGGCCCATAACTGGGGTCAAGTAAGTGATTTCAGAAACATTCAGCAATTTCAAAAGGAAAGTTACCTACCTCTTGATAAAAAAAAAAACATTTTTCTTTTTCTTTCATTAATTTTCATAAAAAATAATTAACCGTGTACATTAATCAGTCATAGCATTTATGTGAATGATTTGAAACTTCATGAAGACTAAACGTCAGCTGCAGTCAACGATAGAGAAACTAAACCCAGTTTTACAATTTTTCGAATTTTTAGGTACTTTAAATAATAATCGCATATTTTGATTTATTTATACATACGGGTGTGTAAGTGAAAAAATCAAAATATGCGATCGCAAGAGTTCACAGATATTAGAGCTAAGTGTTTTTTATGATTTGTTTAGCATTGCTTTGAAGTATTTAATAATAATACTGGTTTATTCTCAAACAAACTCACTTTGGCTGTCCTGAGGTTTCTAAAAGCCCGACATTTTTTCGGATTTCCTTTTTTTTTCAACCCCTCAATCAGCATCCAGTTCGCCTCAAACTCAGTGTACATTTTTAGCTATTCAATGTTTAAACACATTTAAAAATGAAAATGTAAAAAATTGTTTTGTGAAAAGTTCACGCGAGTTACACTCTGTTCCAAGTGCATATAGAAAATTTTAACTAAATATTTTAAATCAAAAAGTATATCTTGCTTATTAGGGACCCATCACAACAGCAACTAGTCCTAATAGGTAATAAAGCCCAAACACTTGGAAATAATCAAGAAAAACATTTTTAGTATATAACTGTCGTGACATAAAAGGTTTTTTTTATTATTTAAAATACCTAAAAAATTGTAAAACTGGGTTTAGTCTCTCTATCATAGACTGCAGCTGATGTTTAATCTTTACGAAGTTTCAAATCATCTATATAAATGCTATGGCTGATTAATGTACTCGGTTCATTATTTTTTATGAAAATTAAGGAATGAAAAAGAAAAACGTTTTGTTTTTCAAGAGATAGGTAATTTTCCTTTTGAAATTGCTGAGTGTTCCTTTATAATAATTATAAGATATTCTTTAAAATTTGTCTCACCCCTTCTTTAATATTAGTAGCAAACGAACAATATTTTTCAAGTATCAAATAAAAGCATAAGATATTCAGATTTTTCAACAATCTGCCCGCTTCGAAAATCCAATAGTCTTATTTTGAAGTAAATTAACTATAAACTGCATTTCATCCATTTATTTGGTATAAAATTTCGCTAATTCAATAGTACCTAAAATTTCAAAATTTCAGAACACACGGTTAAGGGATATTTAGGTCGCTGAATCCTAGCCTGAAATCATATTTCATATTTTAAAAATGGCAAATCCAATATTTCAAATTTTTTTTTCTCCAAAATCTATCGGATTGAATAAAAAACATTGATCTGTTGTATTTGGGGCCGATGAGTCTAAATCTGGGCACACAACTCCAAAACGCAGAAAGCCGGAACATAGAGTAGAACGATTTACGACTAAATGATATTTAAATTTGTACTTATTATTTATTATTAATAATATATTAACCATATTGGTGAGTTGAAGAAAGATAAGATATATTTCAGTAATTCAGTAATTTCCGATATCATCATTTCTCTCTACAACCAGCCGAACTTATAACTTTAAACATTTTAATAACCGTAATATTATATAAACCGTAGATAAGATTGAATATGTACACATGCCTACTTGCTGGAACAATCTAACTCTGTAAACATTTGGACGTACCTGTTTACCTCGACAAATATCGTTGCCACTCGAAAATTTTCCAGGGCACTGTAAGAAGTGAGGGACGGAGCGGAAGTTAAATACAATCATTATATTAAATCATACCTAATTTCAAAAAAATGAAGATAACAATATATTATTCTCTAAAATTTATTAACATTTTAGGACCCGGCCTATAGTTGAAACGTCCAACTTGGGCATGGAAATTCCGTTAAACCTCCTATGTGACCGAAAATCAGTTATGTGATTATAAACAGTATTTTATCTGCTATGTGCTGTTGAAAAGCACTCATGTCTTAAAAAATCATGACGTGATTTAAATTGATCAAAAATAATCCTCCTGTTGTTAGTGCTTATCGGATTTGCAGTAAGTAACCTTTAGAAATTGCCCACGAGACATTTCCAAGACAGTCTTAAGAGAGGCGATTTCATAGTTATTTACCTGCCATGCTGGAATGTTTATAACTAGTTTATAAAATTATATTAAATAATATTGCTTATAAACCGGTTTTTCGTTTGTCCTGAAAATTATGTATTCGACTCATAGAAGGATCCACGGCGGAAAGGACGATATATAGAATTAAATGGTGATGTTATATATAAAATCCCGCATTTAAATTTAATAATTAGAAGACAAATAATCACTTAAGTGTCTATAATCGGGCGTAAGTTTTAAGGATAAGAATGAAAATTGGACCAAAAATTATTACTTAAAATACAAAACTTATGAAAATCAAATTTTGCCAAAATTTCGAGGGGGGAGATATAAACCCCAAATGTGTACGGAACTGACTTTCAACATTTATCTCCATAGCTCAATAATATACGCTTCCCGTTGTTAACCATCTCATAATGACTCAATACCGCGACAATTAATCTTAAATAACATAACAAGTAGAAGGAAAAAGGCTATTTCCGTTTATTTGTTTTGTTTTTTAAATTTTATTCATTTAGTTTTATTTGAGGCTCTTAAGCTTCAGTTTGTGAACTAAGACCCATTGCATATCTGTCATATACGTATATGTGTGCATGTTTGAGTGTGTGCGTGCACGAATGAGGAAAAAATATAGTTATGACTAGTTTGTAAATTCAATAAACTTGGAATATTAAATAAAATCATAATATGGTCAATCGCCAAATTTGGAGGTAGAATAATTCTGCTCTGAACCGGCAATATATAAATATCCAACGAGACCATACAATAAATCTCTAAATCACATTGCATAAATTCCTAGACTGAAATCAGACAGATTAACATGATTTATGAGTATAATATATTTCCGTATCTTCTGTATTATGATAATAAATATTAATAATTACCAACTATAACCCATTAAAAAAAAATATATGCCATCCTGTAACTGACGTATACTTACTTGATTATCTCAAAAAAAATCAAAGCACAATATACATTTTTTACAGTTTACAATACAAGGTAATAATCAAATATGTAAGGACGAAATCCGTAAAATTGAAAAAGATAAAAAAAAAAGAAAACGAACGCTGGCATCTGAATTTAAAATTTAAATTTCACAATCCAGGAACACATCACGGCTACATTACTCCAGTAAACACCTGTTGAACTTCTCAGATCCCTATCGGATATAATTTCTCACTCCAATTTTATCACTTCATTGCATTATCGCGTTAAATAATGACCAAGTTCAATCTTAAATTAAGCGAGGTTATTAAAGCTTATCGTTTTAAAATGGGGAGTTTAGTAATTAGTATGTACATAATTAGTCCGTCCTCATGGAAAAAAAGTACCCAAACATATTTATTTTTGGGTGTGTGTGTGTATTTTCCTTTTATGATTACACCATAAAAGGAACCGATTATTAGAATTATTTTACGTGCTCCATGTCTCAACGGGTCTACTGCATGTGTAATTTGTTTTAATATTTTATGCTATGTAATAATCATTGTAATATGAAATAAAACAACAAAAAGCAATAAAATGAGCATAGAATTAAAATAAAAGATCAATTAAGCTATATAATGAAATGTAGAAATTACTTATGATACGAAATAAAATAATTGAAAGCTTAAAACTAACAAAGTAAAATATAATTTAACTGAAACAATATAGCGCTTGAAATAGCATAGTAAGAAAAGTATAAATAATACAGTTAAGTACAACTATAATTTATATAATATGATTTATTTCTATTCTTAATATTACAATGTAATTTAACTCCAATGTGAAAAGCAATACTATATATTTTTTATGTACAATTATAAAATTATCCATATGATATGCCAATAAATATAATTGTTAAGTATAATTTGTTTAAATAAATAGTTTTAAATAATTCAATATATACAGTATATTATCCTTGAATAATTAATGCATTTAATTCACATATAAACAAAACATAAAATAAATAAATTAATGAAATACAAGAAAAAAAGAAATCATTAACATTTTAAATAAATAAATAATAAAAAATGTATAAATAATATAAAATAACTTAATAGCAAAACAAGAAGGGCTTATTTATATTACCCTTCAATAGCGCTCAGTCCGTCAAAAAACCAATTCTTTTTGCAAATTCCAGAAAGCCCCCCTTGCATCACAACATAAATGAATTTATTGAAATACTGAATTATCAATCAATTATCATTGCGATTACAAGTAATTATTACTCCTTTAGGAGTAAATTTTATTTGTAAATAAATTTTCCTAAATTAAGATTCTTAAAATCGTCGATTGCGCTGTTTATTTGAACATTATTATTGTTAAAATTATACGTAAATTATTATTACGAAATTATGGTGCGCGTTAATTACAGTTTCGAAAAAGTAATTCTCACAAAACATAAATACTTTTTAAAGAACATGGATCAAACTGTTTGTGTAGCCCTGAATGTAGATTATTTCTTTCTGAAATTTTAATTTTTCGTACACTTTATTGTTTGGTAGATAAAACTCAAATCCAATTTATATGAATAAAAATATGAAAATAAACATACCTTCAAGAAATGTAAATGCGTTTTGAATGGTATGGTTTAGTTTTTAATAACTAAAATAAATTTTGAGTAATATGTATATACATAATTCAGAACAACGAAAAAAAAAATGTGTACCTATCCATATTCCTTATAGATGTAAAATTGTATTCATCATGCACAATATTACTTTCCATTTTGTTTTCCTTTATAGACCGAAGAAATAATATTATATTTCTGAAGGATATATGGTCTTGAAGATAGGTGCCGAAGAATACTTATCAATTTCCTTATCATCATTGTTGGAATACTTTCTAAGGTCAGAGATAAACTACGTACAGACGAAACTTTTAACAAAGGTCATACCAAAATTTCTTGATAAACATCTATTGATTCAGTATAATAGAGTATCACATTTCGATTACTTATGTCAACATTCCAGTTAAGCAATTATTTATAAATTAATTAATTTTCATTATAAATAATACTAATAATAATAATATATATTAATTTATTTTATATTGTTTATTCTATATTTTTTTTTTTGGCCTATTTTGTTCTACAGACACAGGGGGTGGACTTTGTTTAGGCTGAGAGTAAATATTGTTTATATTTAGTTTAGTGTTTGCTTATGAATGATTGTTTTGTTTTTTTAATATATCAAGAATATAAATCCAGATGGTGATAGGTGAAGCAGATTTTAATAATTATTAATAGACTAGTTTAAGAAAAAGTAAATTCATTTACTCTTTTCAAACCGTAAGCTCCTGACTCAGATTATTTTCTAAACCTTGTTGGTTTCAAAGGAATCTTTTATTAATGTAACTAGAATATATAACTCAAAAATATATCACACCTGTCGGAGAATAAAGTTACAACTCAAAATTAGAAATTGTTGAAAAATCATATTTAAAGTTTTTTTTTTTTTCTACACTTTTGAATACCTCCTTATTAAAACACACTGAACATTCGTATGGCCCGTTCGTAGAGTATTACGAATGTCCAGTGAGTGTTAATAAGAAGGGATCCAAAAGTGTAGATAAAGATACTTTAAATATGATTTTAAAACAATTTCTAATTTTGAGTTGCACTCTTATTCTACGACGTGTGCGATATACCCAATAGATTTAATTAGGTATAATAGGAAAAATCATGTATGAATTTTGAGACCTCTGGTATTTTAATATTTGAAAAAAGTAATACATTTTTCTTAAGACATACAATGTAATAATAGCCACAAATTGTATTGATTTTCCGGCCGCATTCAAATATGCTTTAATTTGGCATATTTTGAAAAAATAAAAAAATTCAGATTAAATTAAATAACAATACTCACAATCTTAAAAATCATTTCTTCTAGACATAAGTCAATTCAAACTTACATAAATTCATTTACATTTACGCATTATTTAACTGTCCAAATACACTTAGTAACCCATATCACAAAAAAAAATAACTTTAACCGAAAAATTATTACAAAAACAGGCAATTTTGGTCCAATTTTTATCTAATATGAATTCTGACTGAAAATATAATGGATAATATGTATAAAGGAGCAGACTCGTTTTTTTTAATGCGTTTAGTGGATATTTTAGACTTGGTATGAGTTATTCTAACTTCACTTCTCAGCAAGTTTAGGATTATAAATGGATGATGGCCGTGAACATATATATATATGTATATGAAGAAAAAAAATTAATTTTCTTAAAATAATATAAAAGGTGGACAGACCTCCAAGGATCATTTTTGCCGAGGATACTTAAAACAAAAGTACTTTCCGTATGAGGATAATGACGTTCTTACCTGACAACCTCAGGTAGATAAATTAAATAAGAACTCTATCCCTCCAAATACACCATACTGTGGATCCTATAACTAGCTTGATAGTAGGCTTCATAAAATTACCATGCTTCATATCCTACATACAACAATAAAATCGAATTAAATAATTTTATTTTATCGGATTAAATAATTTTTTAGTTCCCAATATAAGACACCAATGTTCGTACCAAGGATTTTCATGTTATTTATTACTAATGAATCGATCTCTAAAGCTGGTTCCACACTATGTAACAAACAACGTTATATAACAGGTTTCATAAGTTATACAACATGTTTAAACTGGGTCCACACTATGTAACAAACAACGTTATATAACAGGCTTCATAAGTTGTACAACATTTTTAAGCTGGGTTCACACCATGTAACAAACCAGGTTATATAACAGTTTTTTTAAAAGTTGTACAACATCATTATAAATTAATATGAAAAATATTTAATACAACAAACTTTTACGACACGGTTATGTAACAGGTCTAGGAGGCCAGTGTCGGTAAGATCAAAGGAAGTTATACAAAATTGTCATCGCCTCTCAGCGCAGTTCGCGACAATCGTTCATGTAGTTCTTTCAGCTCATTCAGCCTGTCCAGTGTTCAATTGTTTATAGTTTTCTGTTTCTCTTCATTCTTGCGAAGTTTTTGAAGCTTCCGTCTGTTCGCATCTCTCCATTTAATGAATCATTATCAAATCTCTCAAGATCCCTCAAAAGTGAATGATCCCAATGTACAGTTGCCGAACTTGTAACACTCAGTATCTTCATTTACAATTTACTCGTTTACCATGAGTTGTAAAAATAACACATGTAGCTGCCGCAAGCATTAAATCTTCCTCGCACCTCGCAATTATGAGAACTGATCGTATATCTACTGATTCACCGTTTTGTTGTAACTTTGTTATCAAATTAAATTTTCTTATTCTTTTCAATACCTATTTCATACAACAGACTTGTTATATAACGAAATGTTAGAAAGTTGTACATAATAAGCCAAGTAAATAATAAGCAAATAAGCTTTTTGTTTTATTGTGTGGGACAAACTTAAGTCTTAGACTAAGATTATATATATATATATAAATAGGAGTTGCTTAGGATATGAGTGAAACATTTAATTTCTCTCATCACTGATAACAATCGTTTGTTCTTAAAATGATTCATAAATGGTGTGATTCACCAGGTTACCTCGAACAAAGTAAACAATTTGATTGCATGAGTAACCAAGCCGCTCCATATGCTCTATAATTCAAGTTTGTGGACTATATTATAACATAACATTTGATTTCCTAAAGTAGATAATTTTATGATTATTGACGAAACAGTAACTAAACTTGCGAAAACATTCGATATTGTGGTCAAAGTTGGAGGAATGCAGAGTATTTGCTGGTAATCCCAGAAAAAAACTGCACTAACTTTAAAAACTTTGATGGCATCTTAAAACATACATCATCTACCGAATTATAGGCAGAGTAAGAACAACATTTATGACAATAACGTGAATTAATAGATTCCGATCTTAAGGGGCTTGATCTAAAAAGTCATCAATCTTTGGGTTGCTATACCGACTAACGCTTAAAGATCCGTCTCTATAAAACCATGGTGTGCCCCGTATTCCTTTATGGATCGGGTTGTTGGGCAACATCTAAGGGTGCCGAAAAGTCACTCCTTATTTTTGAAAGAAAAGAACTCCGCCGTATTTTTGGAGGTGTAAAGGTCGAAGAAGATTGGAGGCGACACACGAACAAGGAGCAGCTCAGCCCTTTTGTGGATGTTGGTGTAGTCAGTGCAATAAAGTTCAGGCGTTTAAGATATGCAGGATATATCGCCAGGATGGCCGAGGAAGAAATACCCAAACTATTGCTGACACAGGTGGTCAGATGGTGTGACGGGAGATGCTTACATCTTAGGAGTCAGAAACTGGACGGCATCGGCACAAGACCTTGACGATTTGAGGAAGGGGTTGGATGAGGCCAATATCTGTAACCGGGATGTAGCGCCGTGAAATAATAATAATAATTGGTAGACCCTTGGAAGAGATATCAAAACCAGTAATTTTTCATCTTTTATTGATTTTATTTTTTTTGTTATAGAAAATATAATACCGATTATGCTAATGTCATTTTTTTTTTAACGTACTTCATCGTTTTATTTATATATATTTTTTCCAAACTACTGAACTACATTTAATAAAAAATAGTGGGATCATTTTGAATAAAAAATAAGTATCAAAATCATTATAAGTTTAATTATTTTTTTTAAATTAAAAAATAATGCGCTACTAATAATATTAAAATTTGAATCTTTTTTAAGCGGATTCAATCGATATTTTTGAAATTGTAAATACCTTTGTTTATTGCCATGTTATTATATTTCATTATATGATATTTGTTTGTTGGCATTTATTTGCAATATTTCTCGCCTTTTATCTCTATATTGCTTCTTCTCTACAGCAGATAATGAAATTTTTTTATGACCATCAAGAAACAAATTTGGTCTCGTGTCTGTCCGTCTTAGGGGCATAACACCAACTGCACTTAAACCGATTTCGGTGAAATTTTCAGGAATGGTGCACGTTGGTACTACGATGGTCCCGTATTAATTTTATCAAATTCCATACGTAATTTCGTTTACGCATACGCAAACGTATGCTTCATGTGGCACTTATATTCAGAAAACGGCTCTCTCGATTTAACCATTAACCACTAACCCTTAAACCACACCACCTTTTTCTTTTTGAACCGAACAAATTGAAAAAAATATAATATATACCGAAATGTGAGGATTTACATGGGCGATTTAAATTTTTTTCGGGGATTTCAATCGAGGATTTAATGAGAAGGCAAGTAATCATCAGGTGTCTTTGATCGCCAAATAGTGCGTAAGTTTTAAGGATAAAAATGAAAATTGGATCAAAGATTGTTAATTAAAATACAATAATGATCTTACACTGATGATTTTACACATTTTTCCTCACACGCTTTAATGATTTTGATCAAACACGTTATATTAATGGACAATTAATTTGTCTTTAATATTAACTAGGTCTTATCCTCATTGAAATAGTCAGGCAGGACTAAATAGCCGAATTTTCAAAACAGCTATCTTTAAGTACCTTTAAATTTACTTATTTGAAATAATTGATCCTTTCCCATTGTTAATAGTTATAAAAAATGGATAAATATAAACTATTAAGAAATTTGTTGATTACCTAAACGAAAAATATTTTCACAGGTCGAAAACAAAATTTCGGTAATAATAGTAGTAATATAGATGAATAATATGCCGTTCGAAAACTAAAGTTTTAGGAAAAATATTATCTAACATATAAACTCGTAGAAGGTAAGGGAGAGTGATGAAAAACGCATTAACTTAAGTGATTGTTGTAGTTAATAATTTATACTTCTTTATTATTGATGGAAACTAAATGTATCTATGGAAACTAAATAGAATTTCCATGTAAACTAAACGGAAACTTATCACTAAATTTATTTTAAGATTGACAAACCAAAAACGTATTGAGAGCAGAATTGTCGTACTGTTTAAAAAACTATTTTATTTTACTTTTATGAGAGATGTGATAAAGTTCATGCCGCTGAAAATATTTCAGGTAGTATTGTTTTGAATTCTTTAAATTATTTTGAAAAATGGTTAATTATTATAGGTTGGTAAATGAAAGTTGTGTGATTCGATTTAAGATTTTTAATATATAATTATGCATTATTAACTAACTTATCAGCTTTAAGTATTCGCCTGATATAAATAATAACAAATCATTAAACCCGCACAGTTTTAATCATGTCGTTTCAGATCTGCAAATATATTTCTTTGCAAAATTATCCTTAAGCAAGCAACTTAATATCTTTGTTACGTAATGAAGTCTCCAGATTTCCATTAAAGATGCTACCATCCTGGTATTAGAGAGATCCTAGGGAAAATGGAGTGTATTTATGGTCAGTTGGAAGAGAGATTAAATTGAAATTTAAATTAGCGATGATGTATGGCTAAGATGAAGGATGGAGGGAGATGCCATGAATACTAACTGCCCCGGATCTGCCCGCCCGTCATAATCACTCCTAATCAAACGCCCATTTATAAAGTTTATGAATATTTTATGAAGGTCTTATCCCTTCGGTTGGGTAGGTGGTGATAAATTTTCATTCTGGTCAGCCAACCCGCCCTATCTCTCTGTCTCAGAAATGGTTTAAAAAAATACGAAAAAAGCCATCGCCACTTTTCTGACCGCAATCCATTTTTAATGAAGTTTCCCCCTCTGCCTCAGTCAGTGTGTCTTATCAAGATTCGGTAGTGACTGACTACAAATGCCTTATCCACACAAACCAACGATTCCCTAACGATTCTCTCCCCGCCCTAACTATCCCTGATAATCATCCAATTTGCCCAAACTGAAATGGCTTCGCGATCTCATTACTTGCTTCGAGAATTGGGAAGTTGCTATGGATAAAGTCCTTATTATTCACTAGACAATACTGATTATTTACAGCCCATTTCAAATATATATGTAAATGTATACACACACACACATATATATATATATATATATATATATATATATATATATATATATATATATATATATTTCTTGATATATATTGGTTGAGGACAACCTCCTTGAACAAGTGAAAAGTTTCATATACCTAGGAGTACACCTACATGAAAACGGGTTTCTAAATATGAACGTAACTGAAAGAATCGGAGCCACAGACAGAATGCTCCCAGCTATTACAAGAGGCTTCCTAGGCAGGAGAGAGATAGAAAAGAAGACGAAATTCTAACCTATCATATAACCATTATGTATAAAGTAAGAGTAAGACATGATAATGGTTTGTGAAGGAACCACCCATTGGTTGCTCTTCAATGACTATTTCAAGTTAGGTCATGGGGCCATCTTCTTTTTAGACGCCTCCGAGGTTTATCGGGAATATATAGGGGTGAAAGGTTGCGAACAAGTGGATTGGTATGGTCAGGAAGTTTAAAATTAAAGGTGGCACATCATTATGGGCTAAATCTGCAACAAATGGGATAATGAGGTCTTCATATATAATTTTATTTGTGACAAAATAAGAAGCATTAAGGATTCTTTGAATGATTTTGGATTGTAAAAACTGGATGCGTTTGCGGGAGAAATTTGATTGTTTATTGGAGCCCCAAAGCTCAATCCTGTATGTTCAAATAGGCCTTATTATAATGGTAATGCGAATGAGCTTTTTATAGCAAACTAGGAGTTTGGACCGATTTTTTTTTAAATTCTTTTTAAACCTACTAACTATATTTTGTCATTTAAGCAGTTTAAAGAAATCTTTTGATGTCCTTACCTTTATTAATAAGTGATTAATACTAGTGTAGAAAAAAGGAGATTTGTTGCTAATAATTATTCTGTTATATTTTACCAACTGTTTCCTCTTCCAAGATCCGATATGAGGGAGGTCTGAAAGAGACTTACTTTCGAGGCTAGACTCATTTCAAAAATTAGTAAAACTGAAAAATGTTGAAGCCGCTTCGGTTCACCAAGCGCTGTTTGTCGGGTTATAGATTTTTTTTCTAAAGAGAATGAGTATGGTTTAAAAAAAAATGTTTTTGTTAATAAAGTATGTTTAGAGAATAAAACGATTAAAACACGCGGACTTTGATGAGACCCTACTATTTGTTATGTTTTTCTAATCTATTTTTGAAATGAAACCCCCTTTGGTCTTGATAAAAACATCATCACCATTGTCGATCCTCTCTACCGCTTAATGTATGCGAGGAGGAAGTCTACACAGCCTTTTCCACCCTTGCCGGTCCTCCACCAGCTGCTCTCTCTGCCGTAAGTCTATTTTCATCTCCTCCCATTTAGTCTTTAGTCTTGGTCTTGCTTTTCCTCGTTTTCAACCAGCCTGGGTCTGTAGGCCTGGCTTGTACTTCTTCCAGGTTCCATTCTTAAAATGTGGACAAGTTGCTCAGCCGATTCTCATTTGTTTGGCATCGTTGGCTGGTTTAACATCGGTCGATCTAATTGTAGTATTATGAACTCTGTCTGTTTTCTTGTCTTTCCTTCAATCCTTCGGAGGAATCGAATTTCTGATGCTTGGACTCTTGATTGATTGATTCCTCTTCTTCAGATTCCATAATTCGGAAGAGTACGTCAGGATGGGAATAAGGATTGAGCTTTGGGGCTCCAATAAACAATCAAATTTCTCCCGCAAACGCATCCAGTTTTTACAATCCAAAATCATTCAAAGAATCGTTAATGCTTCTTATTTTGTCACAAATAAAATTATATATGGAGACCTCATTATTCCATTTGTTGCAGATTTAGTCCGTAATGATGTGCCACCTTTAATTTTAAACTTACTTTAACCATACCAATCCACTTGTCCGCAATCTTTCACCCCTATATATTCCCGATAAACCTCGGAGGCGTCTAAAAAGAAGATGGCCCCATGACCTTCTAACTTAAAATAGTCATTGAAGAGCAACCAATGGGTGGTTCCTTCACAAGCCATTATCATGTCTTACTCTTACTTTATATATAATTGTTATATGATTTTAATACAGTTGTAAATTTCAATAAATAAATAAAAGAATTGTTCAAGTTCATAATCGTCCAATTCCATCCCATACTTGTAAAGGTGATAGATTAATACAGCAAAACATAACTATGAGATTATGTTATGCTTTAGTATCCAAAGCATAGTATAGCATAGAGTATGCTTTAATATCCAAAGCATAGAACAAAAACATATTGCTAAAGACATTTCAAAAGAAATTAAACAGACGTATTTTTAATCTTTTAAAACTGAACTAGCCTAAAGTGTTTTAAAAGTATGCCCAATTATTAGTGTTTCAAACTGTAAGCGCATTATAATCGCTTCTTCTGACCTTTCCCGCTGTGTTCTTCGTCCGAAAGAATGATCTGTAGAAACCATTCAGAATATAGGCCCATCTATTCCCTCTTTATTTCGCTTACTTCCATGCCAGAGCTATTAACATACCATTTATACGTAATACTAGTAATGTAGGATGTCGGTTCAAAACACTAATAAAAACCTGTACACAATAAAGTTTCAATTTCCCTGATTGATTTTTTTTTTTTTTTTGACTGGGTCTAAAATACCGTGTACAATATTAACAGAAATCACACCCCAGACGACTATTATAATTTTTTCTATTTCAAGTGGTTTCGTATTCGTGCTACGAATCATCAGTCCATACTTAAGATAAATAGAAAATTAAAATAATATACAATCAGAAAAAAAAAACCCGCATTATTTGTCGCAATCATGAGCAAGCTTTGATTCTTGGAAAGTAGGCTCATTTCTTCAATTGTTGGAGGGAAAGACAAGGACATGCATCTCATTGGGACGTAGGGGATCGGACGGAAAGCTGGTTCGACTCAACGACTAATAAAGATACACATCCAATGAGAGGACTTGCAAACATGGAAGGTAATTACAATTAAAGTAAGAGGTAGTAAGACTGTTATCTGGCGGAACGAGTAGATTAGATAAAGGGAGCAGTGTAATATTCTAATATCAGGGCCTCTGTTTGCCCAAGGCTTCAGCTTGAAATATTAAATCCCTTCGGGTGCCTTCTTGTTCCGGTGCGCGCTACCGCCGGCCGGAATTTACACAATAAATCGACATTAGGATCAATATTGGTTTGTTCACCGCTCGACCCGACCGCTTTTTTACTTCCCTTTTTGTATACTTTTTTTAGCCGAGTATTTCGAAGTTTTCGATCAGCTTGATTTGTAAAAGCAAATATGGAATAAAATCAACAGACAAAGTGGAAGGGCAAACATAAGATTTCTTTATTTGAGAATAACTGGCCATTCGAATAATAAACTTTCAATAACTCAACCGGGAAAATTACTCCGAAGCTATACGCTCATGGAACGGAAATTAAATTTCTCCTTACTCAGTTTGATTTGTTCCTCAATATTTGAATGTTTTTTTATTCAAATGTCAAAAGAATTAATTTATTAGTTTCTTGTTTTTTTTTTTATTTGTCTGTTTTATTTTATTGTTTTTCTATTTAATTGAAACAATTTCAAAAAAATAAAAAACCTTCATAATATTTAACCTTCTGATTACAAAGGTCGACACGTTTTTTTTTTTTTTTATAAATGATGAGAATACTCTTTTGGCGTTTTATTTAGATAGTTATTAAAACATTTTTTCACAGAAATGGTCAAGCCCTTTTATCTTGAGATAATATTTTCATAGATTCGTCGAGATGCAGCCTTAAAGCAGCGTTGCTTCATGATAGAAACAAAAAACATTCCTTTAACCCATTCAGTGACAATGGAAGAAACCAATGAAAACATAGCAACCATACTAAAACACTTCAAATATGAACAAATCAGTGGGATATCTGAGGGGATTTAAAAGGAAAAGGTATATTGCTCCAAGTGGGTCTCAGAAAGTATTGCTGTTTTTTCGTCTAAGAGACAATAGTCGCAAAAGAACATTAACAGTAAGAAAGATTGGCCTCATAGAACTACTTTTAACCCGCTACTTCAAACATAAAATATACCCCCCCTGATAAACCAAAAAAGATGCTTCTTCTGCCTCTCCATATTAAGCTTGGATTAATGAAAAATTTTGAAAAGCCGTGGACAAAAAAGATAATGGTTTTAAATACCGAAAAATGGGGTGAATATAAACATATAATATAAACATTATGGTGAATTCAAACAAAACAAAACTTTGTGAAAACTTAAAGTAGTTGTGATGCTTCTAAGTAATAATTCACCGAGGGATATTTTGTTTTTCAGTGTCAAACCTTTTTATTATTCTTGTTGGCAACAATAGATTTTGATTTTTAGTTGAGGAAAGTTGTGTGTGAAAAGACCTAAAAATTTGAGTAACAACTTCTTTGCACTTTATTAATATTGTTATTTTGGAAGTGTATTAAAATTGTGTGTTTTCATTGAGGCTAAACATGAGGAAATACAAAAAATAGATAAAAAGTCATTAGTGTTCCTATTTATTCCTCCCTGAGGGGTGAATAGAAACACTAACGTTTTATTTTTTTAATTTTATGCTTACATAATAATAGTTAGCTATAGGAATTTAAAGAAAGAGGCAAGATCGGAAAAGAGTTTAATTTTTTTCCTACTATATTCTGCATCAGTTTTATAGCTCTGAAGTTGACTATAGTTTCTATTCACCTCAGTTTTACACTCCCGTTTGGATTTTTTCCAGGAAATTTGGGTGCAATAAGTAAGGAAAAGAAATTTTGCTGCATCTGTTAAACTTAGTGTGGAAGCAAAAGAAAATACCGAAAGATTGGGAAGTAGCCGTCATTGTCCCTATCTTTAAGAAAGGAGATAACAGAGATTGTAACCACCGAGGTATATCTCTCTTAAGCGTACCAAGTAAAATTTACTCTAAGATTCTAAAAAAGAGAATAAGAAGAAGAATCGAAGGATTGCTTGAAGAGGAACAGTACGGCTTTCGTGAAAATCGTAGCACCCAAGACCTTATCTTTGCTATGAGACAGGTCTTCGAAAAAGTACTTGAAAAAGAAAGGGAAATGTCCGTGTGCTTTGTTGACCTTACAAAAGCCTTTGATCGAGTAAGAAAGTCAGATATCTTAGAGGCCTTAAGAGAAAAAGGGATCGATCATGGTCATATCCTGGCGGTTGAGAGTCTTTATAAGAAAACACGAAACGTGGTAAGATTTGCTAACTGCACCTCTAAGGAAATCGAAACTACCATAGGAATCCGGCAAGGGTGTAGTCTCAGCCCACTTTTGTTTATCTTAGTTATGGACTCAGCTATTCGGAGGGCTAAAGAGAAAATGCGGAAATATCACCTAGGATACGCCAATCTGAGACCAGTTAGCCTCTCATTACTTGCATTCGCCGATGACATTGTCATTTTCTCCGACACTGATAGGAATCTCCAGTACAATATTAATAAAGTGAAAGAAGAACTGCTGAAGATTAACATGATTATGAACCCTGCGAAAACAAAATTAATGAGGGTTGGGAAGAAACCCAAGAGAAACATGCGCGTCATCAGAGTCGAAGACGAAATCCTCGAACAGGTAGAAAACTTCAAATACCTGGGTGCGCACCTTAATGAATATGGATATATCGATTCGGAAGTGACTGAACGAATCGCAGCTGCGGGCAGGATGTTTGAAGCAGTGAAGAGAGGTTTTCTAAGCAGGCGAGAGGTGGAAAAGAAAACAAAGGTGGCTGTATTCCGATCGACATTTCTGCCCATTTTAACGTACTCGTCAGAATCATGGACGCTGACAAAGAAACATCGATCGAGAATACAGGCATCGGAAATGAGATTTCTTCGAAAGATCGAAGGAAAAACAAGAAGAGATAGAATACGCAACAACACCATCAGGTTGAACTTCAATGTTAAGTCGGCAAACGATATAATAGAGGAAAGTCAACTAAGATGGCTAGGGCACCTCCTGAGGATGGAACCAGGCAGAATCGCTAGCGAAACCTATCGAGTTAAAGTTGAGGGCAAGCGAGGAAAAGGGCGGCCAAGAAGAAAATGGGAAGATGAGGTAAAGAGCCACTTCCAGAGAAGAGGACTTCAATGGAATGACAGAAGGCGTCTTGTAGAGGACCGGCAGAGCTGGAGAGGGCTCTGTAGACTTCCTCCTCACACTGCTTAATGCGGTTCATAGAGGATAGACAATGATGATGATGAAGTAAGGAACAAGGAGATAGTCAGGACGTCAGGACGGTGGAAACAAGATACCAGAGAAGCTGGAACCTATCTATATTTGACGATTAGTGCTAGTTTTAAAAAAGAGGAAGGGGAAATGCCACAGAACGCAAGAGGAAAACGTGAAAGTTTTTGTAGCTGTATGCCATCTCATGTAATATAATTTTTATTCACATAATCCTCAGTGATGTCTTTACATAGATTTAATTTTTTTTTACATTAAATACATTTCATATTGTAAAAATGTGTCGTATTCTTTTCCCCTCGCTCTGCCATCCAGCCCCAGTAACAAAAAAAATTATATGTATTGCAATAATTAGCTAATCATTTTCTACAAAATACTTCATATACACATATTTTCATCAATGTTACTCAAAAAATGTTTAAATTTTTTCACCTGTGCTATCGAGCCTGAAGACAAATAAAACATCCAAATCGGTATTAGAGCCAAATAGTATACTACATGAAGAGTCTTAAAAATCAATCTTATTTATTTTATTTTTGGAATATTCCAAATTAGAGGCTTATAATTTTCCACAGTTAAATATTATTTAAAGGACTGTTTTTTTTTGTTTTTTTTCTATGAATATGATATTTTCAAAAAGTTGTGAAGTATAGTCTGTTATGGATTTTCAGTCTGGTGGTTAAAATACTATATTGCTGCGTGCTAATTAATACTTAAAATTAATTTAAAATATTGATTATTGTCGTTGCAATTTTCTATTGAAAAATTTATTATTACCGATGACAATTGTATGTGACAAAACTGAAAAAAATTATTTTTTAGGGCTTTTATGCAATTATATGGCTCAATGGTAAACTTTAGCCCAGAAGGCTCATATGTTTGTAATAACGATGTTATAATTTTATATAAACTTTCACCTGATGCACTTAAGGCTTTTCATTGAAAATATTAAAAAATAACATGAACTATAATTTGTGGCCATTTTTAGATGTTTTACTTTCTTTTTAATACCATTAATTATTTTATTATTATTTTGTATTTAATAAAACGTTTACGGATGTGAAACAGGCCCTTTATACCATACTTGGGTAGTATCTGATATAGGATAATCGACAGTCGTTTACCCAGTTAATCTGAAATTTCGATTATCGATTCTCGATTATCTAACTGTAACATGATACAATCAACATGCAACCTTCAACATTCTCCTTCTTAAATTCCTCTTCATGGCTGATAGCGTCATTAAAGTGTTAATTAGTTAATTGTGTAATGTGTCTGTGTGTTTAGCTACCAGTATTTGGTGACGTTACCTGGCCACCACCCAGAGCAAATCGACATCGTTTTTTGAAAAAGGCTTAAGCGTCAAATATTCGAAATTTAGATTTCAATTTATTATGAGACGTTAACACCACCTCTATCGATTCCTGTTCAAGACATATCGAGAAAAGAAAATTGGAAACGGTCTATAAATCGACTATTAATGTAAGCAGCAAATACTGAGGACCCTCGGTCGTCACTCTGGCCTTAGCCAGTGCATTAAGCCTTAAAAATATATTGTAATTATTAATGTTTTGCCACCTTAATTAAATCCTACTGTACATAGTAAAGAATAAAATTTTAAAAAATATATATTTTTATTTGGAGAAAAACGTATCATGTGTTGTAAAGTTACTTAAATGGCGCTTGCGCCTTTTTCAAAATATGGCGTTGTTATAGTTAGCTACGCTTATGGGAACCTAAGGGATAGTTGTTATTGCAGAAGTATTATATTTACAGTATTTTGAAATGTTTTCTTGATTTGTTAGTCGTGATTGGGTGGCTATGTAGTTATTTTTGTTTTTGCCAACTTTATTTGTAGCATTCCATAATTATTATTATCATTATTATGGTTAGGAAAACTCCAAAATAAAACCCCAAGTCTCTCAAATAATACAGAGTATAATTTTGAATTGTTTTGAATTGATGTATTATCTCTACTTGATTAGTCTTTTTTTGACTGTTGATTTGAGGTGTGCTGTCTCCGGACAGTATTCATGAGATCTTATATTTTTCTGTCCTCATGTTGCCTGAAGTGGCGAAAAATTGAGTGGATAGTTATTTACTAACAAATGTTGTTACCTAAGGGTATAATTTTTGTTTTGCTTTTAATGCGATCATTTTTTATTATTATAGTTTTATGTAATTACATCAGGGTAAATGTTTTCCATGTATATGTATAGAAAAATACATAGAAAATTCATAAACAAATCTCTGATAACTTGATTAAAAATGTGTCATTAGGCCTTTCATACAGGTAATAATGGATTTACCGCTTATCGATAACATCAACGAGTAAAAACCGAAATGCTGAAGGAGTAATTTTTTATTTTTATTTTTCTCACGAAATGAAGCAAAGCTTTCAGGTTTTCAGTGAAACTTTTGAAATATTTATTCAGGATTGTTGAGTGGTGGGCCTATCGGAATGTCCTGGCGGGTCGGCTTTGAAGTGAAGTCGCTAGGTAAAGCCATCGGTGCTTTTTCTTCCGCTGCCGGCAAACAAAAGGAAGGCGAGACTGTTGACACAGCCCTCCGCCTACTCTCATCCATTTTGAAAATTAAACACTTCTTTTAAAACCTCTCTTAACCTAGCCCCCACTACCTTCGGGGTTGGATTCGGTTTCCTGTCTCACATCACATAACCGCCCCTACTCGGTAGGTATAATCGTATTGAATTTCCATCTTGTGCAAATAGTTCAATTTTATGTTGTGTTGAACCGTTTTATTCGTAATTTTAAAACATGATCCTGGCATGGAGATGATAAGATTATGATTAAAGCATAAATTTCAACAATTATGAATAAATTAAGGATGTTTAGGGAAGAATCAATATTTAAAAAATGCTAATCAGCATTTCGCCAGTACAAGCATCTTTAGCACAAAACTTAGTGCTAGGCAACAACTCTGTAAGCTTCTGTTCAAGATCATGACTCATTGCCTAATTGAATCCTTGATTTTTAAAGGTTAAATTTAAGTGATAAAGTATGGTCTCCAATGCTTTTAGTCAAGATTAGTTTTCGATCGACGAATTTCATAATGCTTCGATATTCATAATATGAAAAATCCTTTTCTGAAATTTGAAATCTGGTATTATATTATAGTAGACCTAATGATCTCTAGATTTAATAAAACATATACAAAAAAAATCGCATATATTTGTTTGACGTATCGAGCATAATTATGGTAATTTTTAAATGAATCAAAATAAAATTGCATATGGTGTGATTATGATTAAAATAAAAATTTAAACAGTTATGAATTAATTTATGATATGTGATGCTGTTAGTCGAAATTAGACCTTAATATTTTTATTTATTTCATCTGACAAATTCTTTAATTCCTTGATATAGTATGAAAAATCGTTTTTTGAATTTTGAGACAAATGGTATTATATTAGATGAAGAAATATTATATTAGGCCTAGAGATCTCCAAGCTGAATAAAAATATGCAAAAATTATCTTATATATATATATATATATATATATATATATATATATATATATATATATATATATATATATATATGTATATATATATCTTCTTTTTTTTTTTATTTCGAAAAGGCTCATCTCCGAAAATAACACAATTTCTGTTAAACAATTGTACTTATTTGAACAGATTTTATTTCCTTCGTGTACTTCATCATTATAGCAATCAGATAACAGCCGTTCTCACTCATAAAATATCGGTCTCAACCAGTAAAAAAAAAGAAAAAAGAAAAAAGAAAAAAAGTCTGTTTTGAATAAAAAACCGTTATGTATCCTTTCAGAAATTTACAATTCAACGTTCATGTTCATTTTCAAAATTGAAAAAAATATATATAATTTCACTTGCGATAATTCAATATCTAAAATCATACTTATTACTATAAAAAAAAGAATGTAATCGCTATATCTTTCGTCACTGTAGGCATAAATTAATAAAAATGTTATCATTATATAATCATTATAATATTATTAGCAGAAAGTTTCTTCCTTTATGTTGTAATTTTTTATTTTAATTTAAAACAATACATATTTTATGATACGTTGAACATTTTTTTGAACAGTGTTCATATATTACTAAGCGTGAAATTGTAATATAATTTTTTTTAAATCAATTCTGAAAATTGATATAATTGTTGTCAAAACGTCCAAAAATTATAATATAGTTGACAATTTTCGTATATTATTTATTCAATCTGGAATAATTTACACCTAAAGAAAAACATAGTTTTTCATCATTTAATCCAATACTTGATTTAATAATAGGTATGAATTGAACAAGAAGTTATCTGAATCGGCTAAGCGTTGGTCAGTTTATAAACTTAGTTTATAATGAGAGACTTAAAAAAATCCCATTAACACCATAATTAAGATATTTTGTTTCTATTTGGAATCTGACTCCCGTTTTATTCAAAAAATATTTATTACATTCAATAATGTGACATCATAACATCTGTTCTTCCTAATTTTACGATTTGTAAATATTTAAATATGTACACAATGGCATATCATTTTGCTCTCGAATTTTCAGATTTTATCTTCCCGAATTCCTAAATCAATAATCACTAATAAATTACAATTATATTCATATTTTAGTAATGCCACCCAAAATTGGTATTTTATGTGATACTTCCAGATAAAATATTTTATTCCATATCTATATCTTGAAAAAAAAAAGTCAGTCCACCATTTACTTTTAAATTCATTTCATGTGCCATTAAATATCATGCTCTTATGACCACCGAATGAAAAATTAAAATACTACCACATATTTAGTTATTTTATGCATTTGTAATGGTGTCTAGGTTAAACAAAAATTATTAATATCAGTTTAATATAAAAAAAAAATATATTAAATTATCACTTCAAAATAATTTAATGAAAATATTACATCTGATCATTGCAAATATTTAATTTTTTTTTTTTATAAAGTAATATTTTCCCTTAATTTATCAATTTAATACATTTTATTGAATGCCATAATTTTGAATTGCCCCACAGAAATCAACGGCAAACAAATATGTTAAAGTCATTTCGTTCTTCTGATTCGTATTTGAACAAGTGTAATGCAGTCATCATTCATCTGTAACTGTAACATTTCATTAGAGAGCTCATCTAAAAGCTGCTTTATTTTTTCCCACTAATTAATTTTAATTCAGCCATTTTGGTACTTTACAGACTTAATAAAATGGTAATAACATTATACAAACAAATTTGTGGCTAAGTAACTCAATTTATTAATTAAAATATATATATATATATATATATATATATATATATATATACATATTTTATACATAAATAGATAACATTTATATAATATAATCTACATTACCTAAGCTCTTGTATACATTTGGGCGGGTGACAAAAATTAAGGAATATTTAGGCCGTGGCTGAGGGTAACTGCCCAGAACTGAAATTTTAAAAACAAGGGTGGAAATGCTGTTCATATCAGCTAAAATAATCCATATTTTGAAAGGAAATAAAATTCAACTGTCTGGATTTGGCGTATCACTTTGCTTTTTGGGGTAAATTTCAATAATCACTAACACTTCTTCAGTACAAAGAAATTATCATATCATAAACTACCTTGTTCGCTGGTGCTTTATGACTTGATTTAAGAAAATAAGTTTAGACTTCTAACTTGCTCGAAAAAAAGGTTAGCAGGAAAATCAATCTATCCGAGACATGCTTAAAGGTATAGCTATACTAGGTATTGTTGAAATAATTATCGCAGTTTATTTTATTATATTTGTCGTTTTTCTACGGATTGTTTTATTGCAGACAATGGGTTGGTACCTTGTTGCATATATATAAAAAAGTATATGAATGAGTGAAAATGTGCTTATTGCTTATACAAGATACAAAATAAAGTATACCTACAACATACAGACAGCGGAAAAATCGGTCTGTCGAAGTCTGTATGCCATTGTTTTAATTACATTTCTTTAAAAATGAAATAAGTAATATCAAATCAGTAAGAATGATGTTTTGATATACACATTCTTCGTCAAATCCCAATGTTTATGTTAAAACTATAAAAATAAATACATTAAAAACCTATAAAACCTAACAAATAAACATATTTAAAATCAACAATCAGGTCCCTGTATAAAAATAAATGATAAATAAACCAACTATATCATATGCTGTGCTACACCATACCATACTGTATGCCAGTAACAACAATAATTAAAAAGGCACAAAAATATTTCCCAATTATAATTTAATCTTTCATGAACTAACTATTTGAGCTCTTGCTGTACATAATTAATTAAAGCTTTCCAGTTGTCACTCCCTAATAGGCAAACTAATTCTTCTGGAGAACAGGTCCGCCGCCCAAAATGTTTTATTCGTAACTCACTATATATATATATATATATATATATATATATATATATATATATATATATATATATATATATATATATATGCATCCACGGTTTTTTACCAAGGTTTTGCAATTCCGTTCTACAACGGAAAATCGTCCTTATTGATGAAAGATCAAAATGATCATTTATATAGGGTGTGACTGTATCCACCGCACATAACCCTGCATATATATTATAACTAAAATGTAGACATTTTTCTAGGCTGCTTATTTTCTCTGCGTCCACCATCCTATATCTAACTTCGGTCAACTTTTCTCACAGAGCAGCGATATTTGAAGTATCGATATTAATTCCGTAACATTCATCGAATTCTAATCACTTTCGATACCAATAAGCTTTCCTTTTTATTGCTTCTTTCGCTAGGATGTGGGGTAATCGGGTAATCGGGAAATCGGGGTAATCGGGAGCTAGGCATCTCAAGAACTCTCAAAGCATAATCAAAATTTATTTTTGATGTCTAAGGGTATATCGAGGCGACACCTGTTTCATGCGCTAAAATATAATTAGGTGCATATCTTGGAAGAAGCAATATTTTATTTAAGAAATATCTGTTAAATTTTTCCAAAACATCATAGTACTCGAAACCCCAAGCCTGCCAAGCATAACTAACCACCGCCCGAGAGACTGACTTATATACTTCTAATTTATCTGCATAGGAGACATTTTTGTTCGCAATGAAATTAAGCCAAGTAGAATTCAGACTAAACTTTTGCATGACTGACTCTTTCTGAAAAGTGACACACCAAGGCAAATTTTAGAGCAATTATTACACCCAGATATTTATATTCATTTACCACCTCAACTGGTGTTCCTTCAATACTCCACATCTCAAATTTGGATAGCCTAACTCGATTGCGAAAAACTATTATTTTTGATTTGGCCAGGTTTATATGTGGGTTCCAAAAACGGCAGTAATTCTCCAGGTGGTTTATCATTCGCTGTAATTTTACCGGAGAAGGGCCGTCCGCACCCGGGCACCTTATGCTAACTCCTGTGATTTCTAGCCCTTCGCCCAAATTTTCATATAAATCGTTCAGGAATAGGGCAAATAGTAAAGAACTAAGCAGACAGCCCTGTTTCAATCCGACCGAGGTTTCAAAAAAATCAGTTAGCCCTTCTTTATGATATATGGTCTGTGAATAAAGGCTCTTCAAGATTCCTAAAAATATGAGGGTCTGTCCGATATTAGCCAACTTAAAAAAAAAAGTGCTTCCCTATCCATGCAATCAAAAGCCGTTTCAAAGTCTATGAAAAATGCTTAGACTTTACGATATTCTTTTGCTAATGTTAAATTAACGATACTAAACAAACGGAAAAATCTATGGTCCAGCAGCCAGGACGAAATCACGCATGGAAATCATTTAAAATTTCGTTTGCGCTCACCCATCTCTACAAACGCCCCAATAAAATACCAGTCAATAGTGTGGGGATAACATTAATGATGAATATCCCTCTGAAATTTTCCACCCTATGGATATCTCCTGTTTTGAATACGGGTAAATGACTTATTCAGTGAAACTCTGCGGAATTCTTTCTGCATTAAAATAATCATGAACAATTTGTAGCAGAACACATTCTGGCAAATTTTGGAAGAATTCCTAAGGAAGAGAATCGAGACCTGGCGCCTTATTATTATTTGCCTTTGCCAATGTGCTTTTCAATTCAACTAAAGTAATTTACTTATCCAGGTTAGGATCTTCCCAATTTTGGGCGGCATAAAACATTTTGAGGAGCTTTTATAATAGGACTCAAAAACAAGTTAAAATAATGTCTATACTATTCGCCAGTAATATTGGATTCACTAATGAAATTTCTCGATTTTTTTTATTAATGTCCACAGATCTTTTGCATCCTTAGTGCAATTAAATTTTTCTTTAATGGTCTTGTAATACCCATTTCATTTTTTGGTAACTAATTCTTTATATTCATTATTTGCTATAAGTTATTCAGTATAAGCATTATTCCGTTTTCTAAATTTCTTCAAAAACGTAAAAAACCTATCCTGGGATTTTATACATTCACTGTCGAACCACTTCTGTTTTCCTCTCCTTCTACCGCAATTTAGCTGTTTATTACGAAAGGCACATTCGGTGATGCATTCTAATAACAAGTTTAATTTTAAATCTGAATCATTGACCTCATCTAATCTTATATAATTTAATTTATTCTCTAATTAGTCCCCCTTCTACGACTTCAATGGGCATATGCTGAGTATAGATTTTAGGGACAACTATAAAATCTTTTGTATATTTCAAAATTGGTGTGTGAAATGTATGTGAGTTCACCATTGGGAAAAAAAAGTATATATATACATATTACATATACCTATATATACACACATATATATATATATATATATATATATATATATATATATATATATATATATATATATATATATATATATTTATATATATACATATATCGCTAACTTAAAAGAGAAACGGCACAACTCAAAAATTAGCTATTTTCCAATTTTTATGTTATCATAATCAATGATTACTTTTTATGATGAAGGGAGCAATAAAAAATATTCATCGTATGACCACTAGAGAGCTGTTGTTTTTTAAACAAAACTGTCACAAGTCAAAAAATGTAATTCTAAAATTATGTTTGGAATAAAAAAATACCTTACACAACTTACTTCCAAGCATTTACTTGCAAACGAGTTCGAGAAATTATTTATACAAATGTGAAGTAAGTAATCTGTAGAAATCGGTTGAAATTTAATGATGAAATGTTCAAGTGCCGTTTTCTCAAAAGTCCAGCTTTTGGGATAATACCGGTTTCCTTCCAAGCTAAATGGTTTTTATTTGATATTAAATTTAAGAAAAGTAAATTACCTGCAATTTTGATTCTAATTATTTTTTGTTTGGTCGCTCCGTTTTGAAGCGAGCACAAGGCTTAATTATTTGTTTTTTTATATCCGGGAACAATTTGAGGTAACAAAGTTGCAACTCGTAATCAGCACACTAAAGAACATAAATGATCAAATTTTCAATTCACCAAATCTTTTTACGAAGACCACTTGCTCAATAACTAATTTCGACATAACGTCGACTCGTGCTCGCTTCAAACGTGTAAAACGAAAAAGTCATGAGAATCAAAACTGTAGGTGATTTAATCTTCTTTGATTTAGTGTAAAATGAATATTAGGGTTTCGAATAATACAAGATTTTCAAGAGATACGCAAAAAAAAAAATATTTATTTTATTTTATACTTCTGGGATAAATTCAAGGTAAAAAAGTTTGAATTCGTAATCAGCACCATAAATAACATACATGAGCAAGTCTTCGGAATTTCTTCAAAACATTTCACCGAAATTTCTTTCTGAACCTTTTTGACTGAACTCCATTAGAAGAAGAGTGGATGTTCCTAAAAATATTGTAGAGTACAAAAATTCAAGGACTTTACTCTTCTTTAATTTAATATCGATCGATGTTATAAAAAAATGCATGGTTTTCGTACTAAAGGAGATAAAACGAAAAAAGATTAATTTTTTTAACGTTTTTGCATTATTTAAAAATATTTCCGGAAAAAATTTGAGGTAACAAAGTTGAAATTCGTAATCAGCATCCCAAAAAACATTAATGAGCCAATTTTCAGAACTTTCCACTGAGACACCTTACTGGTCCCCAATTTACTGGACTATGTATATATTTCTTTATTATTTATTTTGTGGTGTGGAATCGAGTGTGAAGTTATAGAGTAATTAATATCACAAATTGTTTTCGGCATGAAGTCGCTTATAATGTCAGATACTTCATTTTTCAAGTTTGTGTTAAGAAACCGCTACGGCAACACATTTTTTTTTCTTTAAAGGAACCAGTCAGGTGGTTAAAGATTAGTGCTGACCATAATGCCCCAAAATAACAATTAAGTCGAGAACCTAGAACCTTACCAGTATCTGCCCCCTGAAAACTTCATGGGCTGTTACCGGATCATTTATCTTATCATTTTATGGGTCAAGTAATCATATTTTAAGTTTAAAATCCATGTCACACTCTATATTACTCAACTGTAAATCATCCTGTATTAAGAAAAATCATAAGCTGACGTCACGTTTTCGCGTCATGAGATTTAAGAATTTAATTTACAGAAAACAAATGGGAAATTTCCCAAAATGTCATAAACACACTGTCATTGTGGCCATAAATCCGCCAAACATTGCCTAAGGAACTAGCTATTTATGAACATTACATAAACAAACGGCATGTGAGGAAAGGACAGGACCCATTCCATGTTTAAAGTGTTAATAATGAAACAAATATTAACTCAAACATTTTTTAACTCTTTTAGATGACGAAATAATAATAAACCACTGGCAATGTTGCACTCTTATTTAAAGGAGCAAAATATCAAATATAATATTGGACAGTTTACATACATTAATAAAATATTAGCTATGCATTGTGCATTGCATTTCATTGTTAGAAGAGAAACATAGGGTATGTATCCTATAAAGGAGGCAATAATAACACCACTCCAAGTTTACCAAAATGTTGTTGACCTCTTGAAATACAAAGCTGAATATTATTCAACATTTATTTCTTATAAAACTGTTCAAATATACTTATTATTAATTGGTTTTTCGATTATGTAAGAGTTTCTTCGATAATCTATTTTTAATTTCGTGTATTTATATTTTATCATATGATAAATCAAGAAGTAGGTGGTCCGGGTGACAGTCAAGAATAAAATACAATAGTTGCAACTACATATTTTATTTTTGTCCAACATCCGGACCATCTCCTTCTTTATTTTTAATTTTTTTTTCATTAAATCATATATTCATATATTTATTAGAATAAATTAATCAATCCTACAACAAATAGGTGGTAGCAATTAGAGATGGGTTGTGACAGCCGCTAGTGGTATCAGTGACAAGTTGTTCCCGTTCCACAGGAACCACCTGATACATTTTGTCACATGTACCGGCTATCTTCCGTCATAAAGGAAAATATTTAAAGTCGGTTTAGTGGTAAAAGTAAGATCCAAGCTCGCTTGCCGGTACCGATGCCCCAAATACACCGACACCACCTGATATTCACCAGATTGGCCCTGTCCCAGGCAGGTCCGCTGTTAGCTAAGCTAGGGACCCGGACAATAATTCGTCAATTTTATTTTTTTAATATTAACATATGGATTAAGGTTTAATGAAAACGAAATTTATAATAACTACTTTGTAGCAACAAGAGTTCACTATCAAAAAGCACCCGGGTTCCGGTGATTTTGTTCAAATACTGCCAAGCTGGAACTGAAAGTACTATTATTAGTATATAATAATAGTATTATTATCAGTATATAAAGTATTATTATTTATTATAATTATTTTATTATTATAATATTATGAGATATTATAATTACATCCTCACCACGACCCATACGGATCTTTTGCGAGAAACCTCTCCGCTATCTAGAGCTGCCTTAGGTGTTATATACTTCTCAAGAAGCACACTAAGTCCTTATTACTGGATCAAGGAATAAATCTAGTAATATCTTCAGGTTATTATTGTCTGTTTTAAGTACTGCAGTCTGGTAGAAGGCATGGGAATAATCCATGGAAGCCTTTTCTTTATCCCCTAAGCCCAAACAGCTGGTGGAATATTCCATTAATTTCATCTTCTTGAGATGATAGTTAAGCGGTTTGAAGCTCTTCTCAAAGTCAAACTTTCTGGGTATATAATCACTTAGTGAACTGATCTATACTCTTCCCTTAAGCTCATTAACTACCCTTGATAGTTTACTGGTTTATAATTCCAGGTACGCTACAGTATGTGAGCACTTATAAGAGCCTCTTTTTGTATCCAAATGTTGATAAAATTCATTGTTTTTGTTTTAAGGGGACTTAGTCCCAGAATAAAGATCATTGTTCAATCCTTCATTATGAGACGAATTGTAATAAAAGAATTGTCCGCGAACGGAACAACTATGAGATGTGGAAGTTTCTGTACACTGTTTGTGCTAAAGGTAAAAAGGAAGAAAATGAAAAAATACATGTCTGTAGTGCCACCTAGAACGTCCTAAGAAAACTAAAAATATGTAAATCAGCTCATGATATGATCGAGAAACTAGACTCCTTATTTCATTCTTGGAAATCAATAAGTAAATTGTTTTACAAAATAAACTGTCTTCACATAGTTGTAATGGGGATGCTATGGACATAATAGAGGAAATTGATAATCTGGGCAGCAGACTTAAAGAATCTGGAGAAACATTTTGGATAAAATGTTGATCTTAAAAGTATTAAAGCGACTGTTTGTCTTTTACGGTTTTAAGATCTAAACTTTTAACTGAATCAGACCGAAGATAGAATAAGGACGAAGCTGATAGGTCGCAAAAGGATAATGTAATAAATTTTACTAAAAAACCGCTCATATCAACATTTGGCTATTTCTACAACTATTGCAAGAGGCAAGAACATAATTTAAAGCATTCTACCTCTCTAAAGGCGACTTTTTTTGTCATATAAATACTCTAATAAAGGTCACATTGTAAAATATTGCTGTACAAACAGTGATCATAAAGCAACAACGATAGATAAGATATCTCTTACTGCCTCTGTCTGTCAGACTCACCTGATGTAAAAAAAAAAAAAAAATAAATGGATAATTGGCTCAGCACATGTTAAACGATATATCGCGGTTTCAATTACACCAAGGAAGAGAGTCTCAAACGAATGGTAATGGCTGATGGATCAGCTTTGTAAATCTTAGGATCTGGTGATGAACAGTTATCTAGAGGGAAAGTTAACCTGACTTTGATAAATGCTCTAAACATACCGGACTGGAAATTTAACCTAATCGCAACAAAGCCTTTTACAGCTAAGGGATTTTTACAGTTAATAGATAATTCAAAGGTGCGTTTTTTCATTAAATGGTCAAGTTTTTATTACTACAACGTCTAAATGTGAATTTTACTTTCTCTACAACAATGAATAAAGAGATGATCCTGAATATGATGATCATTTGGAAACTGTGAATGTAAATCTCACCTAATATGTCATATAAGGTTGTGACATCAAAATGTGATATCAAAGATATCCTTAAAAGGAGGGACATTTCCTTCAAATCTGAGGTATTCATCTGTGAGTGCAGCAAACTTGGCAAATGTCAAAAAAACCTTTTGTGAAACCTTTTGATGAAAGATAGCACACTATAAGGCCAAAAGCGTCTGGAAATTAATTAATATGGATGTCGGGGGACCCATGGAGATGAATTCGCTCGGAAGCAACAGGTATTACTTACTTTTAAAAGATTAATTCTCAAACAATTGGACTGTAACTGGAGGATTTTATGCGACTAAAATCAGAGATGAAGAACCATATTAGTGACTAAATAAATTGGAATCAAACAGGTCAGATTCTTAAATGATTCCGCAGTGAATTGGCATTAGGTGAGGAGAATCCACTTTTCGAAGACTTATTTGCAGGAAAAGGAATAATACATGAAACTTCATGCCCTTATATATCTTAGGGAAATGGGCGAATCGAACAAAGCAACAAAACAATTTTAGCGTGTGCCAGAACCTTGCTGATAGCTGCAAAATTGAACAAGAATCTTCGGCCCGAGGCCACAAACGTTGCAGTATTTATCTTGAGGCTAAACCTCACCGACATTTAGTAACATTTTTTTTTCAATAGATGGTGACAAAATTTATGCGAAATTTATTAGTATGTTTATTTGAAAACGGCTAAATGAAACTAAATCTTTTTTACTGATATAATAATGTCAGTATAATAGAATATCCAATAACTATTTTCGATAAAAAATTAAATTGATTAATTGCATTTTTAAATTTTATTTCGAAGACTATAACTTAAAAAATTAAAAAAAACGTCTTATACAGCCATGACAAATCATTTATTTATTAAGGATACAACAACAAAGTTTCGATTTTTGATCGTTTACAAGCTCTAAACAGTTAAATAAAGTTGATTCAAGGTCGTATGACTTGCCGCGAAACCAGTAGAGGAACTTGATTACCTAGGAGTACCGAGTGGAGGGGTCGCACGGCTGAGGTAGTGTACAGTGGTCTATTTTTGAAGAAACCTGGCAAAAACTCATTTTATCGATTTCATTACTTTTGCTCCCAAATTATTTTAAAATGTAATCTATCTAATTAAATTTTACTATCGGAAATCTTACATAAATTACCTAAAGTTTGAGATGAAGCCATGCCTCCAGACTCCAACGTTTATTGGCATGAGCTGTACGATGTAAATAAGAAATATATTAAACGAATAAATACCATAAGAAAAGCTACACCTACTTTTTACACAATCGTCGGAATTTTAAAGCCGAAGAATTACTTGATTATAGTGATTGATTGAGTGCAATTTTTGGACGAAGAAAAATTCATATTAGGTACTGTTGAAATTAACTGTATTAATTGAAAGTCAGCTTAACGCGAAAAATATGACTAACACCAACACACACGACACGCTGCGAATGAATAATTTCTTTTATCACCGCTGGGTGCGCTGTGAGCGGGCGCGTCATCAACTCACACTCAAAATTGGTCAAATTAATTCGCTTATTGTACTTACGCCTTAAGTATTAAGCCAAAATCCAAAAAAAAATTGTAATCTTTAATGGGCCATCTTTTTGTGTAAAATGATACCGATTTTTTCTTTCTATCATTTATAGAAGCGAAGTTATGGGTGTTTAATAATGACACCAAAAGTGTCCTAATATTTTTCTGTCCCAACACTTCAGATGGAGGAACGTAATTCTCGATTAAAAAGAAAAATGAATCAAACCACCCACTATCCATCATATAGCACTAATTTGTAGGATCCAAACTCTGACCCAACCGTCATGACAAACTGACAACTGATTTTGTAACATCTGCAATGTGTTCTTGTTTTTTCTCACAGTTTAATAGCGCCTTATCAAGTTATCTTTAACATGCCGATTTTCTTAAAAAGGTAAGAAGCTGTAACAGTTGATATGTCTACAGTTCTCCGTCTGGCCTTCTTCATAATGGCTAAGATAGGCGGAGAGAATCTTCTTCACTGAACAAATGAATACTGCTCTATTAAATTGTAAATTGTGAACTGTTTTGATATTCCTTTGGGTGATTTACTTTATAATAACCTATAATGATGATATAATTATTATATAAAGCAGAAGGGGCAAACCTGTTTTTGTCACAGAATATCGAATCTTAGTTTTTGATAAGTCGATAAATTAACCGCAAAATAATTTATCAGTAAAAATATAAAAATATTTATTGTGAATCAGGTTATTCTTTAAATTAATTAAATTGACATTTTAGGATTTAACCCCATTTCGATACACTTTTAAAAGTGGTTATAGTATCTTGTAAGTCGGTTTATTGTATAAGAAAATTAGATGGCTTTATCTTATTTCATTGCTGCAATATGTATGTATGTACGCGTGTTTAGGTGTGGTTTTGAAGTGTTGCAATGAGTCACGTAGGAATTGCCAAGGCTTCAGTCGAGCCCATGAAAGATAAGACCCTATGGTAGCACCTACAGCCTAACTTATCTTAGATCCGCCTCAACATTTCCCACAGCCTACTTGGTGATAATATAGACCTACTGCACTAAACATTATTCTTTATTTTTTTACACAAAAAAAAAACAACTGGAAATATTCAATGTATTTTTAGAATGAATAATTTTATATTATTGGGTACTTGAACTAACATATTTAAGTGATTTTTAATGTACAGAATTACTTCTATGCATTTTGAAATTATTAACGATAATACTGTATCTTAGAAAATATCAAAAGAACCTGATACTGTTTTATGTTCCTTCGATAATCTTGGACTGCAAGCTTTTTGAACTGCATCCTCATCCTATCCTTTCCCTTGACATCTTTCAAAAATCTGTTTCACAAGCACCATCCAAACCAAACATCGATTAAAATACTTGAAACAATACACAATATATTCTTCACACCGACGTTGTAATAGTTAAGGGCTTGGTTCTAATCAAATCATTTAATTACTATCCTTCCTACTTTCCTGATCCATCACTCTGAAACGTAGCCAAATGAATCCTAAAATGGTACCTCTTATACGATGATGGTTCATGTAACTGATGTAAATAAAAGATACAAAGGGTCCTTCTCTTCATCAATACCTAAAAATTCTCTTTCAATCGTCTAAGGCTACCAGCGCTTAAGTCATATTCCTTTTTCAAAAGAACCTGATGAGGAATCCTCAAAACTGGTTCATTTTTCACCAAGCACTACCGATCTTTATAGCCCTCCTCGAAAGTTGAAACAGCGGTGGATCGAGTTCTTGTGGAAACTATGACTATGTGGAAACTATGAGTGCAGTCCACTGTCACTAGCCTCCAATAAAAAATGATGCAATTTGAAACGGGTCGTATTGTTTTCTACTCCATATTTCGTCGCTTCAGAGCAGAAGTAGCACTACCCCGAAAATTAAATTGTTGAGGTTTTATTTTAATTTTGGTTTTATCGTTTCATGATTTGAATGCATTACAAATATAGTTCTGCTCCGAAGCCTCCAGAGGGAGTGAATACATTTAAACAATGATTATGATTATCAGTTTTATTTTAGGGGTGCGAAAATTTAGAGGAGGTTGATCAAGATGTTGTATTCACTAAGCAATTATTATGGCGAGGCCTAACGAATCCGATGCGAAGCCAATGACACCATAAATCTTTAACACCATCAATGGGGCTGGAAAGACGAGCAGTGCCCCATGCTAATGTCTGTACCCTCCTCTTAGTATGGGTACCCTTGGGCAACTGACATAGGTTTCCTTTGTAAAAGATGACATCTGAATTCCTTCAGCAAAAATGTCGCGCATTTCCAGTTTTTGGCTTGGTCTCAACTGTCGACTTAGCTGATTACCCTTAAGGTAATTCGTTTTATACCCGTCCCGATAACTGCACTCGCCAATTTCAGCAGCAGTCAATAATATTTACCGGGTACAACTAAAGACAGTACTCTCACTAAGAAAACAGTGTAACAAAAAAAAGAAGTAGTATTTTTAAGTTTATATTCTGGACTTATACGTTATTTTAATGATAGAAATTTCTCAGAGATATGAAATTAGTGTATCTCACTATGAGCCTTCAATATTCAATAAATCTTCAATTAATAAATATTTATATTAACAAAATATGTAATAATAATAAATATTCTCTATATTAAAGTAAAGATAAACACTCTGTTAACTTTACTTACCTTAATCTTCATAGAATTAAGTACATTACAAGTTCGATTTCCGCAACGACGCTAATTGGGCATCGTGAGCATAGCTGAGTGGCCAATTTCATAGACGATTAGCGCCCTTGTGTACAATAGCGAAATTAAGGTGGTAAGGAATCGTATAAGGTTGACAATCAGACATCTGTATACTTTATTTCGCAATAGGGTAGCGACCGATTGAGGCTCTCTTACATATGGCTAGTGTGTAACTGATTATTTTTTTCGTTTAATATTTAAAAATGTTCTTGATCTTATTCCATCAAAATTCTCAAGCTTTCGCCAAACCTTGCTCATTATCCTAATTCTTTAGCACGATCCCTATCTAGCTCAAACTATCCCAACAACCTTCCTCACCAATTGAAACGGCAGTCAAGCCACTCAAGTCCTGAGCGTCTGCGGCTCTAGTAGTATCCTCACTCAGTCTCCACTGGTTTTCAAATACAGTGACGCGGCGGAGAGAGAAGTGCTGGGATCTCCTGGAGTCCTGCTTTGCCATCCACATGTTGGGAGAGGGACAAACCTTGGTTCGGAACTCTCAAGAGCTCATCAAGATGATTTATTTAATTATTGTTTAAATTTAACTTTCTTTATCTTTGATACTTACTTATATTGTTATTTAATTTATTTTTACTTTTGATGTATATTTATTACTTCACATATTGCTCGCTGCCTTGAAAGAAGACCGGCACAACTAAAAAATTAACGATTTTCCAACTTTAGTCTAATCATAATTAACGAGATGATTATTTTTTATGATGAAGAAAGCAACAAAAAATATTCATTGAGTGACCGTTGGAGAGCAGTTGTTTTAAAAAAATCTAAAACAATGTGTAAATCTAAAAATATGTTTGCGATAAAAAAATACCTTACACAAGTTACCTCCAAGCATTTACTTGCAAATGGGTTCTAGAAACTACTTATACATTTGTAATGAAACCTGCAATAATCAGATAAAACGTGGTGATGTAAACTTCAAGCGCCGTTTTCTCAAAAGTACATCTTTTGGAGTTGTGCCGATCTTCGATATATTTTTTTTTTTTTAATTATTTTTATTTATTCTATATGTATGGTGTGAATAGATACTTACAGCTCTGATATCTATAACCATTGAGTGTGAAAGATTGTATTATTTTTTCCATAAAAAAATATTTGTTTTATTTTAAAAAATGAATTTAAAATATTTTAATCAGCTTTATAAGAGCAATGTATCAAATATAATAATGCTAAAAACAAATTAAGGAAATAAACGTTACGTAAGGTTGATTGCATTAAATTTAGTACTAAGGCATTCGAACTCGCAATGGATGGAATCCAATAATCCGTGATTAAACGCTGACAAGCTTTCTTTGAGTGGGAAGATATAAAGGTATATGTTTTCAAAGTAAACCAGCGAAAAGGCTAATATTTTGAAAAATGTGTTTCAGTAAATATTTTCATATTGCAATCAGTGTGAAGTGTAAGTTGACTAGATAATGGTAATTATATATGAATTCCTCCATTGGTTTAAGGCGAAAGATAACAACTTCTCAACAGTCCAAATATAGACATGTCTTGTGTCTATAGACAATGCTCATCTCAGCCTGTAAATATAAATGTTCAATTTAAACATTTATGTAAACTGTTTACTATACTTTTCCTTTTGACAAGTAATTCTTAAGTGTATTTGTCAGGGTATGATTCTTTCCTTTTAGGAACTCTTGAATTCGGGTTTTTTTTTCCAAGCAAAAGATAAAATGCCAATTTTATCTACTTCTTTTCTGAAAAAAATCGGTACAAATTTTAAATGAAACTCCCTATCTGCACGCATATGCTACTAATACCCTACTGATATCAATGAGTAATCCTTATTGTATGAAAATGAAATTTAATAATTAATTTCAGTTGTATACAATTTTCAAATCACAGCTTTTTTAAAATAAAAGTTATTTATTTCATATTTTTTAAATAGATTTATTATATATACATATAAAATATATACATAAAAATACATATATTTTTTTTTCTGTGTACAGTATAGCTTATGAAGATCTTTGACGGCGCGACATGGTCTTCTTACAGGCATTTATTGCTTGCGGAAAGCACAGATACCCAACCCCACGTCACTACGAACCATGGTTTCTATGGTGAAGCGGCAGGCTACCCATAGTTCTATAACCAGTCCCTTTGGGGCCACAATTCGGCAGTGTCCTTCCCACCAACTCACTCGGGTTCAAGGACAGTAATAAATCAGTCTAGATCCACGGATTATGGCTGTCTGGGGTCAGCAGGCGCACGAGGACCTACATTTCTTTCCCTGAAGCAGACCGTCCATGGATCAAATCTCCGGGCGGCTATATTACGTATATATATATATATATATATATATATATATATATATATATATATATATAGTAGATTATTATGTAACATTTAAATAACTATATTTCATACTGATAAATTTAAGAAATAATTGTTTCATTAAATTAAAAAAAATGTTTTTATCGGAGGTTGGCTGTAGGTGCGTTCAAAAGAGAAAACACACAATAAGTGCAGAAATTCTACTAATTTGTGCTGACGTTTCAGCCTAAGCTGTAAAGATTCTTCAAAGCTAAGCAATACGAGACACAATCATAATTGTATAGAAATCTCCCGCTTTGTCTTTTGGTATCCTCCTAGGCTTTATACCGCTCCTTAGCTTGTTTTCCGTAAATTTTAAGCATAACTGAATCCAAGCAGGTGCTCTAGAAACTAGCTACAAGCTGATACAAGTCTGAAGTTACAGCTGTATCTAGCGGTGAGGTGGAGTTTTTGCTAGCCGGCTGTTTGGACCAATGCAAACAAAGCTGTCCCTTAACTAAGGTTCGCTGTGATTCCTTCCCTCCCCCAGGCCTACTGGAATGATATGATTCACAATTGAAAATGTATTATCGATATTTACAGAGACAATGTGGTATCAGGCAGAAATAAACGAAAAAACCTGAATGGTAGATGTGCTACGGAAAACCCCATCTTGAGAATACCAAAGTGGAACTGTTTAGGAAGGGTCTTCAAGGTCGGAGAAGGATAGATATAATGTTAAATGCAATGGAAGGTAAGTTAATAATTAAAAATAATAATCATATAAAAAAACAAAGTTTTTTTATTATAACGCATTGACCGCCAACTACGAGATAATTCGTAATTTGCGTTATTGCCTTGGACGCCAACTACGAGTTATCTCGCACTTTGTGTTTATTTGCGATATTTGTAGAGCTACGAGGAAATTCGTAGAGTATCCGTGTAAATATTAATAGATGACCGCAGAGGAGAGATCAAAAATCAAAGTTGGCTTACATGAACAGAAAACTTATTAATAAATGAACTGAAAATATAATTATACAATATTTATTCAAAGTCGAGAAGCAAAAGATTGTTTTTATCATTTGTGAAAATGTTTAAAACAATCTTCCACTCAAAGGACTGTAAAGCTTCCCATTACAGATTAGAAAAATTCGACACGCCTTTTTTTTTCACACATTCTATATGACTTTTTTCTGAGAGATTTCAATCAAATAATATGATTAAATTAAATTGTTTTTTTTTTTTCCGAAATCCTGAAAAGTACCGTGGCAGTCAACGTGTTAAAATAGTTGAGAATGTGACAAATATCAGCTCCAAATTGGAGAATAAGAATTTCTCATTAACATTAAGATTAGTGGGATTGACTTATAGATGAATATTGATACTCTCAGGATGTATATTTTTTATGTATTTTTTTTTATTGTTTAGAATTGTGGAAAGAACAGAAGGACAGGAATAGAACAACAAATGAATAATCTGAGTTTCTTATTCAGATAGGTCTATATTTAAATATGTTTATTGTAATATCAATGTTATTAGATCTAATTATCAGGCAGATTATGCGAATTGTGAATAAAATGTTAAAGATTTTTATTTTTTATTCATCAAGTAAATTTTGAGTTTTCAATTAAAAAATAAATCCGATATACTTTTATAAGCGATGCTACCTACATATCCTTATAAAACCTGTTGACAAATTTGAAACATGTAGCCTATGAAATGAGGAGACAAAAGGGGATGTGAAAGAGGGAGACAAATCCTTTATTAAGTCGCGTGTAATAAGTAAGGAGAGGAGTTGGGGGCCATGGTTTTAGTTGAGATTTATTGAGGGGTTCCCGGGAGGAGGGGGTGGGGGGAGGGGCGCTTTTGTGCACTTAGGAAATTTTCATATCCTCTCGGCCCTTCCTCCAGTGGAAATATAATGAATGTCTGCCCTGAGGGATTATAAGAAAATACAGTAGAGGGAAAATGTTAATTACTCCTATCTCCATTACTGATTCAACGCATTTAAAGTATATTACAATTCCCAACAATGAATTATTATAATCCACTGCATTTATATTTCCATCAAACATCGGGTTATATTTAACTAAAGTATTTAACAATAATGTTTAACCTTGAACCAGAGATTGAAGTTTCTGGTATCATCATCACAACTATTTTTTTGTTTACATCATAGAATTACCAATTTTGTACAACCAGATGTCAAGACCCATCGGTCGGTTCCAAGAATAAGCATACCAATATGGCGAAAATGATTTGCATTATTTTATTACGATTTTAATTAGTCTGGGGTCGTGAACGCCGTAACTATCAATAAGATATATACAATTTAGAATTAATAACCTAAAGATTACACAAATGATGAATAACACAAATAAATTACAACTAATAATGATCATAAATAACTATTAAAGAAATATACTCAATCGATCAGAAGAAAAGAATAAGAATTTAAAGTGATATATGGTAGAAATATGGAGGATGTATAGATGCCTTGGAATGATGTTTTGTCTGCAATTGATGTTTTTTTAGACTGTTGATGTGAGAACTGTTGTGTTTTGATCTAGTTTTTTTCAGTACTGACGATGCCTGAATTGGCGAAACGTTGACTGGTTAGTTGTTTTACCAGTACTTAGGAGACATGACTTTAAGAGGCTTTGTGTTCGGAATCTTCCAATTATACCAATTATATCCTAACAATTAATGTGCCTATGTCTCTTGTTGGGTTTTTGCTCATTTATAGCAATAAATAAATATAATAATGTATAATTAATAAATAGAAAAATAATTTTATATATTTAATGTGCTATAGAATAAGATCGAAAAGACAGAATAGAATAAAAATATGGAATATAAGATTTGCTATAGGTTTATAAGAATAAAGTGATTAATGTAATATCCTATAATCTAAATATATTTGAACAATTACATTTATATATATATATTATATTATATATAATATATTTCTAAATATATTATCGTCTTCCAAATCTTGAAAGCCTATACTCATCTCAACAAACGAACTGATGTCCTACATAAATACAAGCAGTTCATTATCGAACTCCAAGTATTTAATTATTGTATGCAATATGTTGGCTTCCTCCTGCCCCACCAGACGCACTTGAACATGCATATGCCGCCCATTGCTTAAAAAATGACCACGTTGTTGAAAGGGGTTCAATTGTGAGAGTAAATGAGTGAGTTCCTGTTTACAGTCTGTTCAGTTGCCCCTCTCCTGACAAGTGGTCTCAATCCTTCCCCTGATTGGCCTAGGGGGCCTCAAGGGACCTCAGCCCGGGGCTACACCACAATTAATATATTCTTATGCCTATCTTTGTCCAGCATATGGCTCAGGACTTGTCATCACATCCCGCATAGAAGTTCCGAAGGATACTCTAAATTCTTGCAATTCTTCCAATACCGGTTCAGTGTTAGATATTCACAGAGTCATTTTATTTTCAGACTCCACGCAGGATTCATTTCATCGGAAATGGATTGAAAAGCAAGGTTAGGACTTAGAGGTTGTAACGGAATGATTGGAATGGCGGTAATCTATTTCGTGCCACATCTGCAATATACAGAACATTAAGGTCATAATAGATATGCAGGAGCATTGAGATTTTTACCGATTATTTCAAATTGTTAGCATTGGATTCTGGAGGAATTCTATGATGAAGTGGAGCTCAAAGCTTAACTCTGTTGGAGATACAGAGTTTTAAACTTTGAGCTACATGAAACGTTAAAAATACCTCATTATTCTCATGTTGATGAGCTTACTATAATAAATTCGAAAATTAGAGCGTCTATTTAATAAATGTAGAAAAGTTGTCTGAAACGACGAACGATTTGTTGTAGGCTCATTTTTCTACGGGGATTTCAAGTTAGGCGCAATATATAATTACGCTCATTATGTATAACTTTATTTGTAACATAACAAAGAGTATTGCAGATTTTCCTTAGGATTTTGAAATGCTAGTATTAGATTTAGAAAGAATTTAATGGTTTTTTGAAGTCTCGACGATGGATGTTCTAGTTCTAGATAGATCTAGTTGAGCATTGTGTAATGAATCGTTAGGTTAGAGCAGGGATTCCCAAATCGTGGAACGCAAGAACGTTGAAGATGGTACGCGAACAAGCAAGCAAAAGTCATGTATGCAATCATCTTTTTAAAACGTTTATAAGCTTTGACCTTCCATTATATGAGCTTTTTTCACTATTTTTAATTGTAACCTTGAGAAAAATAGTGAAGAAAATATTATATATTGTTTTGTGAAATGAAAGATTGTTTTTTTTTTTTGTTTTTTTTATAGGCGAATATTAAATATTCTATAGACGAATATTTAATATTGATATCATAAGATGAGGTAGTGGTACGCCCAGTTATCTGAAAAGTGGAAGTGGTACTCAGTGACGTTGAGTCTGGGAACCCTTGGGTTAGAACGTTGGCCATGAGAATTTTGAAATCGATAAGATGTTTCTAGTCGTTTCAGTCTTGTATAAGGATTCCATTAAAGTCGGTTGATGATACAGAAGCCCTAGAATGCGTGTCAGTTCTACAGGGATAAGAAGAAAGGAATTTACAAAGAAAATACTTCAATATAAAACATTTATATTATGAAAGTTATTTTTTTAATAAATTCAGGATCAAATACCAATAAAATATATAATAGAAGAGAAAATTTTATAAATTAATAAACAAAACTTGAGATTACAAAAATGGTTCAACGGTTAAAACAAATAAAAATAATAAAAACTACTAAATATAACTATCACATTGTTTTCTGTACGATAATGTTTACCTCACTTATGGTAATGATAGCCACTAATATTCCCGAATGAAAAATTGATTTATTGATTGATTTATTTAATGAAAAATTGATAAATAATGATAATATATATTGATATAATTAGTATATATATATATATATATATATATATATATATATATATATATATATATATATATATTATATTGATAATTATAACAAGAGATAAAAGAATCTTTAAGCTCAATTCCTCACATTTTATTATTACTTACCTATATTTTTTCCGCGGAACACTCATTGAGAAATACTATTATGCTGGAACACTAAAATTTGTGGTTGAATATACGTGTAAAAAAAAAATTAAAGGATCGATTAAGCAGATAAATAAAAAGTGTTCGCAAAAATAAAAGATAAGGACGAACTGTCACCAGATAAAGCCATGAGTGTAGCAGGTAGGAGTGCCTGGAGGCGTCCCTTTGTTGATAGGGTGGTCACAGTTGTTACCCTTCTTGTGACAAGTTCCTTTCATAGGGTAATAGTTCATCATCCAAAAAAGCTGCAAATATCAACAATGGCCCAACAGAAACGCTCAATTAAATACAACCCTGCAAATATTTACAACCCTTATCGCTCCCATATACACCGATACAGTTGGTGACTCACCTAGAAGTCATACAAACCTGTAATTTACAATATGAATTGAGCGTATAAGTATAGGCTATTCTTAAATAAAAGGTAATTTCTGAGATTTAATTTTTCGAACTTGTTGCCTACATTTTTCGGGTTAGTTGAAGTAGGATTATCGTAGCCAGTATTCAATAACCAGATAATAGCAAGTGAAAAAGCTGAACCATTTCAATCGGCCGAACCGACAACTTCAGATATACTGGCAGCGTTGAAGCGCCTAGATAACCATTCCAATGAAGATAAAAACAACTCTCGACAAATATGGAGAGCTAAGTTTTGAACTAGTTGAACAACTGTTAAATATTGAGAAACAATCTTTGAGAGTCAAGCGAATTATCTCGAAGATTGTCACTGAAAACAAAGCACTAAAATCTTAGTTAGCGAATTGGAGGTCTTAAATTAAACTGAGCAGGACCTATTATGCACATCACTAGAAATTCGTGGCATCCCAGTTCGGGCGGGCGAGACTCCCACCGCCTTAATGACAATTATAGGTGCAGGCTTGGGCATCAAACTCAATGTCGAAGACTTGGACATGGCGCATATATTCGGCGCAGCTCCTCATTGGTACGAATTCTCCAGCGCGAATGTTCGCGCACCGGGCCATAGATCCTACGGAGAACTCTTTTCTTTCATGCCAGCCTTAGAATTTCCTTTCAGGCGCCTTAGATAGCACCCAGGTCTCAAAACCATAGATGGCAGTTCTGGTGACTTTCTTATACACTATGATACTGATCCTGTGATACAGGGCTCTATAATTTAGCATTTTTTGCAAGGCAAAGCAGCATCTATTCCCAGCGGTCATCACTGCTTCCAGTTCCTCCACCATTTCATTATTTTCAGTAATTACCGCACCCAGATACTTAAAAGTTTCAACTGCTTTCAGGGTTTTGTTTCCTATTTTGACATATTCCTCTGCTCCACTCGGTTTTTTTGAAGTTAGCATGTAACCAGTCTTCTGTTCATTGAGTTGCAGCCCTAGTTCTTTTGCCGCCATTTTGAATTCTTCAAAAGCGCCAGCCAACGCTGTTTTATTTTTTGCCGTTATTACGACATCGTCAGCATAGGCCAGACGGAACTATGTATATATATATATCTCATTTTTTAAAAATATTTAACGTCCTGTATTAACAGTATATCACAAAGCTCTATTTAAAATCCCTCACCAAACAATGTACCGCACTATATATTCATACGTTGCCAGACTTCCACGACCTGGTCCAATTAAAACGCAAATCTGTTGAATACAAATGTGACTTTTAATAAACCTCTTTCGCCTCAGTTCAAGTTTTGCGAGGAAAACTCGAAGCGAAATACTGAGAAAAATCTGAAAATAGTCCACATTCTCTAAAATTGTTATTTCAATATTTGTTGGCATCTGTTGAGAGTAATTACAAATATTTTGTATGAATCTTGTAGAACATTTAATCCTCTAAAAGATTGGTTATTTTCCACTTTGCACTAAAGTGCACTGAAAAATAGTTATTAAGGCGAAACAATTTAATAACTAACTTTATGCATTTTTTATATTTTGCAGATTTGTAAGGCACTGTATCTCAGTAGCTGTTTAGTATTTAATAAAATACTATAATAATATAAAACTTACAGGAAATTTAACGTTATTTAAAATTGTTCATGTCAAAGTTTTACCTAAAATGCACTGGGAGTGAGTTACTGAGGAAAGTCAGAAAAAAGTGACGGATTCGTTGGCCTATAAAATTTGATTGCAACCGATCTTCAAGCAATTTGAGTACTTTCGATCTAGACGAACCAAATTTTTTTTTAAATCGGACACGTTTTTTGGCTCCAGTTCTCGGTCTTCATAGTTTACAGTGTAAATACATTTTTTTACAAATAATGTACACTTTGTTACAAAAGGGAAAACTTATATATTAAGAAATTTACAAAGTAATTTTGACAACAAACATGAATACTATGAACATGAAATATGAAAACTATTTACAAAACCAATTGTGGTGCACCATAATGAAATTTAATACGCTATCCAGGGTTTTACTCTCCTTTTTCTTCAGTCGACCATACAGCGATTTTTTATCATAACTAGTCGCACGTAACGTTCTAATTGAAACTTTTTTTTTTGTGCCATATGTGTTAATTACACCCAGTATGAATCGCGGTTATTTATCGATCCATCGACTACCATCGTAACACTGCTGCACACACACACACATATATATATATATATATATATATATATATATATATATATATATATATAAAGGCTCTTTTTTTTAGAAAACTACAGAAGTGGACGTTGTAGAGAATTAAAATCCCTTAAAAATGAGGATACTTTCATTCCTGAACGCTTATATTTTAGCGAACGAATAGTTAAGTGCACCAACGTACAAGGAAGGCAGTTTAAGCATTTATGAAATAAATGAAATATGAAATAAAGATACTATTTGACAAAAATTCTTTGATAAAAAGATTTTAAGTTAATTAAATAAATGTATCAGAAAATAATTCTTTTTGCTGTTTGCTTTGTTAATGCCACTCTAATACTTGGCGTTCTGGAATGAAAGTAAGCTCATTTCAAGGTGATTTCTATTCTCTGTAACTTGTCTTTCAATAGTATTCTGTAAAAATTTATAAGTAAATAAAAATCCTTTCCTTCGGTGAAATTTCCAACTTTTTATAAAATCCGCGCATTGCGTTTTTTGCCCAGGATGGAGTATGGAGTATGGAGTATTATACAGTGAAAAACGTAAGAAGATAACGAAAATAAATCATTATACATAATTTTTTGTACTATTACTATTCATGAATTATTATATATATATATATATATATATATATATATATATATATATATATATATATATATATATATATATAAATATATATTTTTTTAATTACAAAAAAAGTACTGTTTTTATTTACAATCTGTCTCGATTAAGGACATTAAATAATAATTATTAATCTGTTAATTTATACAATTTAAATAAATTAAATTATATCGAAATTAATAAAATGACAAAAAAAATAAAGATAATACAAATTTCGATTAAAATTAGATAAACCAAACCTCAAATAAAATAAACATTTTAAAATAAAATGCACATCATTTAATAATACATAAAATACACACAAAAATAAGCATCATTTAATAAAAAATAAAAATAAACATCATCAAACAAAATAAAATATAAATCAGTACAAAAAAATAAAATAAATATCAAAGGCATATAAAATCATTTTGGTAACTTTATAATTTCAGTCGAGTGATGAATAAATCACAATATTTATGTTTTCTAGTTTTGAACTTTTTTTTTTTTTTATTTCTTTCTGAAATTACTATCAGCATTGTATTTACTCTTTATAAAACTGAAATGACTCCATCTTGCGTAAGACAAAAACTGTGACGGTGTGACCTTCAACTCCTGAGAACGTTTTCCGCGCGTGTCTTTCTTCGAAGGTCTGGCATTACATTCTAAAAAGCAAACTTAATTAAAAGGTATCCATAAACGAGCTTAAAAATAAAATTATTAATTAATACATTAATTCTGATATTAATCAGGTATCTAATACTAACAATATCAAAACATTGTCCCGTTTTAACAGTTTTGAAGAAGAAAAAATATATAGAGGAAGGTGGGTAATATCACGAACCTAAGGGAGAATGAAGTTAACTCGTTTCCTGTCAGCTCCTAAGACTTCAGGTTTTTAACATTGATGCTGAAATTTTTGCAGTTTCTGAAAATTATATTTATATAAAAAAATTTTAGGTTTAAAAGTATTTTTAATATTCAATATCTTAGTAGAAAAAGAATATAATGTCCCAGGCATGGACCAATATCGCGCACGCGTTTCCTTAGCAGGTAAAAATGATTCATGTTTTTATTTTATTTTTTAACTTTATAAAACAGTTAATTACAAACTAGCCATTTCTCTGATTTTCCTCCCATCTCTAATAGCAAGTAGAGCAGCTCTGAAATTTTTCTGAGACCATATAGCCCTATCCGTCATTCGCTTGTAGGTGTGCATCTGGAAGGATTAAAAATATATATAGAAAATTAAGTGTTATAATGTCCCGCAACTATGGGGTGATATCGCGCATCCTGACATAATGCGGAATATTACCCCGCTGGCGCTTTTAGGAGAATAAATATTACAAGAATAGAAAGTAAGCGGAGTATTGGAGAAAAAAATTAAGAAATATTATATTTATGATACATCAAATGTAAACAGATTAAAATAAAAATCAGAATAACAAATATATCGCACTTAGCTTCAAAAGAAGCTAGGTATAAAATAATAAGAATGGTCGCAATAAAATTTACTTCCTTCCTAGTAAAGTTCCTAAGCTGCACTAAAGAAGGGATTGGGCAAGATGATTCCCTCTATGGTCTCCGCCAAGTGGTCATCAGCTGGTTGGAATTGTCCTCACTGGGGTCCTAATGCGCGATATAGCCCGCTGCATTATCACCCCACCTTCTCCTATGTATATATACTGGTACTGATATTGGTGGGAGGAACTAGTCCGGCAAGCGGACCTTGTGGTCCTTTTTGCCAATCCATGTCGGCTACCTTTACGTCACCACCGCGTACTAACCAGAGTGGGAGTGTCAAGATTCACTTCGCGGGACCGCCGCGAAATAAATATTGGCTGACCCAGGTGGGAATCGTACCCCCAACGTTCCGAACCGGGCACTCTGGAACCCTCACCCCAACGTGCTCGGCCGTTACGTCCCCCTATGTATATATAAGAATAATATTTGCGAGTTTCTAATGCTTTAGTTTTAAACTGATTAAATTAAATATCAATGACGCTTAAACCTTGCGGACATTCGCGATTGCCTGAGAAATTTTTCAACTCTACGATTTTATTTCATGTATCAACTTCTTTTTGGAAACTGCTAAAATGTTTTCATCCATTTCTGTTAGCTCATTAAGTATTTATAATTTAATATATAGGGTGTCTCGTAAGTGACGGGAAATATTTAATATTTAATGGTGATATGAGACCTCAAGAGCAACAAAAAACTTCATATGGACAATGGTCCAGTTCCAAACAGAAAAGCACTGTTACATTGTTTTGAATTTTTTTTTTTTTTTTTTTGGTAAGCCATCAAAGTCAACAAGACCATTGTATTCGGCTTCCTCCTGACATAAAATTTCGTTGAATTTTTTAAATTATTAATCGAATGAATGCTGCTTTTCATATAATAAAAACGTTAAAAAATTACATCAAAAAATATTTTATATTATCATTGTTAGGAGTACTAAATAATATTATTAAATTTTAATAAAGGAGAATTTCATTTGTTATACCTATATATTAAGCATTTTATTTTACATATTCTTTTTATAAATAAAATTATATTTTAGTAATTAATTTATTACAAATGCAAATATCCCAGGTCACAGAAAAAAAAAGAAATAAAAGCTTTGAATAATTTATTCTGATTATTTTTGCTAAAAACACTGGTAGTTTAAGGAGAGAGAATTTCACTTCAACTAGTTAGTTGTTTTACAAAACTGGAGGTGAAACCCGGATTGTTCTGAAACAGACCTCAACTTAATTAACATGGACTTCAAGGTAATTAAACAAGGAAGCTGCTAAAAAAAATCATGAATGGTTTTACGAAGAACAGAACTAGCGTAATTCAGTCGCTCGAAAGCCCCCTTGAAATGGTCATAACAAAGACAAATTCTGCTTCTTTTTAAAGCATATTTTGTCTAGTATAATAAGTAGTCAATTTAAAGTTTATTTTATATTTAAAAAAAAATAATTAAATGGCCACTTTCAAGTTATTAGTGGAGATGACGAATTATAGAATTCTTATCCTTTGAAGGCAAAACGACAAATGAAAAAGATCAAAATAATAACAATCCCTCCATCAAAAGAAATCACGTTGAAAAACCTTATTACGAACGTGTTTTCCCAACTACTTCTTCCCTTTAATTATCACATTTATTTTAACTTGTTTTTCATCTACTTTTTTTTTTTTAATGAATTATTTATTTCAATTTTTTGAATTTCTTCTGTTGGCTCCCTTTTGTGCTGCAACATTTTTATGATTTGGGTATTCTTGTTTTGTTTCTTTAATATTTAGTGATTTGTTTTTTAAGTGCTATCTTTTTCTAGAATTGTTTTTTTTTTTATATAGTTGTGAATAACAAAATAGTTGATCTTGCAAAACGTTGTAATTATACTAAACCTAAATAAAACATTACTGCTAAAAACATTGGAATAACTAATTTGTTTTTTGTTCGATGTATCTATATATAGATATAATGATTTATAAAATTATAAAATAGAAAATACACAAAAAAAAAACTACACTGTGCTAAAAAAAAAAAAAAAACTATACTGTGCCACTACAACTCATGAAGGGTCTTGGGTTCAGTACTGGGTAAGGAAGTGCAGTTTCTAGGCCCACGCACAGTGGGGGCAAATCATCAATTTAGAAGTGCAAAACTCTTTTATGGCACAATCATAAAAAAAATTACTATTACATATTACATAATAATACAAAAACTTATTAAATTGTATTATGACACAAAAACAAAGGCCCAAAGGATGATTAAATAAATAAATAAATATGTAACTTGTTGAAAGAAATGTAATACTTACAAAAATTAACACTCAACATAATCGTGAATCATAGAAAGACAAACAAATATAAAATATTAATCTAGATGTAAAGCATATAAATTTTATAAGCATGAAATATAAGTGTAAATGTATATAAATATATAAATGAACACAATCTAAGTACCTAATTGTAATCAATTATTCTAATTTTGGTTTTTACAACATCTAATCCTTAAATTCCGTTTCCATTTCGAAATCTGATTCCGATTCCGGAGGAGAAAGTAATAGTAGTGCAACTTCCTTATCTAAAGGAGTTTCATTTTTACTAAAATCTGCTCTCTGTGTCTAGAAGAAGAAATGTTTGCAATGAAACTAAAGGATCACAGAAAAATAACAGTGAATCAAATAAGTCAGTAATTCGTAAGCGATTTCGAGAACATTTCCTTATATAAAGTCGTCTATTTCTTTATCTTAAGTTGTCTACACAAGAGCCTCTTCTGATAAAATGGAACTTTGGAATAGTGGTGCTATTTTTCTTCTCTTGGACCACAATGAAGAATCGTGAAAGCGACCAAAGCCTTGCCCTGTCAGACATACGATACGATTTATGTTGGGTAGAATTATTTTTAATTCGGTGTCCAACCAAGATTGTTTCAATTTCAGCAATATTTTTAATGTTTAATCCCTTTTTCGCATAACTTATTTAAAAATTGTTGATTGAAATTTTATTTTCTTGAGGCATCCCAATTATGTCTTCGCTGTCGGAAATTTGTTCTAAAATATTTAAAATCACCTAGTCGAGCACTGCTGAGTTTTTCCCTCAAGAGATTCCATGGTCCTTCAAATATTTAACATAGTCCTTCTCGGAATGCTGATACTTTCTGAAAAACACACAGTAAACTCGGCTGCAACTGGCTGCCAAAAATTTCATAAAAAAAGCGAATCTAGGCGGATCTTACAACTTACAATTAAAAGAAATATAAAAATTTGCTTTAAAAGAAATTCGTTCGATACCTTTTTCTAATATTTTCCAAAATTTTATGAATGTGGTTTTAGCTTTCTCACTTTCATCTTCACTAAGTTAGTCGATCAAGATAAAAATAATTTGTAAACCCGTACTCGTGAGTAATCAATGGTTAACTGACTGAAGAATTTGTATCTCATCATCTATCACTCTATATAAACCCTGGGTTTGTTTATAAATATTGAGGTCTGGAATTTACCATCGCCGGATTTGATTGAAGAAAGCTTTTGTCTACAAACAGGTATTAGTGCCGAGAGCTAAATTTAATCTTTGTTTTTTTACTTTTGCTCTCCTAAATTTACGATTTGCCCCACTATGCAACGGTCGGTGATTTGACCGAGATCAGGCTTAACCACCAAGTTTTTTCCTCAAGGATTTTTAATTTTTATTTCGCAAACTATAGCTTTTAAAAAAAAAAGATCGTCTTATACAGCCATGGCAAACCATCTATTTTTTATCTATTAATGATACAAAAGAAAAGTTTCAATTTTTGATCGTTTACATACTTTAAAAAGTAAAATAAATTTGATACAAGGTCATGTGATTTGCCGCAAGGTAACTTGTAAGGGAACTTGACTACCTGGGAGTACCGAGTGGAGGGGATATACGGCTGAGGTAGTGCACAGTGGTCTATTTTTGAAGAAACCTGGCCAAAACCCCTTTTATCAATTTAATTGCTTTAGCTCCCAAATTTAATCTATCTAATTAATTTTTTTTATCGGAAATGTTATAGAGATTATTCAAAGTTAGAGATCAAGCTCCAGCCTTCAATGATATTATCATTATTAACAATTTTAATCTGGAGAAGTTGTGCAGAAATTCATGCAGAACAAATGCAGGAAACAATAATATAAAAAATCGTATAAAATTATATCAAATATTTTATTTTCTCGGCTTCTATGGCGCACTAGCAAGAATCCTCGAACACTTGCATAATATTTTTCGAACTAGTATCACCAAAAAAAAGTTTCATAGAAATCGGCGCGGTTAAATGTAGTGCGGTCCCTATGTACAGTTATGGTCTTTAAGTTCTAAAACCAAATTCCGTTGGCTACTAATGTGTAGCCGGTCATCACATCATTAGTGAATGCTGTTATTTCTTTTTAGCGAATCATGTTCTCCACCCACAGTTTTTTACAGTAAACCACACCTGTTTTAAGCTCGAGCTCTTTTAAGCGAATCAATGAATGTCCGATAGTTTTAATTTGATATGGATGTTAAATTTTGAGTATCGTAAACCGATATTTTTTTTAAAGCCAGCATTTCAGCCTTGTAGCGTCTTAAATTGGCCAGAAGTGCCTAATTCCATCGGCATCTTCATTATCATCGGAAAGAGTGGCTTTAACATTTAATATTTCGGTACCAGACAATCGAAGCCGCCTCACTGGTAAGCAAATCAAAATGAGAGTATTTTTAAACACAATACCTGAGAAATGTTGGTTTAATTATTTATTTATTTTTACCTAAGTTATAAGTTTTCTTTATTTGTTGGTTAATAATGAAAGTTTTAATAAGTTGGATTGGTTTCAGTCATTATTAATTCAATTTTGAATTTCTTCCTTATTTTTTTTATTTTTTTATGTTGAGACATTTATTTAATTTTTCTGTAGTTTATAATTATTTTTTTTTTTAGCTCTACAGCCTGGGGTGTGCCATGACTTCCCTTACAATCCTCCACCAGCCAGTTCTATCCATCGCCGTTTGCTTCCAGATACAAGCACCCAGCTTCCGAAGGTCGCCTTCCTCATCTCTCATCCAACGTACCCTTGGCCGTCCCTTCCTTCTGGTACCTAAAATGTTTGCATGCTGTAGCCTGATTAGCATTCTTTCCGCTTGCATGCGCTGTACATGTCCCAGCCAGTCAATTCTGCGAGCCTTTAAGTTTTTATAAATTCAATCAATATTGATTTTCTTCCTTCATTTTATATTTTTGTTTATGCTAAACAATCCACTTTTTTTTTTCTCTATTTACTAGTTATAAGTTGTAATTTTTTATTGATAAATTTAATAAAATTATATTTGTATATATATATATATATATATATATATATATAAATATTTACTCGTTGCTATTAAAGCTATTACAACTCTATGACTTGTTGATTTATGCTACCCCATCCTTCAGTTCATTGTAAACTCTGTTCCCCTTCTCCTCCTTTCAAAGATTAAAAACATAGATATTTTTCATTGATATATATATATGATATATTTCGATTTATTTGAAAACTATAGATAATATATATATACACACACACATATATATTTTCCCTTTGATATTTACACCGGTATGTCATATACATACGTCATATCCAGCCCATTACATGTACATAAATGATGTCCTACAAGGATTGTCGGCCTGTCAGGCGTTTTGCAAGCCCCAGTTGTTAATATTCTGTAAGCCGTAAGAGGATCCCGACGACACTGCTATAATAGGCGGCTAACAAATTATTTTGATCCGTTGGCCCCACATTGTTAATAGGGTCAACGAATTGCCGGGGGACAAATCTGGGGATTTATCAGTTGCCCGATTAATTGGCTTGTATAAATGATGAGCTGGTGGGGTAGTGGAGGTTTGGCAGATGGGACCCTGTCAATCAACCCTATTCTGTCAGTACGTAGGGAATATTTCCCTCCCCTACGACCTTACCCCTCCCTAGGGTAATTGTCTCCATTGATTCACTTATCCTCGTATTTATTATTTTTATTTGCATTCGTCGTCATAGCATTTAACATGTTTTTTTTTTTTTAATTGTTTTTTTAATTTTTAATGTTTGACATTCTGTCATCAATAAACCCTGGAATTTTAGTTCGACCCCCTGCATCGGACAAACAAGGCATACCTAAAATTTCAACTTCTATAAAAAATTGTATTGCTTGGTTTATTATTTCAAAATACAATAAGTATCCTAATCACACGGTAATTTTTTTTTTTTTTACAATGATAAAAATAAAATAAAACTCAAAAGCCGAGCTAATATTTATTTAAGAATCAATACTTTTATTTATAATTTAGTTACAAAACGTTGTCAAAAACATATTTTTTTATCAGCTTTTATAATAAAGGTCAGATTTTCCTATATATATATATATATATATATATATATATATATATATATATATATATATATATATATATATATATATTTATTTATATTTATATTTTAATAGTTTACGCTCACATTAGAGCACTTTAATCAGTCTTTGTACATTTAAGTTTTCGGACTATAAGCTAGAAGTTTGGCTTTCAGATTCCTCTTCTGCTCCCAAAACTTCTTCATTCTTTCTGACCTTGCTGCCCTTTCTTCGTCACTGATGGTGTATTTTTTTAGTTCAAATGATTTTAATTTAAGTCTTGTTTCTCTGTTTCTCAAAATCCTCTTCTCCTCTCTGCCTTCAATTTGTTGCATTGTTATACCTAACTCTTCCAAATCATCCTGGACCTCTTTGAACCAGTTGTTCTTTGTTTTATTTTTCCAGAAGTAGTTTAATAGTCCTATATTTATTTTAAAATAATTAATAATTTCAACTATAAAGTCAAAATTAGTGCATTGTATTTTTTTTTTTTTATCAGCTCAGAAAAAATGTTGACTTTTTTTTTAATAATGATTTTCACAATTAGAAATTCACATTAATCACTTTATATAAAAAAATTTAAAACTGAAATAGCATCGATTTATGAATTTTTCTATATTCATCTGGTATAGGCAAAATTTCGGAACATAAACTTCATGTTTTTTTATTTTGTTTAATTTTGCGCACGAGTTTCACAAACTTTTAACTCCAGCTTTATAATGAAAGCTTTTTTTGAAAGTATAACTGCAGAGAGATGTGTGAAATCTTGAGCGAAATTAAAACAATATATTTTTATAAAACATTATAAATTTATGTTATGAAATTTTGTCTCCACCTTATGAATTTATAAATAAAAAAAATTAATAGGGGTTGCATACCTGTTTTTGAACTGAACATTTTTGAATTTAGGTGATTTATTCAAATACAAAACATTATAGCTGTTCTTTAGAGGCTCAAACATGGATGAGTGTTTATTATCTCTAACGGATGCTCAATTTTATTAATTCGAGCGTTAATAATAACGAGAACATGCACACACACAAACAAATAAACATACGCATACATATATTTATTTAAAATGATTTTAATAGGAAACCTGGATGCTGAAAACATCAGCACGTGTTTGAAATCCATTATGAATGTGATTCGTTTGAGCCTAGCTCTTGGATTTTCATGAGATTCCCTGCATTAATGCCTTCCCGATTTATTTATGAAAAGCTCTTTTCAGGGTATTAACTCTCCCATTGTTGCGTGAAAAAAATTAAAAGGCCAAAATTTTACAGTGATGTATCCCAACAATAATGCCGTAACATAATCAGTAATGACGATAGTTCAACAATTATTCTTGAAAGTCAAGCATCGATGGATCCCATTGACCTGTCTTGGGTGGAATAAGGCCTCCACGAATTTCCTTCACCGTATGGAAAACAACCAAATTAAGTTTAATGAGAAAAATTAAAAAAAACAATTTATAATACCTCGAAAAATTTGGGAGGGTGGGGGTTAGTTATTCCAAAAATATGGAAACAGCGTGTACAGTTTTGTTTTTTTTTCTCGTGAATTTCGTGCTCGTAAGTTTATTTTTATTCCTGCTTTGTGGTATATACGTCACAATACTTAATATTATGATTTTAAATATCAGGGAGTAGTAAGAATATCTAGCTGGTAAAAAATGATGTAATTGGAGAAAGGATAGCTTATGAAACCCTGAAATAAGAAGAATAAATCATCCTGAAAGACATAGAGAAAAATAGCTAAAATTAATAATGGCATTAAAAACTGGATAGAATATAGGAAAGGAAGCAAGGTAGAATATGCAGATGGAAAATATATGAATGAAGCAGACGACAGTTAACCAGAACTAGAAGTTAATAGTTAACGCATTTATTTTGCTAATGAGTAGTTAATAGTAAATTTTTTTTCAACTACCAAACTACCAGTTGAAAAATGCAGTACTAGTTCAGCAGTTGCATTTAGTCACAACTCTAGTAGTTAGTAGTTAAAAATGAAGCTTACTACAATAAAGATTTAGTGAACTAATTCCGAATCTATCGCGGTAACAGTTTTATTTGAAGTTAGAGTACATAATATAATCTCTACTGTATAATCTCTACAGGTCAATGGAAAGGGCCTGTACCTTTAGCATTTTTTACCTACACCAACCAAGAGCTATTTAAAGTGGGTACAGAGGTCTTGGCAAATACCTGGACCAAAACCAGACCAAACCAAGGTTCTCTGGCTTAGCCGCTCACCGAATAACAGATACCATAACACAGTATTGTCACATATGACCTGTTTTGCAGTATCAGCAAAAGTGCCAATATCGTAACATGATATCCGATGGCGACGTTAAATTTCAAGAAGCCTTGACAGTGTTAAATCAATTGATAAAACAAATTCTAATACTTTCAACAGTATATAAAATATCAAATGATTTACCACAGAAAAAAAATTATCGATTTCCTGATAGAGGCTGATGGATGGCCTTAAACTATCTTTAAAACAAAGTAGCCTAAGAATCCATCTAGCATTGCAATTTTATTTTTTGGGAGGGAAAGTATTCTATTTCAATAAATACAAGCCGATTTTTACATCTGGAAATATATTCACCAATCTGGTAAATCAATTACAATTAAAGCATTTTCTCTAAAGATTAATTATTTTGTTCTGAAAGGCAATTTTCCCCTCACGATCTCAATTATTATTTTATAATTTGAACCAAAGGCTGCGTTTTATACCTTTATACCTTCGCATAGAAGTCATTGGACCTTGAGTTGACAGTTGTGTACACAGCGGTATCTATGAGCACATGAAGGATGTAGAAAAAAAACAATACAGCAACCTTGTCATTTAAAGCTGATGATACAGATCAAAATTTTTATTTGTTTAGCTATGGCGTGTCTCAGTTCATATAATCGTATTTGGGGAACACCAGATTCTATACTGTGTGTGGGTGATGATTTGTGAACATATATCGCCAGAAGAAGTCACAAATTACTTTAAACTTGGGGGCAATAATTTTTATTTGATGACTGGTAAAGATGTTTTCATTAAAAATTATAGATAATAAATAAACTTAATCAATCGGTTTTAATTATATGGTTATTAATCAATTCGTTTACTAATTAAATTATTTCCTAAAAAACAAAACAAAAAAACAAACTGAGATTTTTGCATAAACGACTAAGTCACTGATCCTAGAACCAGTTTAGAAATCATGTAATTTTGAAATTCAATTTTTTATTTTAAAATATTTTTCGAAATTTATTCTAAATTTTTGTTTTAATTCGTTTTTATATTAAGATTTTATTTTTTTTTACTGCCACACATACACACACTTATATATATCGCTTATCTTGGAAGAAGACCGGCACAACTCAAAAATTTTCGATTTTCAGATTTTTTTCTCAACAAGATATTTATTTTATTATACTGAAGAGAGCAACAAAAAAATATCGTATGCCCGTTTTTCGAGCAGTTGTGTCAGTCTAGAACTAATGAAACCTCCCTCGATCTTTTGGAGAAGAGCTTCACATTTTCAGTTGCAGTCATTTCAGCATTTATTCGTATGATTTCTTCTAAAAATTAAGCTTATCATGAAAAAAAAAATAAAATAAAAAAAGATGTGCCTGATAAGTATCTGAGGTATTATATTTAAAATGTTTTAGTAGGAACTTTTCTTTTATAAAACAGTTTAGGAGAGAATTTATATCAACAGAACTTTTATCAAAAAGTTTTGTTGATATTACTGCTTAAGGAACTTTTTATTGAAAGGCTCTTTTGATAAAAGTTCATAGTTGACATCCGCATGATGGTATAGAAGGATCAATCTAATTAGGGATTGATAAATTATTTGCCACTTCTATAAATTTGTTTTATTGAAAACTAGTTTCGAATGTTACACATTCATCCTTAGTTATAAAAACACACAAAAAATTAAAAAATAAGAAATTCAAAATATAGTTGGTATTATTATACATATTAAATTATATAAATCAGTATTATAAAACATTTATGAATAAATGTTTCATAAATGTTTTATAATTCATAAATGTTTTATAATACTGATTTATATAATTTAATATGTATAATAATACCAACTATATTTTGAATTGCTTATTTTTTTATTTTTTGTGTGTTTTTAGAACTGAGGATGAATGTATAACATTCGAAACTAGTTTTCAATGAAACAAATTTATAGAAGTGGCAAATAATTTATCAATCCCTAATAAAAGTTCTTGTTGAACTTTTATGTTAAAACTTTAATTGGAAAAGTTCTTGAAAGACGGTTAAACTGAAACTTTTTGAAACAGTTCAATAACTTCTTCCTACCCTGATTTAAACACACCTATATAATAAAAAGCTTGGGTACATAGGCAGATAGGTGGTTCCTTAGGTTAATGTTCATTAATTATTGATTCTTATTTCTCATTATGGGGAAGGCGTGAGAAGAAAATAGTTTTTATTACATTTATTACATGATTTTATATTTAAAAACACGGGCTATCGTTAAGTCATTGTCATTGTAAGTATTTCATTATGTTTGTGCAACTATTGTTTGTCGCTATTGTAAGTTACCATAAAGCATTTACTTAAAAAAGGGATAAAGAAATTATTAATACATTTGTAAGGAAACCTATAATAATCAGTAGAAATCGTATAAAATCTTCAAGCGCCATTTTCTCAAAATTACCACTTTCGGAATTAAGCCGTTTCCAAACTAGCGACATATGAAAAAAAAATCTAAATCTTTTTGGCCAAAGCTGTTGTAAGTCAAAAAAATAAGCTTAAAATTATATTTGAAATAAAAAAAATACAACACACAAGTTACCTATAAGCATTTACTTACAAATGGGCTCATGAAATCAATTATTACAACCGTACAAGGTAACCTATTACAATCATTTGAAATATGATGAAAACTTCAAGCGCCATTTTCTCGAAACTACACATTTTTCAGTTGTGCCAGTCTTCTTCCAAGGTAGCTATATATATATATATATATATATATATATATATATATATATATATATATATATATATATATATAGAGAGAGAGAGAGAGAGAGAGAGAGAGAGAGAGAGAGTAAGGAGGAGGAGAGAATTTCCGATTGTATGGTGAAATTAATCTGAAAAGCTCAACAAAACAAATCTATCTAATTATGGGGGTCTTTCATGATAACGTTTTGTTTTTTAATTACGGAAAGTTTTGATTTTTTAAGGATAACCATAATACAAAACTTACAGGTTCTCTATCGAAACAAAAGGAAGGTTCCACTTTAAGAGCACAATAGGGTCCACTTTAGGTACAAAACAACTTTTTCTTATAACTTCATTTTTTTATTTCTCTACTCGTTAGAAACTAGTAACTAATTGCAAATTCACCAAGATTACTTTAGATTTATAGCAAAATAAAGACGCTCAGCGTCATTCAGGTGTGCGTGTGTTTGTACGTTGAAGTTCTGAAGACGTGGGCACATTATCCCCGAAACGTCGGTATTATTATAATATTATATGAATTTCATAAATAATATATTGCAAGTTCATTATTGCTCATCCTTTTAATAAACAACGGGTTCCTTACTAAGTTTTGATAGATGAGATTATTATTAGGTATGAGGTGGTAAGCGAAAGTTGTGTGATGCGTGCACCACACTAACATTTTTTATAATTGTTTAATAATTGCAATATATAATTGCAACGTATAAAATCGTTGTTTTTTTTTTTTGTGCTTTCTAATCGAATCTAACAATTTCGTTTTGAGTACTATTTATTTCTTTGTTAGCCAAGACATAGCATTACACTACCAAACTCTTCACCGCATATGAGCTTCCAAACCGATGTCGAAATAAAAAATAATTGAGATTTTTCTGAGAAATTGAAAGAGTACATATTTCATGTTTATTCAAGTGTTGTATAATAAGCTCGATTTACATATTTTACATGAACTTTCCTTGAGACTAAAATCTAAAAAACAGCACGTGAATGATTAATTACTAATTAATATTCCACCAAACCTGATAATTTAATTTTCTAAGAGTCTCTGTATCAATAAAAATATTAAATTTGAGTCAACATAGAAACTTCAGAACGATATATCTTTTTATAAACTTTTTATTTTTAAGGCTTTAATATAATATATATATATATAAAATATATTATTTTGATATATGACTTGTGATTACCGAAAATAATGATCCGTTTATGATATGAAAATATGACGATAAAAAAGGTTTTTTAAATAAGGGACAAATAAACAATTGAGTTTAAGAAAAATAATATAAGGATACAAAGAAACATTACGGAAAATCCAACTGGGCAATAATAATAAGGTATGTGGAATTATTAATAATAGAAAGTCTTGATTGTTTAACATGACAGAGACTTGGTCAATTTTCAAAAAACAATAATTAATTATTACATATGTATTTATATATAATGTGGAGTAATAGTGGATAGTAAATACAGGGCCACTCATAGAAATCTCGAGCCCTCAAAAACGTTTTGAATAAGGTCTCGAAGTACCACATCAGCCAAGTATATACTTTGGTTAATAGTTGTTACTATCGATATTATCAATAAATTATAGATGTTTGGTTTTTACTGATAAATTTATTAATGCCCTACTAAGGGTCGGGCCCACCAAAAGTAGTCGGACATTCGAGCGTTATGGGCGGCCCTTCGTGAATAACACTAGGTATATAATGGGTGTAGTAAGAAATTTCTTGAAGATTGACGGACGGTTCAAAACATCGATAGAAAATAATATTCAGTAGCGGATCCAGGGGAATTCTGTGATTAACAGTTTCTTAAGTTTTTAATTATTAATGTTTTCTTTACTCATTTTCGTTATTTATTTTTTTACTTCTTCAGTTAGTTCTTTAAAAAATATATAAATTAGAGGAGAAGTTGATTAGATTGTGGGACAATGAAGGGAATATTTTTCATATTGGCATACTGTTTTTTCATGCCTCTATTTTATATATCTGTCTACCGATATTCACTTTTATTGACCGAGCGCAAGCGATGTCTTCCTGTTTCAACTCGACCATTCGGCATTTTGCTTTTCAGTCTGTCTGTTTCGCGATTACAACCAAACACGTCGTTCGATTTTCTTCAAAGTTGGCACAAATGTTCCTTGAAATCAGTAAAAACTACGTACGTGTAGAGATTTTTATTTTTCAATTCCGATGTAAGATTGTGGTCGTTTTAACGGCTCCTTATCATCAAAAATCTGTTTCTTTCGCAGTCACGACCAAATATGTCTTTCGATTTTCTTAAAATTTGGTACAAATGCTCTTTGAAGTAGGGAAAAACAAAGAATGTGAATAGATTTTTATTTTTTAAATCCGATTTAAGATGGCGGACGTTGTAATGGCCCCTTATCATCAAAACTGTTTGTTTCGCCGTCACGACCAAACGCGTTGTTCGTATCAATTTGTTCATTCAGTTCCAATTTGACAACAATATTCCTTGAAGTCATGTAAAACGAATTTAGTAAGATTTTTTTTTTTTTTGACTCTCTGACACTGGAACCAATTTCACCAAATGCCAACAATTGTGAGGAGAATAAATTATATTTTCAATGGAAAAACGTGTAAGCAGTGTAGATGCGCAAATCCTTAGAACCGCGATAAACCGGTTAATATTGTAATAGTGGCCGAAATTTTGACAAAAATTTATCCCCGCGTGTATGGTATTGTTCCGCCAATATATAAATATATATATATATATATATATATATATATATATATATATATATATATATATATATATATACATATATACACATCCACATCAATTATTCATTTTTCAAGTTTTTCTAGCTTTCCTCTCTCTCAGTAAAAAAATTAGATACAATAATTAATAATAATTTGATATATTTTTGTCAGATTGCCTGTAAAAGCCATATAAAATCCTCATCTTTCCCCGTCTTCACCTGGCCCGTGGTACGACCGTGGGAAAGATGGGTAAGCCACTATATTGCCCCTTATCCCATAACAGCAGCCAAACCTGGTTTAAATGTTATGTTACTATAGTATGGGACATTTATTATTTATTAAAAAAAAGACTGCAAACATTTTTACTCGCCTGGTTTTTGTTGAACATTATAAATGATTTTTGTTAAATAAAAATCTTACAACATTAAAGTTCCCATCGGCCAAGACAACTTCCAAGTGATCTACTGAGCTATAGCACCTGGTTTCAGAAAAATATTCTTTACGAGATCTATTGAAATCATGTGCCGTAGTTTGACTTTTTACTCGTTTCATTAGCCGGAGCAGTTTTTGTTTCAACTTAGACGAAATAATTTTAGAACATATGAATTGTTAAATCGTATAAAAAAAACTGGATGAAGTTTTTCAGAGATGTGGGAGGATTGACATACCGTGAATAGTTGGATGTTGCGGTAATGGGCAAGGCATCAGTGAATAGCGACAGCTGAGGCGTCATACACCGACTTAATCTAGATTTAAAATAGTCCTGTCACCTGTGTCATTGTCCCTTGGAGACATAAAGCTGGATTATCGCGGAGGGTGGGGCAAATAATAGCAATCAATTCAGTTGTAAATCCTGGATGGGAGCTGCGGCAATCCGCTTTACCGAAGCCTCCCAACTGTACGTGCCATCAATATGTCCGTGTCTCCGCAATTCTAACCGGATTCAGTTTCGCCCTGCAGGAACTGCAAAACGTTTAGTTTCTACGAAAAGATGAAGTTTTTAGTAAATTCAAAATTTACTATTTATTTTAAGTCAGGGTCAAATAACTCCCTGAATAACTAAAGGGAAATAACTCCCCAAAACGAGATTTATTTAATTATCAAATTTAATTATTGATTTTTTATTCAAAATTGTGAATATCCATTGTAGATTAGAATAAAATTTTTAATTTAAAATAAGAGGGGGGAATTTCAGAATCCTTGTAATCATCTAAACCTATGATCCCTCCGAGCTCAAAAGTCTTGAGGCGGAAGAATTTAGAGCTCGGCCTATGAAAACAATAGCAGCTTTCCCTACCTTGCGGTACGTGAGTAAACATTCTGGTCTCGGACATTTTGAATATAAAAAAAATATTCAAGTCTACGAATAGTAATTTAAAAATATCTTACCTTGATGCACCAGAATAGCGTTCTGAAGTTAAGCAAAAACTACAACCAGCTTCTCATCGCTCTATAGTTGAAAAATACTGAGCCAAAACATAAGCCATCACAACTATTTTACTATCAACAGTCAACTGGGTGATACTGAAATATTTTAAGATTTTTTTCATCTGGTAGCAGAAGTATCAACGCTAGAAAGAAAGACTTTAGGCGACGGAACGGATTTCGGATACTTTGCCTTTACCAGAAAGTTTACATGAATTCCATGCACTAATATGAATTAAACTAATATCTGCCAGAATGTACTAAAAACGACAAAATTGTTGTAAATGATTTTCATTTCGTTGTATTACCAAAAAAATTCAATGCGAATATAATTAACTCACATTTGCATAAAAACATCTACTATACTTGCATTTACACGTATTGACATTTACAGTTATATAAATTCACATTTACATGTGAATCTTTATGTAAATTACAATATGCTCTACTACCTACAACGCTTGAAGTCTGTCGAAATGTCTTTTCCAGCTTTGTCTACAACAAATTAGTACTTCATTCTTATTACGAAATATGAATTCGGCAAAATAGCTTGCAAATTATATTTGTCCCTGTTTGTTTTGTTTTGTTATTTTATTTAACGCTTCCATACAATCTTTCATTTTCCTGCGAATGGTGTGTCAAGATGAAAAAAATTAAACCTTTGATTTACAGGCTGAGATGATAATTTGTGTCTTTTAGTTACTCTTTATTAAAGAACAGAAAACATTAATAGTACTTGGTACCTCTATCCAAGGACAAGTTGAAAGTGACTTATTTTTATTTAAACTGAGAACAAAAAAAAAAGGGTCACCTTGAAGGTCTTTCGCAACCCTTCGCGGATACCTGGAAAGAGCTTGGGCCCAATCTTTGAAGTGCTCAAGGTAAAAATGGCTATATAAATCCTATGGACTCAATAATGGTCCAAAATTTACTAAAATCACTTTCAATATGTGTTAACTGTTGGAAGATCATTCAAATACCGCTCACAAATTTATTTTATTAAAAACCGTATTATTGGAGCAATATGTCACCATTAGCACAAGAAGAGAAAATACAATCAATCAACTCAAACCAACTAAGTAATCATTTTATATTTATTTATATTTTTAAACATATTCCATTTTTTTATATGAAATCTCCTGTTAATTTCGAATTAACAGAGAGCAATTATAGTTGATTGGAAATGAGAACGAATAAAGATGTGTGGCCACTTCATTTGTCACTAAATGTATTTAATCCGGAAACAAAAATTATAGTATAGCAAATTGTTCTCTTATAGAATAAATTGTCATCAAATTCTCTCATTATTAAAAAAAAATAATAAGTAATCCTTTTAAATTATTCAATTTGAAGTAGATGGACCATTGCCATAGTATTCCAACATTTTAACAAATATAATTTTTCAGATAATTTATCAATCGCTTTTATAAATGATTCAACGATTAATTTTAAAATTATTAGAGGAGTATGCCTGATTATTTAAAAAAAAAAATGAAAAAATAATTAACAAAATGTGTATAATTATGTCTAAAAAAATTCAACTATTGAAATTAATGAACAAAATATATTTAAGTTTTGAAATTCTTATGTTTGATTTAAAATCCAGAGAGCCAAAATAACGTCTTAATGTAATAGATATGATAAATGTATAAATATTCATATTTTAACTAACCGTATAGCGTAATTTTAATAGCAGTAATTAGTTTGTAAGTAATATATTATCGTGGATATATTTATTACATGGACAAATTGTGCAACTAATCCACGCTGCCATAAAAGAGCACACATTATTTTTTTTTCTCATAATTTTTAATATAAAGATAATATATTACTTGCATAGCTCTATTACTACTATTAAAATTACGTTATCCGGTTAGTTAAAATATGAATATTTATACATATATCATATCTATTGCATTAAGACGTTATTTTGGCTCTCTGAATTTTAAATCAAACATTGTCATTTTAAAACTTAAATATATTTTGTCCATTAATTTCAATAGTTGAATTTTTTTAGACATAATTATACACATTTTGTTAATTATTTTTTCCTTTAAAAAAAAAAAAAAAAAATTAATGTGTGCTCTGTTATGGCACCGTGGATTAGTTGCATAAATTGTCCTTTCATAGAGCGAAAAGTATACTAAAATATTGATAAATCAAACAGTGTTTTGATAAAAAAAGAAAGTAAATGGCAAGACTAAATTAATAATACTTCCAAAAACCCTAGGCATTGATCCCACCTCTCTATCTTGTTACAACGTGCAGAGAAATCATATGAATAAAAAAAAATTAAAGAAACGAATGGTGTTTAGTCGTCGGAATATTATAAAATTTCGCGCGGAAGTCGAATGGTCAATTTCAACTGTGATACTACAAAAGTCATCGAATTGACGCTGAATTGTGTAATGTTATAAAGTTTGTAGTGAAAATCAGTTATTTACTTCCTTATATGTATAATAAAATAATGAAAGCCCTACATTATTTATTATTCCATTTCATGATTATCTTGAGACTCGTTTAATTTTATATCTTATAGCCCAACAATGGCTTTTATTCCATACCTTGTCCGCAATGGTCCATATCATTCTACTTTTAAAGTCTCTTGTCCATTTCATATTTTTCCAAGAATCATAATTTGCATTTTCCTCCTGAATTGATGCATATATTTGTAAATAATAATTAAGTTTTATTATTACTTAACTTAATTTATTCATTTCTATCATTATATGAAGACAAATATTTATGTAACTAGTTATGGCCCAACTATTTTGACCACTGTATCATTCCTTTAATTTATTTAAAGGGGACATCTGTCACAGGATAAATATATTTTTTTTAATAACACACATACAAATATTTTTTCTGGAAATGATATCCTCTTAAAAAATAAATTTAAACATAAATATATAAATAAATTTCATATAATGTATATATATATATATATATATATATATATATATATATATATATATATATATATATATATATATATATATATATATATATATAATTTTTTTCTCACAAGTCTTAATATTTTTGGTCTCTTTTTATTGCTTTATTCAAAATTAACATTTCTTGCATATTTTCTCTTAATCCTTTTGAGCACCCAACTCTCAATTATCCGCAGATTCAATCGCAGATTAAATGAAAGTGATTTCTATCCAAAAAAAAAGGAAAAAAAAAAGACTATAATTTTTTTTTTTATTCTTTTACGTACAGCCACATATTCATTTTAAACAATTTATTACTTTTTCTTATAATAATTAATTTGCAGATTTAATTACATATTTGTTGTGAAATAATGTTTTTTTTTACAGGTTCTACTAACCATTCGTGACATAAATCCGCGAATTTACGTGTAACGCGGTAATCCCCCTAACCAATTTGCGGATAACCGAGAGTTGACTGTACTATAATTATTTTATCTTATTTTTATATCATATTTTAGCTGTTTGCTCCTGCTCAACCGATATAAAGAAATAGTTGACATAACAACCTAATAATTGTGAGTCAAGTAGGTAATGAAACTAATACTACGCCTATTGCTTCGATAAATTGATTAAGATTATTTGTAAAGGTTAACATATAAAAATCATGGATAAAAACTCAATTTTTATCATCAGCATCAAGTGGGTTTAGCGCATTTATATTGAGGCATAGTCGTTCCATTATTCATAAGGTATTTAAAGGAGGGGGTGGCCTCAACCCCATTCATTCAAATGTCTTTTTGCAAACAGGGTCAGGCTCCAATGATCATTACTAATCTATAGCTATCAAAATGTACTCATTATTGACCTTTGATAGTAACTGATAACTGCTTGATGAATCTAAGGAAATAAGGATTAGTATTATTCGATATACAGTTTTTTTTTTTTTTTTTTAATAGGAGCGAATGAAAGAAGTTGATAATTTTATCATTCCAGATATTTATATACACATTAAAAGATCAATATAGAGAGGTCCGAAAGATTCTTACGTTATTCTAATTTTTAAAAAATCTGGTGCGCGCCTCACACACAACTTTCACTTACCTTCTTATTTGTAATAAATTTTGAAAGTTTCCATTTAGTTTCCAAGGAAATTTCATTAAATTTCCACGGAAACATTTAACTTCCATTAAATGGTAAAAAAGTATAAATTATTATTTACAACAATCATTGAAGTTTATGCGTTTTTCGTCACTTTCCACTGCCTTCTACAACTTTATACATTGGATATTAATTTTTCTAAAATCTTTTACTTTCCAACGGTATATTATACATATATATTAATACTCTTATTTCCGAAAATTTGTTTTTTATGGGAAAATAGTTTTCCTTTTTTTTCTCCTTCAGTTAAATTATATAAAAAAGAATCCATTTTTAATTACTATTAAAAAGAGAAGGTTAATTATTTCAAAAAACAAAATTAAAGGTACAATCGAGGAAGCCATTTTGATAAATCGTCATTTAAGCCCTGTCAAACTATTTCAATGAGGATAAGACCTGCCTATGGTATTAAAGACCATTTAATTGTACATCGCTATAACGAGTTTCGTCAAAATCGTCAGAGCCGTTTTCGACAAAATTGTAAAAAAGTGTATGATCACTGATATAAGGTGCCACTAAATAAATTACCCGGTAAGTACATTTTAGCGAAAAAGTTGCTGTAACATTCGAAGCATATACTTGCTTTAAAAACGTAATTTCAATTTCGTGTAAATCAATCAGACTTTAGGCAAGTTTCACCATAATCGTCAGACGTTTTCGAGAAAATTGTAAAATCAATGAAATAAATTGCCACTTCCGGTAAGTCTATTTGAGTGAAAAAAGTTGCTGTAACATCACAGGCATGGACCTACCTTAAATTTCAGTTCGTACAACTTTTCGAGCTACGCTGTTCACATAATACACACACACACACACACACACACACACACACACACACACACACACACACATACACAGACCATTTTGTGAGACTTGGTTATTTGGACTTATGGGACCTAAAAACGTTTATTTCCGTTGAAAACTCGAATTCAAAAATTTTCACGATCGCGATACTATCTATCCCTTACTATATATCTCATATATAGCTAAGTGAAAGTAATAACGCTGCCTTTGGTTTGGAAAATTCAATTGAATTAGTTTTTAAAGCCGGATCAAAAATCATTTATCAGTCGCTTTTCTTACCTTGTCTTCATTAGCCAAGCTTTATTATAAATCTTTTACTACATCAATAGTGCTAGAGTAAAGATTAAAATTTCATTAAGTTTCCAAATGGACATGATATCCTAGAATGGGCAATTTATTTATTTTGGGAAATGAGAATCCGATCTTTTTTTCATACGGTTTCCTTCCCGCTTCGGAATAATAGGTTTATCAGTACACGTATAACTAGTCCAAATAAACAACAAAATTAGTACATTCATGAAACTTTGGTCATAACTTCGTCTTGGTAATAAAATTCGAGATCTGGAGAGTCCGATCCAATTTCCGGAAGGACAACCCTCCCTCGAAATGGGAGGCGGGATATTCACAAAATATCTTGCCCAAATTAAGTAGAGTAAGGTATCGTGTCTTGTAGTTTATTTTGTTTCTGAATCGAACGAGACCAATCCCGTGACGATACACACAGTGGTTTAGAAGTCATTACTGATTTAAGGTAAAAAAAATACAGCAAAATGACATTTTGCGGCTGAACTATATACCGTGTGTCCGGTAAGTCACGGGGGATATTTAAAGAGGTGATTATAGATAGACCTCAAGAGCAACAGCATATCGAACCATGGTCCGATTCCAAAAAGAAATGGAGGAAATTTATGTTTCGTGCTTTATTTTTTTGTTGAAAAGGAAGCGATCACTCAAAGACTATTTAAGGTAATTAAATTCCGAAATATAGTTTGGAATAAATCCATTGCTAAGGGACTTTCAAAGGGGACCAATAGCTAAAAGTTTTATTTTATTTTTTTAAATAGCTTCACTTGTTAATATTTTTCGCGGCCCGGTAGGACTACAGATACTCCACTTTTAAGGAAACTTCAAATTTTATTAAGCTTTAATTTCGTATAAATGAAGTCGAGGTTTCTTTTGGGTTTCGGGCAGGGGGCTGAGAAAAACATTCAGAAGTAAAGAATGATTTAAAAAAAACAAAAAACTTTTCGCTATTGATCCCTCCGAAAGTCCTCTTACATTGGATTTAGTTAAGACAAACTATATTTCTTAAAGAATTAATATATAACAAATATATAATAGTTCTGAGCGACGTCTTCATATTCAACAAAAAAGTGATTTACTTAATGAAAACAACAAAAAAAAAAAAAAACACGAGGCATCAATTTCCTTCTTTTCAGCGTGGAATCGGACCACGGGTCAATATAAACCTTTTTGTTCCTCTTGATGTCTATTGTCACCTTTTTAAATATTCCCTGTGACTTACAGGGCACCCTGCAAACAGCCACAAAATTGTATTTTTTACCTAAAATCAGTAATAACTTCTAAATTGACTTTATCGTCATGGGAGAGGTCTCATTCGATTCATAAACAAAAAAAACTATAAGAAACTATTCCTTACTCCACTTAATTTGGGCAAGTTATTTTGTGAATATCCTGTCCCAATTGCGACCCCAAGGAGGGTTGTCCGCGAGAAATTTGGGTGGGCTCTGCAGAATTCGATTCTTACTACGAAGATGAATTAATGAATAAAGTTTCATAAATATACAAAATTTGTTGTTTATTTTGTCAATTTTTTGCTGTACTATATAACAAGGCACCCTGGTCTTAAAGGGTGTGGTTTTCTGAAGTCACAAAAACTAAAACGTTTGTGAAGATATGACAACATAATTCAGATTTTTTTTTTTTTTAGCCTTAAGCTGAACATGATTCATATCGTTTGAAATTTCAAGAAGTGATGCTTCGCTCAATAATAAAATAAGCGATATTTAGTAGACCGTATAGGCCCATGGTTCTATAAACCTACAACCTCTTAAAGAAATGTCTTTCTAATGCTTTCTAATGAAAATTGTATTTCTTGTAAGATAACTTATTCATAAAGAACAAAACAATTATTTAAAAGATAAACATATACGTCGATAAAACAAATTGGTATTCTTATTTTATTATTATTTTCGTCAATGTATCTCATTAACATAAGTGACCAGATAAGTTACTGATTACACTACAAATGCTTCCAAGGTGGATGTAGCGCAAACTAGGAGTAGTTTCTCTTAGGCGGGCAGGCGGTAATTTCTATCGAGAATTAAGTAACGTATCTTGAACTATATTGTTCACCTAAAGATAGGAGATTATCAGTTCCTGCTTAATCAGAAGACTCGAGGTTTGAACCAGTATAAAATATACAGAAGTTATGCTCTGGATACTCGTCTATTCGCCAGCAACTAATATAAGCTCTCCAATAATTGTTAAAACTCTTTGAGATAATCATTCAATCCAAAAAGTCACATTCTGACCATAACTATAAGAAGACCTTTTAGTAACATATTATTTATTTGTTATATTAAAAATATTGTGCTAAAATAATTATATTTTTAAATCTTATAACATCACATCCAAACTCGTGCAGTAGTTAGGGAATATAGTTTTATGTCTTGAAATATATTTAGGTTTATGATAGCTAGAATTAATGCGTTGCAATAGGTTTGTAATGTTCCTTAGCTCCGTCACCATATGAAAAAGGGATGGCTGATGTGAGTACAATAAGTCGTAACTAATCGTAATACTCTGGTAAAGTAACGGTGATTTGTCAGGCGCCTGCACGGGAGATCAGGCAATCTGCCACACGCCAACTTCCCCTCCTGCCACAATAGTCTCTATCAATTGTGTTAGTTTGCTCAACAGTCATTATTAACTTTATTGTGCGTCTTCGTCCGTGAAATTTAGCGTATTCCGTGACGACCCAAGCGTCGTATCATTTATACACGGCACTTCACCAATCCGTCGGGCTCGTTTGGCCCTAAAGAATGATTTGAATCACCAGCGGATTCAAGGGACATCTGGTAGAAGCTCCTCCCCTCCCCCCCCCCTCCAAATAAAACAAAAAAATATTTTTTTTTTTATGAATGATCTGAGCCAAATAATTAAACAATTACAACATATTCTCCTTTTTAAACGCATTTTTGATGAGTGACCTTAAAAAATTTCTTTAGTAAGGCCCCTCCTGTTGCTATGAGGTATCTCTATTCCCAGAACCCTGGTGTTAGCCCCCCTCCACCAAAATTAAATCCATGATCCGCTACTGGCTGGAATTACTTACAATGTTTAATGTGAAACAATTCAAATACCCATATCGGTTCACAAAGATGAACGACAAGGCATGTTTTAAGATTTTGAAATAAACTAGTCCTGAAAAAAAACAAAAAAACATTACTAATACAAGACATGAAGGGCCTTACGAAGAAGTACTAAGGCCCGTGGTGAAATCTTGAATGAGGCATCTCCCTTCGTCTCATTGGGGGTCAGGCTACATAGAACAACAGTTTTTACATTTCTCAAATTTTATAAATGTATTACTTTTCAAGTGAATGCAGTACAATAAACCTTCTATGTAAAATATATAATAAACCACAATTTACACGTTATACATATTAAAAGTTTTTAAAATACAGAATGTAATTTGCACACCAATTAAACACAATATCGTAAAAAATCTAAATAAAACACAATGAACAAGTTTAAAATATTATAGTTTTTTACAATATAAAAGATAATTTATACACATGTTAAATTTATTTCATTTACAAAACTCAAACTTCCGTCACTTTGCCTCCGAGACATTTCCCCACATGATTATTTAAAATTTAAAGTCATTAATGAGAAAAAAAGTCTATTCAAAATTAATTCTTAAGAGAAAATATGGTAATAAAATAATAAAAAATAAAATCACAAGGTGAGAAATAGCAACATTTATCAAATAACATATATTTGCAGATGTTATTCAAAATTAGCAGAAGCTGTACATTTAAATTGTACAGCTGTACAAAAGCTGTACACGTTCATTGAAATTAAAAGTGTTGTCCATCAAAATTCAGAATTCTATTTATGAATTTATGGTTTTCAGTTGTTTTTTTTCTTTCATTTTTTGGATATAAATTTTATGAATAATTTGGTTTTCCTTCTGTATCTAAGATATAAAGTGAGTGAGTTAAGAAAAGCGAAGGGACATCGAAAAACATAGAATGGACAGGAAAGAGCAAATATTAGGCAAGAGTGGGGCCTGCAAATATTTGTAGCAGATCTGTTATTAGCCAGTCTATCATCAGTGCTAAATATTCACCACCCTCAGCTTGCCTACATCCGATATAAAGCCTATATATCTCTCCCCTTAGTAAATATTATCTCGTTAAATAAGTTAGTAATAATGCTTGTGGGTTTGTGAGTGTGTGTGAAAAGTTTGTTAAGTCAACAGGCTAACGTCAACAGGGTGGATTAACAAAGAAGGCTAAGAATTACTTGATCCGCTCAAACCCCTGGAAAAACGGTTTACTTTGCGTTTATTTTGTTTGTCTTGTCGATACTATATCTTTAGTTGAGGTAGGACAGCTGGCTGCTGTAGCGTTTTTAGGTTATGTTTGTTTAATTAAATGCACAACATTATATAACTGGGTTCCCCTAATCAAAAGCACTCAACATCATGTAAATAAATCACACGCGCGCTTCTATCTATAAATATATATATATATATATATATATATATATATATATATATATATATATATATATATATATATATATATATACAGGTCATCATCATCAGCGGTTTTTTACATATTATATGAATAAAAATAAAATTTATTCAGCTGAACAATATCGGAATATATTTTATTGGTCGATTTTTAATCCTCAAGTTTATTGAATACAATGCAAAATTGAGAGGAATTAACTGTTTTATTGACAACTGTTACCATATGTCTCAATTAATGACAATATGAGTCAGTGATAAAGTAATTCATTCATGCCATATTTATATATATATATATATATATATATATATATATATATATATATATATATATATATATATATATATATATATATTATAAATAATCTAAGTAGAAACCATATAAGTAAATAGAAAAAAAAAATACAATATTTACACTAAGCCTGGTGTATTCATTGTCTGGCTAACCAGACTAACTGATGAAGTAAAACAATATTTAAAAAAAATAATATAATAAAACAATAGAAATAATAAAACAAACAATGATAACATATTGAACAAATTGAATGAATTTTCTTTTTAAAAAAAATTATATAGGGCGTCTAGACTTAATTAGAAAGTTGCATCGGGTCATCGGAACGCCTCCAGCACTGTGTGTAAGCCTCAACATTTGAAGTTTGTAACAATAAATGAACTAAACTCGTTCATAATCATAAAACTAAAATTTATTTTAGTCATGTTTTTCACAAAATTGCAGGAATGCAAAATGTGCTATAAGTTGTGATACTGGATATACTACTTTTACAGAAGAATAATCGGTTACTTTTACTAAAGGTAAATGTAGTATATAACTATAAAACCATTTTTGTGATGAGATCATGATTTATTGATTAAAAATGTAAACTTGAAAAAAATCAAACACAGTAATGGTTTTCGGATAAGAAGAAAATAAATTCATGTCAGTAATGGACGGAAATGCTGCGGTTGGTATTGAAATTGGTGAGTGACTATGAACTCGCGATCAGGATAAAAATATAACGATATATTTTGACAGGAATCAATTGGCACAATTGATTGACAGCGACCAAATTGATGCTAGACATATTAAATAAAAAGGAAGGACATTTGCATACATGTATATTTTAACAATGGGCTTAAGGTAAACAATGACAGATGCTAAATTGCAGATTGAATTTGACAGAATACAGAGGAAACTCTATATTACTGCAAAAGGTAGACGGATTAGCTAAAATGTAAATCTTCCAGAGATTATGAATTTCGTTAATACTTGTTTGTTTGATTTTCAATGATCTCCAATACATCTCTTTTAAAGGTTTTCAGGTCACAGAAATGTACTATTGTCTTCTATATAAGCATAATATTCGCCCTATAGTAATCAATCATAAACTATCAATAATAACTCAAAAAACTGTTTTTAATGATTTTAAATATTTGATATTCAATAAATCAACCTCTAGTATTGATAGGGTTTATTTTACCGATTTTTAACACCAAAGGAATATTATTAAATTCTTAACTATTATTTAGAAAGTTATTGGAGTTGTACTGTGAATGCGAAGAAAAATATTGAGCTGCTGATAATTACTTATTTTATTCATATTTTCTAATTTCTACTTTAAACTGTAAGAATAAGTGCTAATGAGACTTAAAGACGGTTTAAAAACTTTGTTGACATGTGCCCACGTTTCAGAAATTGCTTTGCTTAGAATTGCTTCTGAAATCGGGTCATCGGGCGGTCAATCATGTAGATTGGTATTCTTTGAATAGATTGATTATTTATTATCATAGCCTAATTATAAAATAATTATTTCTTACAATCTGAGAAGCCATTCCCGAAATGTTGATATTTGTAAATAATGATTTACAATTGAACATTTCATTCAAGTCCATCTATTTTCAAATCAAATTATGTAAGGATTTGCTTTTTAATAAATTTAAAACATATTTGTCACTAGTAACATGATGTTGAAATAGGAGGTTTAGAATACCCCTCCCCCCCCTCCCCAAAAAAAAGGAAGGGAGGGCCAGTGCCACTTAAAACTATAAATTCGTCTGTAATGCATAAGCCATTTATTTAATTTTTCTACAGCGCTGGAGCCCCCCGGATCAGCCACTATCCCTTTTCACAGTTTCCAGAGTAAACAAGTTATAACATTTTCTTCCTTTATTAGCCTCCTGGTTTTCCCAATAGAATCTAAGATGGTCGAACATTGGACAGAAGGAACCTCGTGCAACTGATTTTATTTGAACGAAGAAAGCTAAGGGGTATAAAGATAACGGGTCGCAGTCTTCAAGAGTATGGCAATTTTTGGAGCAAGGGCCCATCGTCTAACACCCCCAAAATATGTGAATATTATTCAAGGGTACAACAACCTGTAATAACTGCAATCATCAACCAGAGTTCTTCCCTTTTTAGACCCATCAGCCACTTCGTTCCAGAAGGGGGGGGGGGGTTCTTTAATTAATTGCTTTGCCTGTCTTCAGCTTCAGCGTTCTAGCTTCATTTATTGGCTTCTCCTCTTCAAGTACAATCAAGAACTTCTTTATGCTGATGATTATTGAAGAGAAGGTTCTGTTGCTAAAAGGGTAAGTCAGAAGAACTAGTCCTAGAATAGGAATCTTTCTAAACATTAGATCACCATTCTCGTTATCTACTCCTCCTTTATGATCGGAGGCACAGACTAGTTCTAAGTTTTCAGGCAAGGCAGGATACTACACAGCCAGTTTCCAATCTTCCACTCAAGTTACTCTAGGGGACTCAAGAACTTACTGAGCTGGCTGGCTATCTGGGTAAAATGTAATTAAAACTCATAATAACATGATAAATTTGTTGAAAAGTTTACATGATCAACTTTTTTAACAGAGAAAGTTGTTTTTTTGAGGTGCTTGTGTATGTTGAGTCCATTGAGTCCAACCAAATCTAGATAGGGTTCGATTTAGCGATGAGGAACAATATTGCAAGATTGACTTGCAATATTCTGGTGCTTGCCCCTGTCTGTTGTCTTTAGCCCTTATTTATTCGATGACTTTTTCTCCTTATAGCCATGAATGTAGCAATGTAAACGAAAATGACACTTCTAACGCCTTAGTTGGTTATGCACATGCCTTCGGAGCTGCTCACACTCATTTTCAGGATATCCTTTGTAGTCGAATGAAAGTCCTGATAAGAGAACCCCCTTACGTAAATACGGCAATTCATCACACTATGCCCCCGTGTAGGATCCTTCCTCTTGGGATAACCATATGCATCCAATAAATGACTCACCAGTTACGGCCTGAGATTCAGCGTAACAACCTACAGCTCTTTTGGCTTTCCAAAAGGCAACAGTTCCTGGTCGTTTAATTTCTGCCATTGACCCCAGTGAATTAGTATTATAAAATGTGTTATTTGTTTACAATGTTTGGAAAAATAACACATTTTTTATGGTTACAAGAATGATGGGAACTTTCAAAATTAATGAAAGAACATTGGTGAGAGAACCCGAACACGTCGCACAGTGGGACGAAACACTACATTCTCTGGACATGGCTATTTCAACCAGATATTCTCCTATATTAACTTCAATGTTGGTCATACTCTATGTACTTTGTCGTACTAATCATTACATTTGAATCTTTTATATCAGTATTCTTTGTCTAAAAATAATGATTTTTTTTTTTTTAAGTTACAGAACGTAAAAATTACGTAATCTAAATACTTGGACTTGGACGGATGTGGATCGCACATTCGCTACTAAATCAATAATATATCGCAAAACCACGATTCCAGCGGTTGCCATTCGGAAGGGTCCAGACAGCATCTGTTTACGAGCAGGTTGGTGGCCTTTGTGATCTGTTATTGTCCCTAATTGTGACAATGGTCGAAATTAGCGGCGATTTGCCGGGACAATGGTTCCGATCCGGCCCATCTGTCCCCAGCCCTCAGCTATCTCACGCCCTCGCAAGGCTAATTGCCGTTTCATCTCCCTCACCAGATCACGTTCTGTTTATACACTGTCCTACAAATCTTCGTCTACGGTTCAATCAGCCTCCCCATAGGGGGGAACGCTATTTATTAAAAGCGTTTTATCCGATCCTTTGCTTGAAAAGCAGTCTAGTTCTAACAGCTAGAGTGGGGAAACACTTATAGTTAGGACGAAGTGATGATTGTCACTGTTTTGAAACAAAAAAAGCACTAGGAGAGTAAACCCACATCTACAGAACACCTTCCTTCTTAAAAAAACAGGTTACCATCATTTTTAAGTATATTGGTCACTTAAGCAAAAAACGAATTAATTTTATGTGATTTCCCTTGTGTCCAACTTCAGACAAAAATGAAGTAAACTAAATACAATTTGTACACAGAATTAAATATCTAATTCACAATTTTGTATAATTCACAATATCACTGTGGAATAATTGTCTACAGGATGTTATATTCAAAATTGAAGTAATCATATTTGAAATTAATGTTAATAATTTTTGCTTCCTCATTACCAAAGTTAGGAAAGTTTTTTATTTATGCAGGAAGTGAAAAAATTGATGTCCTCAGAATCGAAAATATCCACTCGTATTTTACGTGTCAGTCAGTAGTCAAATCCATGTGACAGGCATAATACTTACCACCGTCAATCTGATTTTGATGAAATTTCAGGAATTGTGCGGGTTGGTATCTAGGTGGTCCCATATAATTTTTATTAAATTCTATCTGCTATTTTCGCTTCCGCATGCGCAAACGTATTTTCCTTTACAAAACTATATTTCAATAGCTACTCATCCGATTTGGGACAAAGTTGGAGGAAAGTTGAAATTTTGCTCTTGGACGAACATTTGAACTTAATTTTTCAAAATTCATCTGCATTGGCATCATTTATTTGCTTTTTAAGAACGCTTAAATTTAACATAGAATTTTTGATCGCGCATTTTTAACTAATTTTTTTTTTTAGAATTCTCCTAAATTAATTTTTATTAAATTATAGTTATTAATATTAAATTTTTCCTTACACATTTGTTTTTATTTTTATATTTATTGCTTGTATTTGCTTTCTCTTATATATCCAATAGAAGTGATTAGAAAGTTATAGTGACCTACTTGGCAGAGTTTTTCCTCTATTACGGGACTGACAATACATAATATTATATATATATATAATTAATCCGCTTTTCACTTTGCTTGTGCTCATCATATTTAATCTATATGTTGTCTGCGTTTGCTTCGAAAAATGACAGTAACAAATATAGGTCAAGGATTTATTTATAATTCTTGGCAGCTAACCCTTGAATGATTTTATTATACAAACGGCGAATGGTAGCTACCTCCTCATACGATGAAATGCAAGGAGACATGAAACAAGTATTAGTAACACGCAATTTAGTAATCTAAACATTTTATCAAAACGAAACCACGTTTATGGTGTTATTTAGTTTTGTAAAAATTGTTACAGCTCCCGGTTGATTTCGATATTCAAATTAAGAAACCGTAAATCTAAGAGATCTGTGTGAGGATATAACATAATTTTCATATTATTTATGATTGTTTCATTTTGTAAATATAACTCGCTATAAGCGCTATAAAGTAAAAAAATTGATCATTTCGTTCATTGATATACATCAGGAACAGAGTCTATGCAGTGTTGTTATTTTACAGTTTGACCGTCGCAGTTCTCTATATTTATCTGACAATTGACAAAAGAGACTATGGACAGATATAAATCCAAGGTGACTAATAAGCCAGATAGCAAGATGGGGCTATGGAACCATTAACGGAGGCAGACCCCTTGGGTAAACAAGGCTCTTCATCCCTTACCTTAATGGCAACCATTAGAAATAGTCATCCGCTCTCCCTTTATTGGCCTCACAAGCCAATTCTACCACCATCGGATCAAGAAGAAAAGTTTCATGGCTTTTCATTATAGCCGATGTTAACCGCCAGATATTAGAAGCTGGTTTTTTTAATCACTTCAATATCATGGACGATTTTCTGAAAACAATACCTAATCGATAATGCTACGAACTTATTACTTTTGACAAGTGGTGTGATTTGTAAAACCTCCAAGGCAGGGAATTTAAGCCCCGTCCATACCAGACGCTCAGAACTGTGCCGAACAAAACAATGGAGAACTACGCGGAGAAGCGCGGGGAGTTTGGGCGGCGAACCGCGCAGTTTTGAGCAATATTGTTGATCTTCGAACGCTCGCTGTCACGATTCGCTCCATGTCGGTACATCAAAGGAAAGTGTTCGTTTCGTTCGGTTCGCTGTATTGGTTACAAACTCGGCCACGTCCAGTTTTATATTGTAAATAACTTATAAACTATTGATATAATGCGTCACATCTGTTACACATTCAGCTTTAATAACATATTGGTTTCCAAACTAAAAAAAAAAAAAAAAAAAAAAAAAAAAAAGTCACATTAATACGCTATAACGTATAACATTATAACGCTTTTTCCATGATCCTGAAAATGTTTGCAAAGTCGACCGTATTTGTAACAGAGCTACTTAATTTACATTGATGATATTAAAACCTTCTGTGCTAAACAGCTCTGTGTTTTACATACTTTTTTTTTATAGACATTTTTTTACACGAAAAACACAACAGTATAAAAAGATTAAAAAAACGCTCAAAACCAGATTTGAGTGTGACTTCTACATTTGATAAAAATAGGACATACCTTCGCTACTTGTCGACGGTTTAATAAGAGTGCTTAATAACGTCATTCAATATAGAAGAGTTGAAATATTACTGCACTGCAAACAGTAACAATTGCATGTCAAACAGAGATGATCCTCGAATGGGAAGTGGGCAGCTGCCTCTGCAGGGTTGGATAATCCCTGGTCGGGTACGTGGACATCTGTACAAACTCGCGGGTACTAGCGTCATCCGTCCTTTTCTGGTAGCCGTGACCTACGCCAGCCGTACGGATCATAAACCAACAGCCATGAGGTCTCAATGTATTTAATGTGTGTCTGCTCAGTAGGAAACGAGCCAAAGCAGATAACGTAATCAGCCCGTCCCTCGATTCTCTAATGAATCAGGAATATAATTATGATGACGTGCAATTCAATAAATTTTAAAATATATTTTGAATTGATTCAATCTTAGCAATGCACTGCATTTGTATTTTAATATGAAATTTATGAATTAGAATAAATTCATTCCAAGGATGGATATAATCATAATCACTATTAGGAATACGACTGCGATTATAATGAAAAAAATATCATGATTACTATCGTATAATCAAGTAATCACGCTCTTTTTTTGGTTGTAATCGTAATCATAATCATGATTATGATCATTCCAATTCCTGATTCATTCAGTGTCAGATCTAATTCAGCCTGAGAAAAACGTTTTTTACGGAAGCATATCATTGTGTGAATTAATTATTATTGCATTAGTACAAGGCTTTTTAACAGCATTAGCTACCTATAATGCGTCTTTGAAGTTACCATACAAGCTACTAGATTCTGTGAGGTTAGGGTGGTTGTTAAAAAAAAATGCGGTTGAGAAAATACGCTGATATTTTCTGAAAAACAGAAAGGCCTAAAATAACGAACATCATAAAGAACAAATATTCATCACAATGCGTTTACTAACATTGCAGCTAGAAAATAGGGACCGTCAAAGCGGGTTATTTTTGCCCATTTTTAAAGATCATAATCAAATTTTGGTTATTTATAACCGTCAAAGCGGGTTATTTTTGCCCATTTTTAAAGATCATAATCAAATTTTGGTTATTTATAAACCGATTTTCGAGAAAAAATAAATCACCCCATTTGTGCGACTGTGAACTGAAATTACTGGTGTAGTTTTTTTTTTCTAATACTTTATTATCCCTAGTCATCAATAATTAAGAATTAGGTGGGCATATTCACCTCCATGACAGGGGTAATCAGTGGCTTAGATGGGCAGGTAAACTAAATTTCTGGCATAAATTAATGGACAGAATATTTACAACAAATTATCAAATCAATCATCTGTGTATGGCCTATACAATAACATAAAATCTCTGTTATGTCAGTTACAAGTCCTATAAATTGGGAGCCATGTTCTGTAATAAAATAAATAATTTCTGATTGTTTTAAAATATTACTGGCTTACAATAAAATGAAAATTTTAAGTTAAATTTTCTTACACACACACATATATATATATATAATTCAAGGCCCGGAGTGTAACAGTATTAGCCTTTATACCAAATCCGACTGTAAACAACAGCCAGAATGTATATAAGTAGGATTAGAAATTTAATAAAGTTAGTCTTATTTCAGATGTTGTGCGTGTCATTTATCCTCTTCCTTTTTTTTTCTTTTTTTTTTAATGTATGGAGTCGATGACATTTAACTGGAGCCGAAACCCGGGACGAAGCGTTCGTAAACCATTTTTTTAAAATTCTTTTACCAGACTATATAGGAAACGAAGTAAGTAATGACCGGTGACGGATTGCTGAGAACGGCGGTTCTGAATATTCAGAAAATTCTTCCATTGCCCCGAGACACGCTAGGAGAAGTGCATTCAAATGCACTGGAATTGATGAAAATCAGAGTTCCTACGTCACACGATCTGAGGAAAGCCGTTTTAGATCTAGAGCACTTCTCAGGGAATACTGGTGAGTTAAACCATATTATAAAAGGGCGCGACCGCCTAATAGCGCGAATAGAGACCAAATTAACAGATCTGGCCACTCTGGTGACGCGAAGGCGTTGAAAGCAGTCCTGGTGTATAGGGTAAAGCGCAGCATTCTGAACCAGATACAATTGAATGAGGAGACACCGTGGCCGGTGGTGAAGGAGAGACTGAAGAAGGCCTATGGCGGCGGCAGGTGGACACCAGAAGAAGATATCGTCCAGTTATTCAGGAAGGCGAAAACTCCCCAGCAGACAAAGCTGCAGTACGCCGGAGTCCTGTTGGCCAAATTAAACAAAATCACGGAAAAGATGAGGGAGACCGTGAGAGTGGCCGAAGCAGAAGAAAGGATGGCATATCCATACATCATTCTGAAGGTACAATCAGCCAAGAAGCTGGGACTAGAAGAGGCAGGCGATTAAGAGGGAATTCAGAGACATTTTCTTCAGGGAGAGAGATTCACAAGGAGTAACGGGAAGAACGATACATGAAATCCCGGTGGAACAGGAGATGGTAACCTACATAAAAGAAAGACTGTACCCACAAGCACTACGCCAACATATTTGAGAAGAATTAGTCAGTATAAAGAGTCAGGGGATAATCATGGACAGCATATCGCCGTATATTAGCCCTCTATGCTCGGTGAAGAAAAAGAGCGCACGGGGAGTGGATGCGGAAAAATACCGAGTGGATTACCATAGTCTATTAAGACTACTGCAAATGGAATGAGCGTACGGGGATGAAAAATATCCGATCCCCAGGTTTGAGGACATTTTGGATGGACTGAGTGGTAAAACGATATTTAGTACACTAGATTTAAATGCATGATACCACCACATTCGAATGCACCCAAGGTATCAACACAAAACTGCATTCACTTTTGAGAGAGGGCATTACGAATTCATGTGAATGGCGTTTGGATTAAAGAACTCTCCAATCACGTCGATGAATCGATATGGACGCAGCAAGATCACATCCATCTGGTCATAACCGGGGGCGACAGTGTACCAAATTCGTAGAGCGCTTAAGGACGCGTCGAAGCCGGAAGCGACTAGCCACCTCTATTTGGAAGCGTCACGAACTGGAAGAAAATTAATAAATTATGGAGGTCCGAGCAAATCGGGATGTATCGGACCTTCATCCGATGTAACCTGATAGGGGAAACCCTGAGAGACGAAGAACAACAGAAAGAGCTGACGCATGGGGTGAACGAAACTTTGCAGCCATTGCGGCAGAGGTATTTTTGGTGGGGAATGAGGAAAACGATCACAGAGACCATAGGGGCATATTCCGGATATCTCACCACCAAATATGATAGACATCCCCCAAAGGGAAGACAGGAGGAGACGCCGACTGCGGATGCACCGATAGGGGATCTACAAGTTGATGCGTTAACCTTAGGATACCTGCGTTAACAAGAGGATATAAGTGGATCACGATTATTGGCATCTTCAGCAAAGCGGCAATGGCACACTAGATCTATGAACAATCAGCGGGCGCGGTCCTGAGGGCTCTACAGACGTGGTTCCAATTTTACTGATCGAATCTCATCTAACGGAGAGAGGGAGTTCCATAATGCTCAGATTAGGATGGAAATGAAGAAACTGGATGTAGAGTGGCATCTTAATACACCAGGATACCCTAAAAGAAGAGGGAAGATTGAAAGACTACATAGCAGCACCCTGAGCGATCATCTGATGGAGTACCAGATAGAACAGGGGCTGGAGCCGGACACGGTTATGCGCAAGGCGGTAGCGCCGTACAACCACTCCATCCACATAGTGACAGGATTCTCACCGTTCGAGGTACTTTTTGGGTTGCAAGGGCGGTGACAGGATTATGGGGATACGGCGGGTGACGATGAAATGGCGGGAAATATGCGGAATAACAAGATAGAATTGGGGAAACGATGGAAGAAGGTCCTCGTAAAAATCGAGAAGGAAAAGCGCAGTAGGATAGCGCGGGAAAATCTTAGAGTACGAGTAAAGAGCTGTTGCGATACGAGGGGTCATTTAGGGTGATTAGAATTAGAGATCACAATACAATCACCAATCCGGAGTGCCAATGAACCTAAAAAGCGAAAGTTGAGCAGTTAAAGCTCCCAATAGTAGGGTCAGAATAACCGTAAAGAACTGGAATGTTCTCTTCTCGGCGCACAGGAAAGTTTGTCGATAGCAACATGTAAAATAGTTAGAAATTTATAGAAGTGAATTTGAGTTCAGAAGGATTATATTTTTTTAAATATACATTCTTTATTTTCTACTTTGTATTTTCTTTTTATACATATGTATATAGTTTTAATATCTAGAGTGTGGAGTGAGCGAGGTATAAATAGAGTCATAGTTTAGTAAGTAAGTCTGTAATGTGAGGTATTAATGGCAGAGAACTGTGCACGCCGTTCCTATGGCTTTGTAAACTTTACGAAATGTTAGTAAACAGGCAGGGGGGAGTTAAGGCCCGGCGTCCAACAGTATTAGCCTTAATACCGAATCCAGCTGTAAACACCAGCCAGAATATCTATAAGAAGGATTACAAATTAAATAAAGTTAGTCTTATTTCGGATATTATGCGTGTCATTACTTTAACCTTTCCTTTTTTTTTATTTTATTTTACTGTTGTCATATAGATAACCTAATGTAGCCAAACCTATATTTTTTTGGTCTGGTAGGAATTGTGCTGGTAATTTTTTTGATAGTGGCAGATGCGTATGTTTGCCCAGAAAGATGTCTACTCATTTGAGTTGCATATGCTACGCAACTCCTCAGGTCTCTCGACACATTTTTAAAACGTGGCTGGCCGTCCAACGTTTTTAACAATTGGCAATTTTACATATTGTTCAGTTTTTCATAACCCATTAATCATATAGAGCTAATTTTAAGGAATCTCATTTCCAACCAACCATTTGCTCATAAATTTTGAAAAAAATAAGAATATAATGTCTGGAAAATGTTTGATTATTTATTTTCAAGGGCATTAACTACGTTCAGAAATGACAAATTTAAGATATTTTGGCTTCTCCTACATAGTTTTCTTATTTGATGACATGATTTTCATATAATTCTCTCCTAGATATAAAATAAAACTGGTAGCTGGACCAGCTAAGAGAGAAGTCGGATGTTAATTGATTTTTCATAAAAAGTTGTATATAAAATTTAAAATATTGGACGGGGACAACTTTCAGATTTCAATTCTGACCCTCATAGAGAGATAAATGCTGAATAAAAAGTGTAAAAAAGTTTATAAAACTTTTTGTGCTTGCAAAGTTAATTTATATGCATTAATTTTAAAGAATTTATCCCAACTCGCCAAAAAATATTTATGAAAGATAAAAATTTGTATAATATGAAATTTAAATACTTACAATATTAGATACTGTCCATATTAATTTGGTTTAAAAATTCCAAAAAGTCAGTGTTAAGGAGACACTTAAAGTCAACTGTTGATATGAACACTGGGAAAGATAGTACCAGACCACCGATTTTGGAGGTAGCTAGGGAAGTTCACAACTGTCGTGGTACATATCGGTATCAGTTTGGGATCCGGCAACTCCTGCTTTGCTGAGACCTCAATAAAAATTCTTCAAAAGGTAACACCCAGTTTTTGGATTTATGCCATTTTTTAGGACATTCAGCCCCACTGTGTGGCGTAATTAGGTCAACTGGCACCCGGGGCAAACTTCAAGATTTCCTCCCCCAAGCCCAGAACAATGGGAGTGGGCAAAAGGGGATGTTGTCCTGAATTTTTTTTAATTTATTGGATGGGTAAAATCTAAAATATCCGAACAATTTTGATCGGATTTCCTACCTATGTTAATTATCCTGTACTACAACAACCCGTGAAGGGTCTTGGGTTCAGTCCTTGGCAAGGACCGTACTATTTCTAAGGCAACGGTGGTGCAAGGAGGTGATTTGGCCGAGATCACGCTCAACCACCTGGTCTTTCTCCCAAAAGTAAGGGTATCCATTTTATAGTGGCTGGGTGAGCCCCAGGAGGGTCTTCCGATAAGGACCGATCCACGCCTGAAAACAGAATAAATAATAATGTTGAATAACAAAATAAATAATTATTTGCCACAGTCGGTCTGGAACCCGGGACTTTGAGATTAGTAGCACAGTGCCCAACCCACTGAGCTACTCCGCTCCCAAAAACCTTTTCACTTACCTGTTGCTAATGTTAACACTAGACAACAATAATTTTTTTTTTGGAAAAAACCTTACACTGTATCAATAAAATCCCAATTTCTTAACTCAAAAGGTATTGGTATTGGTTATAAAGTTTAGAAACTCTTTGAGAAAATTTTTTTACCACGGTTTTCGCAGTTTGAAATAGGTTCTCAATTCTAAAATTTCAGAAACTTTTGGATTTTCAAATTATTGAAGGGTGTGGACTCTCTCCCCCCCCCCCCCTCCCATGGTACCGGGTTAAATTCGGAAATAATAGAATATCCTGCAAAATATGGTTTACTATTTCACCAATTTTCTGCGTTTATGACGGTGTTGCTCTCCAAGGAGATATAATAATCAGCCTGGACAAATCCATTGTTTTTTTAGTAATTGCTCCGGTGATTCCAAGAAAGTTTCGGCTCAATGAATAGGGAAAATGATTGGTCGATCTTTAAATAATGCCTGTTTTTCCTACTCCAACATTGTTTTAGTTGTATGATACAAATAACTCATTAAACTTTATTGTATGTTTGGGATGATGTGAAGACTGACCCATTTAGAAAAAAACGCTTTAATGTTAATAATAAAGTTTGTTTTTCTTTTTTAAGAGATACTAAAATGATTAATTATTGGATGTTTTTAGTATCATGACGATTCGTAGATTCGTCCCTTAACGCCAAGTATTTATGCTGCTTCCATATGAGGTTATTGATCGTTGGTATACAGGAGATAGCGGGAATAGCCTATATCGGGGAGGCAATAAGACCTCTACACAGGAGCATAGAGCAGAGGTAGTACCGCCCACTTTTCATTAATTACCCTTCTGTAGCTAATACTTGACTGTTGTACCACAGCTAATTGGCACTTTATGCACTAGCGTGTGGGCGAGCAAGCAAACACCGCGGGTCCGACTGTTTATTTATATGCGTTCTCTCATGTTTGCCATCCATAAACAAATATAACCGTTTCTGTGCTAATCCATAAAGCCTCCAGTTTGTCCAACTGACCGCAAGGGGAAAACAAATGTAAATATCAGAAAATATTTTGTGCAAACTGATACTTCTTTTTTTTTTAATTTGACTTTTTTTATTCTTTTATTATCCCTAATGAATTTGCTGTGTTAGATATAAAGTTAAATTAACATGTTTGTACAATCTCGATCTTTCGTAAACCTTTTAGGACCGAAAACGCAAAAATTGCTATCAGGTGAACTATACGCAGTGGCCGGGGTCGCAACACTTGCGATCACTACTTTTTAGATAAAATCTTTCCCCATCATCATCCAAATTGTACAGGTTTAACATTGATTTTGCGCATATCCCCTGGTGTGGTTTTTACAATTAATTTATGTTCAAAAATTTGTTTATTTTCTCATTAATTTTATAAATATTACATGTTTCATCATTTGGTTCCACATCCCTGGCACAAGCATCGAAGGGTATTCGACATGCCACCTGTAGGTTGTAGAAATATATAATGTACATAAATTTTGGTTTTTATCATAAAAATAACTTGTTCTTCAGTCACCTAACTCATTTCTTTGTTCATTACCAACTAACTCAGTTAAAAATGTAATCATAACGGTAAGAGGTTATTTGTCAGATGAGGGCTAATTGATTTATTGCGTTAAACCATAATGCAAACTAATCCATTGCTGAAAGGAACGTTTGAAACATAATACATTTACTTTTAAAATATTAATTTTTAAAAAATCTACATTATTATAATTAAATTTGTTCTAACTTAAATTCAAAAGTTAAATTCAAATAAAATTGTATCCTTTTGAGTTCAAATTATTTAAAGCATTAAAGTACTTAAAAAAATTAGTTATAGTGCAATTCTTTATTGATCAAAACATTTGCTCAATCCCTCGACAATAAATAATTTCATCACCAACCCTGTGGTAACAATAGAATCACTGGTAATAAAATTTAATTAGAGCTCACCGTGCGCTACCTCAGCCGTGCACATCCCCTCCACTCGGTACTCCCAGGCAGTCAAGTTCCCCTACTGGTTTCTCGGCAAATCACATGACCTTGAATTAATGTTTATTTTACATTTAAGAGTATGTTAATGATCAAAAATTGAAACTTTTTTTTTGAATCCTTAATAAATCAATGATTTGCCATGGCTGTATAAGACATTTTTAAAAAAGTTATAGTTAGCCAAATGAAAATTAAAAATCCAACCAGTCAATTCTATTTTGTCATAAAAAATAGTTATTCATTCAGTCACAAAAAATTGGTTTCATTCAGCCGTTTTCAAATAAAAAAGCTAATAAATTTCGCATGAATGTTGTCGTCATCTATTGAAAAAAAAATCTTACTAAAAGCAAGGGTTTAGCCTTAACATAGCGGAGGAAAGCCTTGATTTCTATCCGTAGATATAGGGCATAACTATATCGGAAATGTGCTTCCAAATCCTAGCGGGGGCTTGAAAAAACGCAATGAGTATATCTCAGGGAAGGGAGGGGAGGGGAGGGTGTAGAGAACCCTTCAAAGCTGCCCTCACTTTGACGTCGAACCTACTTGAAGTTGAGCCTAGGTGCAACATTCTAGACGTGTTCATGGTGAAAGCATTGTATTTATTTTGTGGCTTTAGTGTTGCTCTATCAATTCATTAAAGTTGACCAGTGTCATGACACAATCCCAAGTAGTTAAAGCTAACTCCTATGAACTGCTATAGGTGTTTTTATGTTTAAGTAAGGTTAGCATAAAACATAAAAACACCTATACCAAAAACTCGACTGGTTGGACAAATAAAGCGAGCAGGTCATAGGCATGTGTCAAGAATTTATTATGAAAAAAAATCACAGTCTTAAAGCCTGAAGATAGCTAGCTGCCCACTATGGAAAACGAGAAATGATACAATAATCCATCTCTTAAACCACTCCCCTATCTTCAATGATGTAAGAAGGAAATTTTAGACAGCAAAGAATTATTTTCGGACCGTATAGAAACCATATTAAGAGTACAATATACTACTGTTAATGATACATAGCAATATTTCTCCCATTGTCTGAAATTAAGCCAGTTATTATTAAGTTAAATAAACAGATGTGAGATATATGGTTAAGATAAATGGTGAAAGATCCGAAGAATTTCGTGCAGGAAAAAGACTACGGCAAAGGGATGCACTGGTCTGTATATTGTTTAATATGGCACTTGAGGATATAGGACAAGGGAATATATTTCCAGGCTTATCCAATTGTTGGCCTATGCTGATGATGTAGACAATGTAGAACGCTCTCTTCAGGCCGTGACTGAGGCTTTTCTGGCACTGGAGGGCCCAGTAAGCAGACTTGGCCTTGAAGTTAATGAGTCCAAAACCAAGTACATGGTAACAGAAGAGACTCCTAAGCCAGGTAAGACGTTTACTATTGGACCTCATAACTTTGAAAAAGTATCGGAGTTTACTTACCTGGAATCTGTGGTCACCCAGGACAATAACCCCGATATTGAGATAAAAAAGAGGATCATCGCCACTAACAAATGCTACTTTGGGCTGGGCAAACAACTGAGCAATCGTACGTATCCTTTCAAGGCAGACCAAGCTCCACCTCTATAAAACCTTGGTGTGCTCCGTTCTTCTTTATGGATCGGAGTTTTGGACAGCATCTAAGGGTGCCGAAGAGGGGCTCCTCATTTTTGAAAGGAAAGTACTCTGCTGTACTTTTGGAGGTGCAAAGGTTGAAGAAAATTGGAGGCGACGCATGAACCAGTAGCTGTACATCACTTTTGTGGATGCAGATGTTGTCAAGGCAATGATGTTGAGGCGCTTAAAATATACAGGGCATATCGCCAGGATAGCGGATGAAGAAATGCCCAAAATACTGCTGACACAGCCAATCCATGGGAAAAGGAGGAGAGGGAGACCAAAGCTGAGGTGGTCAGATGGTGTGGCAGGAGATGCTTACAACATCCTTGGAGTCGGGAATTGGAAGGCGTCGGCACAAGACCGTGACGATTGGAGGAAGCGGTTGGAGGAGGCGAAGACCTGTAACCGTGTTGTAGTGCCGTGAAATAATAATAACAATAATAAATAAAGAGAAGAGAAGTTAGAAGAATAAGGTAAATAAATAGATATAAAATGAAGTAAGGTCAAGGAGTGCAACAAGAAGAGGAGAAGCAGGATGGGACCCAAACAGGAAAGGGTCAAGAAACAATTCCGAAGAAAAATGTTGAGAAGAATTGTAAAATTAAGAAAAGGTTATTATTTTTAATTATTATAAATGTGTATATTTTCTTTTTACCATTTCCATTTTGTGAATATACATCTCTATAGAGAAGTCAAATTGTTTATTTAAAAGTCAAGTCATTGCTATAAGTTATTTTACTTTTGAGCAATAAAAATTTATTTTCATTAACTCCTACGTACTGATTGAGGAGTCAATCACTCCCAAACGGCCAGATCTCCTCTACTCACCCCAATACAAACACAATCCCCCCTTCTTTCCAGACGAAGTGATTATGAGTAACAGGAATTTGTAAGGAATTGTTGCATGGAGCCTCGTTAGAGCACCTGTGATTTAAGTTTTTATTATTAGTATTTAATAGTTTCTGTACTAGTCTTGTTACTATAAACCGATATTAATTTGGTGGAAATAGATAGCAGCGATATCATTATTTTTTCTTTTTAATAACTATTTAGAGCCATTCAGTGTTAGAGCGGCTTCGACAGAGTGGCGTAATTAGACAATAAAAACACAAAAAAAAAAAAAAAAAAACAGTGAGTAAATGATTGTGCATTAATTTCCATTTTCAGAACAAGCAGGTCACCTGACAAATTTAATTTATGAAGAGGGATACCCGTTAGCATAGATGGTCAACTATGAAATCCTAAAATGTATAAAGTGATGTTACTTAGCTCATTCCAATAATTTAATATAATCATTCCAAATAAATGAATTCATTTAGAAGCGAAATAAGTGTTATAGTAGTTATAAATATCGATAATGGTTAAAGGTTTAAGGTTTTAGATGTACTACACCATCTTCTTCTAGCATGTCTATGCACTAAATTTTGTCGGTCACTATGTTTATGCCTAATGTATACTCAAACTTTCATCGAATGTTTATTACTTTGATAATCATTAAGTTTTCTGATTTTCTCTGTTCTCTGATAAAGGATGTGCTTAATTGGATGAAACTTATTTCTTCAAAACGTCTATTCACATCGTTTATTCGATTATTATTGGGGAAAAAAATAATGTATGGAATTAGAATGTTACATTTTGATTATATGATGATTTTGAAAGTGTATTTTTAAATGAAACATACGATTAAACTTTGCCTAAGAGTAACGGATGCAGGCTTTGACTGCGATATTCGATAAACGAATCTTATCCGTTGCTATTTAGATTATTTCCGGAGTAGAATCATTTTTAATTGAAATATATCTATTCTAATCCCAAAATTCAAACTTTTTTTTTTAATAATTTTTTTTATTGAGTAATTCTGTCTCAGCAAGGACAATGGTAATAGTGATCAGAGAGTTCATTCACACCTTTTATTTTTTTAAACAAAATTGAACAGATGATGGTTTGAATTTAGTTTAACTCATAGCGATTTATGTAGACATAGGACACGGACTGTTGTAGACATTGATAAATGGAAAGACGAAGATATATAAATGGAGACGAGATAATATGTGGGGTTGGTTTTAAATGGAAAACGATGTGGACAAGAACTGATGAAACGCGATAGCCTTGCTTGATGGGAGGTAATTTCAACGGCAAATAGGAGAACCCTGGTTCTGAATCAACATGTCCGAAGGGACCTTGCTCTTCCATGATGTTTTGTATCAGATGAGTGCTTTCACTAATCCATTTCTATCCAATTTCCTATTGTCTATCTATTCCACATAGTCCATGAAATTTTCTTTAATGTTTACTTCTCGACCACACGAATTGCTATACATAGGTAATTGAACTGACAATAAAAAATTGTTCATTGAAACGCATCCGAGACATTCAACTATTTTTGAATACTAAATTTATTTTCACATTTAGTTATTGTATATATAATACAGTGGTAAATCTAAATATATGAAAAAATATATATTTATTTTTAGTGTCAAGTCTAGGATCGTAATTGTTTTTTATCGCTATAAATTTCAGGGGTCTTGGAAAAAATTAAACAAAAACTTTTCATTACATTTTCATTACAAGCTTTTCATTACGGTGTCTATGAGCTAAAAACATTCATTTAAATACTCAATAAATATATTCCCTGTTAAAAATTAAATTTTAAAAAGCTCCTGTGATTATAATAATAATAATAATAAATTCATTATTTATTCTGGAATACGTCCCTTTAGAATAACATTACAGGCAATATGAGTTGATCTTTAGAGCCTTAGAGTAAAAAAAAAAAAATTATAAAAAATAATGAATAAAAAAGAACTAGAGAATCAACAAGCATAAAATGAATAAATAAATAAAAGAATAATAAAAAGATGATATTATAATATATCGTAATGACATAACATTGAGACCTTTAAACAAAAGAAAACTTCCAATATTAATAAATTAAAAATAAATTTAGTTAAAGGAAATGAATTAATAATAATTAGAAAAATAGAAATAATGAATTAATGTATAATTAGGTACAATTTTTAATTGAAAATAAGAAATACCTATTTACAATTTTTTTGGAACTGAACTGACAGGAAGTGACTGAATAGACGGGATTTGAAGGTGGGTATTGGAGCGACTGATTGAGGAAGAAATGGAATTAAATAAGTATGAGGGTCGGATAAAAAAGATATATCAAAAGCTGCGGATCGGTGGGACGTTATATATAAATTTGAAGGCCAAGAGCGGCTATAAGACAGAGGGAATGAACAGAGGAATTGAATCGAAGGAGGTCGAAGATGTATGATGGACTGCGGCATTGAATGACATGGTAGAAGAAGGATAGAAAGTACTTGCGACGATAGGAAGGGTAAATCCACTTCAACTCTTCATAAATCGAGAGACAGAGATATCCCTCGGAATCCCGAAGATGAATCTTACAAAGCAATTTATCAAATGTTTTATTTTTGCCTCGAGATCCCCAGAGACGCACCCTTACACCGTACAACAGTAGTCAAAGTGGAGGAATGTTAAGGAGGTAACTAGGCGTTTTCGGGTTTCAATTGCGAATAGGTGACGAAGATAATTTAGTCGCTTTGATGAACTTGTTATGTTGTTATGATCTTGTTACGTCATCAATATCTTTTTATTACATTCTTATCAAGTTGTGCAATCATAATAATGAAACAATTAATTATGCCAACCAATAACCTACTTCATGATCTCAATATCCCATATGTTTTAGAAGTTATTCCTTCTAAATTAAATTCTCTAACTCATCCTCCTAACTCTTTAGCATAATTCCCGTCTAGCTCCATCAATCCCTATAATCATCAACCAAGTTTAAAACGGCAGTGGCCTCCTAGAACTCTTTTAATAATGTGAATGGAATTCTGGCAGTGGCCAGAGTTTCTCAAGTCCTGAGCGTCTGCGGCTATAGCGCTGGGATTTCCTGGAATCTTGCTTTGTCCTCCACATGTGAGGGTAAAGCTTGGTTTTGAGTAAAACCGTTGTGCATAAGTATGAATTTACTTAAGATGATTTGGATTATATTAACTTTCTTTAGTAATTTTATATTAAATATTATATTGACTTAGATTAAGTAATATTCTTATCTTAATTATTTACTTATTTTACTATTATTTAATATATTTATTTAGAATAGAATAAAATAGAAAAGAAACTTTATTCTGGGACGAAGTCTCTTGAGAATAACTATGGTTTACAAACAAAAAAATAAACATTTCTGCCTTACATATTTAAATAAACAAATAAAAACCATAAACAATATAAAAGCAATAAATGAAAAAAAAACCTTGTGAAACAACAAACGAGTAATACTAAAAAATAATAAAGAGAATTAGAAAAGAAAATTACATTCACCTGGTTAGCAAAAACTTATTCATTAAAAATTTGTTATTTACATCTCATAACGAATAAAAAAATGATATAAATTTACATTGTTATTTGGTAAAGGAAAAAAAAATTATATTACTTCTTATGTATTTATTTTATTACATTCATTTAATCATTATTCTTCTATTTATTTATTTTATTTCACTTTTCTTCTGTCTTTAAATATAGTTTGAATGTAAAATATAACACTAGTACCTATTGCCCTTAAATGAGGCAGTTTATCTGAAATAAAAAAATTTCTAATGATTTTTTTTATTAATTAATAACGAATGGTTTGGTATATACCCATCATTTTGGTGACCATTATTTATTTGGTCAACGAACTGTTTCTTTAGTTAACAGTAACATTTCTATTTATGATTATAGGCTTAGTACCTGCTGGGGGCCCAGCTAGGCTCTTAAATTATATATATTGTAAATTCAGGTGCTTCACAGTAATTTTACTAATTTATTAAACACACATCAATATCAATATAATGAAGATGAAAAGATATTTATTTCAACACATTTACAAAACGATATTTATAATCTTTAGAGAACAAACCCAAATCTTCGCCAGGTTTCTTAATCGTCAAAAGCTCATTTCATAGCCCTTTCTAACTTATTAAAATATAAATTTAAATATTTTAGTAAAAGTGAAGGAGCAATAAAATAATTCATAGCGATTAGTTATAAATTTATATTAGTTATAATTTATAAATAAAATATATATTTTTTGGATGGAATTAATTGCCGTTGTTCGGTTTAATGTCACGCATTTAGCTCATTTTTACTTACTTTTTTTTATATCAGCCAGCTTGGTTTTTCTTAGAAAATATGAGTTCTAAATCTGAAGATATTGTCTCCGAAACGTGAAAATTGTTATTATTACGAGTTATAGAATAAACACATTATTTCGAAGTAAATTTTCAACAATGATTGAGATGTTTTTTAGGATGTCCCAAAAAAGTTCAAAATAAGAATAACTAAATCTGAGTTTTTTCTAGAATAAAGCATTACGCCAATCGATTTCTAAGGCTCAAAAACCCTTATTCTAAAAGCTTATTAAAAATCCTTCCGCGGGTTTTCGAGATCCATCTTGCAGACAAACAAAAATTGCTGGAATTAGAGTGCTTGATATATAAGTGATTTATGCCATTTTAAATATCCAATAGGGATTTCCGATATGCAAAAGTTTGATGTGCATGGTGTAAACTATTTTTTTAAAAAGTTATAAAAAGCTGGTATTGGTTGTTTCACCTAAAAGTCTTCGCCGATAATTAGCTTCCTTTGGGCGGTCAAAGTTTGAGGGAAGCGAGAAGTGAGGACATGGGGACTAAGGAGACAATCCGGAGGAAGAGGTAATTAGAGAAAGTAGTAAGGGAGATATTGCAGGACAATTAGTGGGAGGAAGGGTCCGATAAGACAAGCAAAGAGAAGCCGCTTGGTTACACAATCACGGCGGAGCTCTGCAGTTGACAAACCGACTGCAAATATTTGATCCCAGCGTCGGCATAACAGTCTCAATCATCTGTTATTACAGGCAGAGCTCGAACAATATTGACACTTATTTTGAGGCTACCGTGGATTTGTTTAGAGCCAGTTACCTATCTAACTCTAGTTAGTCCCTCTCAAACAGATTGAGGAAAAATTTAACCAACCATTATAATAGCCCTGTCTAAGGTAAATATTTTCGTACCCCCATAGTTCCCGATGAAAAATCCACTCTTTCCCGGATTTATGCTGTTGGAACTTGTATTCAGTTCGATCACTTCTACATCAATGTTCACATGGTAACGTTCATAAAACATATTTCAATCAGTGACATGCTGAGTAAACATAAATTATATATTATAATAATTTTATTATTTAAGGAAACATAAAATTTATAAATAACTTGCGAAACATTAAAAAATTAAATGCGCATTTAGATACCAAGTAATTATGCTGACATCAATTAGCAATTTAAATATAATTTAAAGAAACAGTAACAAATAACATGAAAAATTATATTAAAAATAAAAAATGAATTATAATGAAACAAATAAGGACAAATGTTTTAAAAATTACCAAAATAAACAGAGGAGAAGGGGGATAAGTTAACAATAACAAATGGAATTAGCAGATAGTCAAACTTAGTGTGATAATAGACATGGCAAAATGTAACTCTATTGCAATCCTCATTATAAAAAAATGTATTTATTGGCTTCATACATTTGTTATATGTAATATAATTACTGTGAGGAAAAATATAATAATCGAAAAAAAAATGTATTCCAATAGAGTAAGGAAATCATTTTTTGATGGATGTGATAACTTGTTGGCATTCGTTATTGTACAATGATTGATAATATATTGTGTTCGTTTGGAGGACCCAGAAGATGAGATGGAGAGCCTCGAAACGTTGGTGACGAATTAATAAGAAATATGCAATAAAGGAAGAATGATATAATATCTATAAATGATATAGATAATTAATGTTTTTCTAGTTTGTTCTGAACTTTTAATCTGTAATTTATGAATGTCTGACGACTTGCATTGGTCCAGAAGGTAGGAAAACATGGCCAAAAGTCTTGAACGTTTCGAAAACATATACAAATTGCTATAAGACAAGACTTAAAGTATAAAGTAAATTACAGAGCTATTATAACTTGTCTTTTAACGGAAAATATAGGTACAAAAATAAATAAAAACATAAAATATAATAGTTAGGTAATAATTACAAATTAATCATACTTAAATATAGATATGATAAATAATATCCACTTGAAACGGAATCCGATTCATCTGCATCGGTGTCATAATCGCCTTCCTTTAATCGTGGGTGAATCAAGCAAATTTCTTATCTTTAATCACGTTTGCGACCATATTTTTTTCCTTCTATACGTTAATTTATTTGGTATGCATAACCAAGTTTCATTACAGAAGCTGATTCACGAAGCGAATTGCTCTTTCTTCTTTTCGAAAGTTTACTAGAATCAAAAAATCAACCTCGAGTCTTCCGAAACAAGATGCATCTCTTGATGCGGTGTAAATCAAAAGCTGTATTTTTTGGCCCAGCCATTTGTTGTGATGTTCTAGAAACTTTTTTGAAATTCGACCTGCTCTTTGCCGTCGACATTTTATGTTATAAATTAAAGACAATAATTTTTTGGTTTCACGAGGAGTAAGGCAGTTTTATTTTGTCTTCATTCCTAATATAAAAGTGACATAATCCTCCTTTGTATCATTAAAATTCGAAACATTTTTAGTTTTTATGTACACAAAAATTTCTCTTCTTGAAAGCCAAATTAAGTTTGGTTGCCATTCTACCAAAATAAAAAAAATATAAGTAATCAATAGGTCCATTACTTGATTTGAAAAAAAATTTTGTAATTTATTTTGAAAAAAAGAATAAGTTGCAGCTTTTTGCAGCTAATTTGTTTTCTGTGAAATAAGGACCCTTTAAAATAAAGTTAATATTAATTTGAACGCACGAATTAAAAATAATCATAAACATCTGTTTTTGTTTTTTTTAAAGAATGTTAAAAATTATTTACCATTCGCCGGAGAGTTCATGGTTAACTAACTTATGTAGAAGTTGGTGTAGTTATATCACAGTTATGTACCAATACAATGAAAGCAAAAAGGAATTTTAATCTCTAGATTTCAAAGATATTAAGTTTAAATGGTTCCTTCATATATGTCGCGTTTATTAATTATAATTTAACCTCTTCTGTACCTTTGAGAAGTTGATTCTTTTCTGTTTAGTGAACTGTTAATGATTGTTTCCTTATCTAAGAATGTTTCCAAGGAATTGAGTTCCGAAAATATAAAATTCACTTTTCGACTTTTGGCCATGTTTTCATAAATTCTAGACCAGTATGTGATTGTTGCGAATCTTACCTATTTGATCCACATATCCACCGTAATGAAAAAACATTTTATCTTATAAATTGAGTAATATAAAAATAAATATGAAGTTTAAAAATGTGTATGTATAAAATAAAAACAATGATAAATTAAAAAAAATGTCTAGCTTCCTCTGTTACGTGAAGTTACGATAGGAAATGAGTAGTCGATCTTACCTTTAGGCACAAATATAATAAATAAATATAAACTAATAACTCAACTTACTTGAAAAATGGGATATTCACAATAAAGTTTCCACTGTTTGTAGTTTGTATAAATAATCCTCAAAAAAGGTTAACTACTCGGAAGTCAGCTTCAACTGACTGACTGAAATAGCATCAGATGTTCATAATTATTTAATTAGACAAATTGCTATTTGTTAAAACTAAGACAAGGCAATATTGTAAGAGAATGGCATGATTTTTTATTTTCATAACGAGTAATATTTCAAACCAAACCTACGAAATAGGAGACATTAATATGTAAGTATGTATATGTAATATATCTATCTATATATATGTAAAAAGATTTGAAATTGAAATAGAATTCTAAAAAAAAAAACATAACATATCTAATATACGTTTTCCTAAATTAAAAATATTATATCTATTAACAAATTATATGTCCTAAATTAACCAGTAGATCAATCAGGTGGTTGGAGCTCAATTCTTACCACATTGTCTTATATAAATCCTTGAAGTTCAGGAATAAGGCTGCTCCTTCCATCAAGGCCCTTCATAGGCTGTTAAGGGGCTGAATTTATTGTTATTTATTTATATTTTAAAAAAATAGCATGTTAACTTTCAAATTTAACATGCTTAAATCTAACGCTAATGAAAGTCCTAAAAAACTTTAAGTGGATCGTCCAAACATTGAAGCTGACTAATAAACATGATGAAAGAACTTTGATTATTATAATTCACTATGACGCTGTTACTAAATACTAGATAATAAAAAAGATGGTAGTGACGTAAATTGACCTTTTACTGGACCGAGACTAGAAATGTGAATGGTAAGTTGCAAGTACAGCTTTATTTGGAAGTATTTTAGAAGGATTTGACCTAGGAGCAGTCGGTCACAGGAAAAATAAATGGAATTGGTCAGGGAAGGACTTCTACTATTGTGATCTGGGTAGGATAGAATCCAGGGTGATAGGTGAATATGCGAAAAAGGCAACATATTTTTACAATCTAATATTTATTTGGTATAAACATGTAAAACGTGTCAAATCTATGCAAATACATTAACAGGGATTACGTACAGCGATAAACTAAAAGAAAACCTATTTATTCGACCTCAAATAGAGAAGCTTCTAAGTGATTCAAGAAAAACTAAACGTAATGGAATTGGCAGCTTGGAAGCGTTTTGTAAGTGTAGCGAAAGAATTTTGGGCAACAAGAAAGATGAAAATCATAAAAACCTCATAGATGAATTCTTCAAATACTATGAAATACAATGGTTTCGCATGTCTTTAAAAATGCAGTTTTTACACTTCCATTTGGATTTTTTTTCCAGAAAATTTGGGTGCAGTAAGTGAAGAACAAGGCGAGAGGTTTCACCAGAATATCAGGAAGGAAAGAAGATACCAAGAATGTTGGAAACCATATATGATGGGCGACTACTGCTGGTTTTTAAAAAAAGATGGGGGGGATGCAACAGAAAACAAGAGGTAAAAGTGAAAGTTTTTCCCGCTGTATGACACCTCGTGTAATATAATGTAATTGTATTCCCCTAATTCTCAGTAATGTCTTCCATAACACTTAAAAGGTGCCAGTCCCTTTTCTTTTATTTTTTCTTGAATACGGAAATCACCTAGAAGCTTCCTTATTTGAGGTCTAATATATATATGCCTTCTTTTTGGTAGCCGCTGTATGACATCTCATTTTAAATATTTTTTATTCACGTAATCCTCAATTATGTTTTTTATAAGATTAAACATGTTTTACATGCTTCTATTAATTAAATATTAGATTGTTAAAATATGTCGTCTCTTTTTTTTTTCTCCCCACCACTCACACCCTGTAACAAAAAAACTATATGTGTTACAGGAATTAGCAAATCATTTTCGAATTTTAGGACTATAAAATGAAGATACAACTATTCTCACCAATGATAGAAAAATAATATCGACCTGTGTTATTGATATCCTCCTTACCCACATGAGTTTCAAATAAAAAATAAGATAATCTCCAGGAAAATTAACGGTGGCCAAATTTTACGAACTAATGGCTTTAATGGGCCCTTTCTTCTCCATTACAAATAGACAATATACTTTAATAGACAATATTAGTCATTTCCATTCTAATTTATCATAAGCATCAGTATAAAACTTTAATCAGGTGGCAATTTTTTTTTAAAGTATCTTTATTTTATAGTTACCTTTGATTATTTGCTAATATTGAAATCCTCGACTATTACAGATTTTCAAAAGAAAATATTAAGCCAAAGGATTTTTATGGAAATTTGGAAATATTAGAAAGAGGGAAGAAAGGAAAGAAGGTCCTTAATTCTTCAGTTTATTAAAAGAGTGAAATAAAGTTAAGAAATCACTTTCACCATTTAATTATACAAATATAATTAGAGATTGTGGTGAAAGTAAATGAATTGAATTCCCTCCTCTGAGTAATGAAGCAGCTTAAAAGTATCAGGGAGTCCCTTTTCTTTTTTTCTCCCGTTACGGTTTATATTTCATCTTCCTTTTGCCCTTTCCAACCATTGATCAGACCATCCGAAGCTATAGGTTGCCCTATAAAATTATTTTATTAATAAAAGATACACTCCATACTAACAGCTTTTATATAAATATAATAAAAAAAAAAATCTTAGTTAAAATAAAAAAAGGAATTGATGAAATTGTATTTATTTATTCGATGCACATCTCTGCCAAATGATAATGTAAGATTACTAGAAGAGAATAGTTAAATTTAAATGTTACGGTAAAATAACCATGACTAAACATACACTAAGAATAAAAGTAACCATGAGACAAAAATATACGAATCATAAAGAGTGCTTTTAAAAAATTACTCCCAATCCACTACAATAAGACACTTGGTAATAGTGTATGGTCTATATTCCAGCTTTTTTCTTAATGAAATATGAAAGGAAATAATTTAGATAGCTTAATTTTATAATTTTATTTGTGGCTCGAATATAAATTTTATTAATCTAATTAATGGCAAAGTTAAAATTCAAGGTTAGCTGTGAACACAAAATATCTGTTCGGAAATTACAGAACTTATTTAGTTCAGGACATTTATTGTTATTATTTTAGTTTATTTAGACTACATACAGAAGTATGGAGTTTAAATAAACTAAAATCAATGCACTTGGTCAGTAAACTGAACCTGATCTCATGGGTGTCCATCTTACATTTTCAAAAGGGGGAATCGGCCTGTCCTCCGGGCGGGGTGGTTTTCTTTTGGAAAAATTCTCAAGCATGATATTTAACGCTATTTTCAACACATTAAAATATTTTAGAATTTTGTCTATAAGGAAATTATTTATACTTCTTTAAAGTATCTAAATATATAAGTAACATAAGAGGGCTCGACCCCTCCCCCCTCCCAGCCTATAATGATGGACTTCCATGCCTGATCTTATATAATGAGTACTTAAAATATGTTTAGAAACAACACCTATGGGAATAGAAAAATGCCAATCAGTCCACCCAATTAAGAAAATTAAATAAGTGTTGGAAAATTACAGGTTTTAACTCCTCAATATTTTAATTAGATTTTCAACGAGAAAATTGTAAAAAAGTGTAAAATCCATATGATATAATAGCTATTTCCGGTTAGTCCGATGCGCTGTATCTTTGCTAATACAGGTCCTATTTTGATGATTCTTTTATTGTTTTTTTAGATAATTTAATTACCTTTCATACAATTCTATAGATAATTTACCATAAATTGCACGCATTTGAAGTTATGCGTAAATAAAATATTCTTTTCATCATAACTTTTTTCCCTGAAATTCCTCGGTGATTTACTATATAAATGAAAAGTAAAAGGCCTTTATGAAGAATAATTTAGGCAAATTTCATCAAAATCGTTAGAGCCGTTCTCGAGAAAATTGTAAAAAAGTGTAAAATCGATTTTTTAAAGTGGCACTTCCGGTTAGTCGATTTTGACGAAAATGTTGCTGTAACATTACATGCATGTGCCAACCTTAAATACGTAATTTCAGTATCGTACAACTTTTCGCTTTTGAGCTAGACTGTTCACATAGACACACACAGACACACAGACCATTTTGCGAGACTTGGCCATTTGGACTCAGGGGACCTTAAATTGTGTATTTCCGTCGAAAACTCGAATTCGAAAATTTTCACGATCGCAATACTTCCCCTTACTATATACTTCGTATAATAGGTAAGGGAAAGCAAAAAGGAGCTGACACGATGTGATATAAATATTAGGTCTTAAGATTCCCTTTTTCGCCGCATTACTTTATAATTATAATTATTATTTATAAAAAAATATTTTTATTTGGCTTTTAACAAAAATTCATATATTGTATTCTTTAACAAGTTTTTCAATAATAAAACCTTCAAACGTCTAAAAACTTTATTTATCTTTTCTGACTACATTGTACATTCTCAAAACATTCATCTAAAAACATCTCGATACAATCGCCGTTTATATTATTATCTATTTGTCTTTATATAGGATTAATTAACATTATTTGTATATAAATCTTACCTACTTATTATTTTTTGGTTATTGATCAGAACGAAAAAGTGGTTTTTCCAAGGCCTTAAGAATATGGAAAAAAGGGTAAAAGTCCAGAATCGTGACCGCAACATGGCGGAGTTTTAGATTTATGAGACCTAACTGTACTTCGAGCTGCGCATGACCACAACAAATACTGAAACCAATGGATCCTTATCAGTTGAGATCGGTACCTTACCGTAATTTAGATTATTACTGCTTTAATTAGATCACAGCTGTCGACTTTCGCTCGCTACGCTCGCTCAAGAGATAACAAAACCCCAACGGTTCCTTTTTCGGTTGAGGTCGGGGTCCTAAAGTAATTCAAATGCAGTTATTTATGTAATGGAAACAAACATTATTCGAAATCTTCGCAAATTTATTAGTCGACGGGCAAATTTCCACGCTCAAGGTCCGTTGATTTGTTTTATAGAATTTGTTTTCTATAATCCAGCATAGTTATATGTATTGTGGGTTATCTTTTTTTAATTCTGTCAGTATTTGTGAATATACTGTTAGTAATCAACTGGCTAAATCGGCTAGTCGGCGATCGCCGAGGGCCCCCAAATGTAATTGATTTATATTTTTTCAACAACACTACTTTTTAATTAGTTGCACTAGGGTCTTTTTTTTCCCAGAAAGCTTATGCGTGTAATATTAATTTTAAGCTGTTATTAAAAGGCCAGTCAATGCCCACTCTTAGCACAGCAGTAACTGCCACTCTGCATATGCATTGGCAAGAAAAGAAAGGAAAATTTTTGGACTTTGAAAAAAGTTCCAAAACTTTAAATGCTTTAACTAGTTAATTGAGTAGTTCAAGAAATCTAATACAAATGAAACTGGAGGCCTTTGCTAAGTTTATGCCACATCTTGGACGTTTATTTCTGCTTTCTAACACTTGCTATATTTTTTTCAAAATTCAAGAAAAAACAACGCTAAAAGAGTCATCAAATCTTTTGATTTGCTTTTTTAACTTTTGTTTTGGTGATTAGACTAAATATTTAATCGTAAATTGGAAAAAAAAACTATTCTAAATGACTGGTTGTGATTGATGGCGAAATATTCGTAGAAAATGGTTGTCACATTCGATTTGGCTTAACAAAGTGTTACGCTCCTGATTTTGAATTACCACACATGACGTTTCTTCTAAGCATATTTATAAATCCATTGAGATTCACGATGATTCAAGTTATCATGAACTATAAAAAGCCAAAAATGACATGACATTTCAATTATTCCATTAACAAAACCAAAAAGCTAGGAAGAGAAGTTCACACCCAGAAAATTGGTTGTTCAACGTTTTATTGATATAGGTTTTCAGTTCTATTGGGAGTCAAGGCAGTGCGCACTGAGGCGATAAAACAAAAGGGGTTTATTCACTAGACTCTATAAGAAATCATGGTAATTTTCTGGAACTGGTCATTCTGGCTGCAAATTACGATGTTATTATGCAAAACATGCCAGAAGGTTTATTGAAGACAGCCAAACTCATAGACTGAAAATAATTAACAAAAGAAAAACTACAAGAAAGTTAACTAAAGGACCGATTAGATGAGGCCCTCCGTCTTGGCATTTTTGTAGAAAATCTTTATCAACTAGCTAATTAAAGTAATTGGGACTCTTAAATTATTTTGAAAGACTTTCACAGTAACATAGTATATGGCGTGATAGTTTATAATATCTAAGATATATTGTTCAAGGAAAGATATCTGAAATACTTTTAAAAATAACAGTTGTAGATGATTCAAGTGGATTTGTTTTCCATGAATTTATAAAATCAGAATTAGCCAAGTGTGGCATTGGAATATCAAATATTATTGTTTTTTTATTTGACGTAGCTAACAATATGAAAATCAGTTATAACGGTCTACAAGCTCTAATTCAAAAAGGAAAAGGGAAGATCTTATTAACACTCACTGTATTTGGACACGTACTTAACTTAGTAGTAGCTGATTCAACAACAAAGTTGCTTCAAATAGAAAACTTATTTGGTTTGGTTGAAGGATCTACCGTTTTTATATGCTCTTCGTTCAAAAGAATGGCAGTATGGGTGAGAGAATATTGTATATGAAAAACTGCACTGGTTGCAATAGATACCTAGGAGCCACAATGTTGTGGAGCGAACAAAAATCGGACGATTTAGAATCTGATTCTGAAGAGGAAAATCTTTATGGTTACTACTCAGACAGAAACAATGTTTTCAGAGGAATGGATAAAAATATAATTATAGATGTAGACGCTATCTATATAATATATAGATGTAGACGCTTGGATTGATCGACAACTGGCCAAATAGCTGTTAGGTTAGGTTACTTCTTTATTCAAATTGTAAATTACCTCTTCATTTTGACTTTTTTTATTTTATTATTATTTTATTATATTACTATTTTATTATTATGGCAGTAAAAGACAACTTTTTTTCATATGCTTAGCTTACTCATTAGCGTTTTCTCTAGTTATTTATTTTGTATTGAGGCATTCCAGCAGATTTTAGAACATTGCTTTAGCATAGGTTAAGTTTCCTAAATCTAAAAATATTTCTCACTCTCATTTTCCAGTAATAAACCTTTTGTTATTGATTACTATTTTTTCTTTTGTGTGCGAAGTTTAGATATAATAAAATAATATAAAAATGTATTGTAAACGTAAGCAAACTACAACAGAAAAGCTCAACTTATGATAAAGATCTTCCCTTTTCTCAAATACTTTTCAAGTACCAAGATGGGGAAAAATATGGTTTTGAGGCATGGAATTTTCATCAATTTTCCGGCGGAGGACTCCACTCCTAGTAAGAGGGCCTCTAAAGGAGCCAGAACGGGCCTCAATCTAGGTAAAGAGCCTAAAATAAGAATATTCCTCTCGTATTACTTCAGAAGCAATATGGTTTAAAATATCAGTATCATTGATATATCGTTGTAAAATATCGATATATCGGATGTTAAGATATCCATAGATAATGTTTTTCAAATCCGATATATCGCGTTTCGATATCGCCCATTCTAATTACGCCAGTGATGTAATCTATTGCTAAAATGTTTCTACACCAGTATACTTTTTCTTGTAGTAACAATAAGAAAAATATTAATAATGGGAATTATTTATAGTAAAGGAATTAATCAACTCCGCTCGTCAAGATCACACGTGTGGACATTTTTGAACGAATTGAGCAAATTAAATAAAGTTAGCGCTGTCAATTAAAAGTAAAAATAAGATATTAAGATGATCTATTAATATATCAATTAAAAGAAGAATACAGTTAAGAATTACATATTATTAATTTACAGCCAATATATAGTTGTTAACGTCTTAATCTGTGATTTCCTTATAATTAAAGTCCGTGTTTGTATGAAAATGTATATTTTCTCAAAAACGTGTCGATATCTTCACGAAGAAAGCCGTTCTAAATCTTTTGGCAAATTATTATATTACATATTTGGTCAAAATTTGATTATTGGGCATATTTAGGCTTAAAGTGCATATATTATGCCTATATTGAATAATTGAATTTATTTCAGTCGTAAAAAAAATATTTCATCAAATAAAATGCTTATTTTTGTATGTCAATTATTAATTGACAAAATTGTAATAATATTTTATATGAAATGATATTATCAACTATACTTCAAATGATAACATTATTTTTCACTCTGAATAAAGAAAAATTTGTTGTAAATAGCACGATAATAAATGTAGGATCACCGCACCAAAGTACTGATAATCGTTTTTATTTTGGATGGAAAGAATACGGAAGTACTTCATGGAAAATACCGAAGAGCGAGGAAATACAAACAGAAATATTTTCTGTAGTTTGACTCGTTTACAGACATAATTAGGATCATGTCTAAAACTAAGTCTCCTTTTTCTTTAAAATTAAACTTTATAAAATTTAAATTAAATTATATCATCCGTGTTAAACAATTGGGTCGCATTGTTTAACACGGATGATAAAACTATTTTTACCAAAAACGAGGATGTTTTTGTTTGTTGTGCATGTATCAAAAGGATTGTCTGTGAGAGGAAATTCCAGTCGAATCGGGTATTAAAAGTTAAAATAACTTAAAAAATAATGTAAAAATCGTTAGTATGAAAAATTCAAGTAATGAAAACAGTCATTTATTGTGAATTTTTTTTTTTTTTTTTTTTTTTTTTTTTTTTTTTTTTTTTTTTTTTACATATCCATGATTCAATATTTTATCATTATTACCTTTTCTGACTGTTTGGTTGTATATCACACTGCATATTATCGTACTTTTTATGGTATATTATGGTACTTTTTATGAAACATTTCAATGTTTTTGTTGCATATAAATTCGGGACTTAATTATGATACACCCGTTAAGGACCGATAAAAACAAATAGATTGATATATATATATATATATATATATATATATATATATATATATATATATATATATATATATATATATATATATATATATATATATACACATATATATTGATAATATTGTGATGAAGTAAAGTAAAATATTTCTAATAAGTATGAATATCAAATATAAGGATTTTGAATGTTTTTAATTTATACTTTATTATAAAACTTTATAAATATAATATTAAACAAAGAATACATTCAGTGGGTCTTGGGCAAATCTTTTATTCACAATGGTTTTCAAATCAAATATAAGACGCACGAATCAGGAAATAATGAATGCTATTCATTTCAATAACAATTAGAACACCGACGACATCTCTTTGACGACACCAATTATTTGTGCGCAGTAGCTTATATTGCGAAGCTGTAATACAAATAACGCTAATGACACAATAGCCATATAAACATAATTATCTAAAATGTCCTTAATTTTTATTATACCCATTACGTCTCGTAACATCTATAACAAAATAGACCGTATATATCATGCTTGATTTATCACCGAAATGTTCCGTTTACAACCAGTTAAGAGTGGAAGAATATTGCACAATTATAAGTGGAGATAAGGGTAATATAATCAGTGTGATAAACAAACGAACTGGCACATTGCAAGAAATTTATTTATATATTAGTTAATAAGCTGCTGTAAAACAGAGATAACAATTTAAAAAAAGTTAACGAAGGAAAATTATTTTTTAATAAACATTATACAATTTTATTATGTTTACTTAAATTTGATTTCCTATTTTTAAAATTGTATTCATCATTATATTTCCTAATTCCATTTATGATTTTTACATCTTGTGTTTGATCCATAAGGCGCATTTTTAGTTCGAATTTTGTCTTTTCAATATTAATAGAAATAAATAATAATAATAATAATAAATTAATAATATAAAGATACAATAATATTATATAAATATAAATAATGATATGAGAGACTAATTGCAATTATTTTAATAAGTTACAATTAATGATTATACAGTGAAACCTCTCCTATTGGACACCTATTTCCTTGATGGAAGTGGCTTTGGCCGACGAGATTTGGCATGTGTTGGGTGGAGGGGAAGGAGGGATTTTATCTACAATTATATGTAGTAGGGGAAACCGGGTCAGGTTGTCACAATGTGAAATTTTTAATTTTTGAAGAGGCAAGGTTTGCAGTTTCCCTCTCTATTATTTGTGCCTTGCAATATTAGGCAATATTATCTATCCTTGGCTATATTTTCTCCCTTCCCCTCAAAAAAAAAAAGAAATTGAGGCCATAGTGGCATTTGGCTCTACAGAAATAAATGTTCTGCCGAAAGAAACTTTTTTTTTTAATCAGCGTCCCTTTTTTCGAGTTGGTTTTTACAGGAAATGACGTGAGATAGCTGTCACGGGTTATTTGATGGGAAAAAAATAAATTATAATTGAAAAAAGTTGTGTAAATAATAGAAAAATCAAACAATGATATTGATAAAGCACTAATACATCTTTAATGCAATTTAAACACTTTAAATACTAAAGTAGTAATTCAAGTAAAAATTTAAGAAAATATCCCATATTAGTCGAGTTACTTTCGAGTATACTCACAATTTCGAAAGTTATATAGGCTCACATAGGTTACATTACATATAAGTTATAAGAGTACATAATTCATGAGCCCATTTCTGACATTTTATACATTGGATCTATTTTTGCTTAGCTTTACCAAACAAAAAAGTCATCATCATCCTCTTCTTCACCCATTGCGGTTTTTCGTTCCATCTTATTTTTACATTTTGAGCTAGTTCTTAAAGCTTTGTTTTAACTGGTGAATCCAGGGCTAAAACTAGAGAGGGAGGAAGCAAAGTTTAATTTATAGGTTACATAAAAAATTTTTGTTTAGGTTTTTTTATTGTGTTGACCTTAATTCAGTCAATAAAATAAGTCAATGATATTTACTTAGGAATATAACTATTACCTAAACTACTATTATAAAACTGTTGACGTTTATTGGGTGAAGGAGGGGGCGGCAAATTAAGATTCCCCCATGGCAAATATCCGGCCCAGAGTGAATCTGTTAAAATAGCTTTATCTATTTTTCGGTATTTATTTATATCTGTATTTTTGGTATCGCCAGCCTTTGGTAAAGGTATTACTACAAGAATCGGCTTGCGCAAATTGCTGTGCCCAGGTTAAGGCACATCTGAGTTATCTTGAGACATCTCTGGAAGCTGTTTATTTAGTTGCTCTGAAAGGTGCTTTGCGAATTATTCTGAAAACTAGTTCTCAGGCCGCTCTCTGTCGGTCACATAGCTTGATGGACAATTTGTGATAATTGAATGGATATATTTATGTGCAATGAAATCATAAAGAAATATTATATGGCATCATTGCAATATGAACGAGAAACGAGTTGTGGTACTTATATATAATTAATTTCCATCGTTCTCCCTCCGTTGTACATGTAACAACCATCCCCGATTTTTTTTAGTGTCAATCAACCCCGAACAGACATTTCTAACAAAAACCAAGCTGGAAAAACAGATCTTGAACCTAACCCAGATGTTGATGCAGAATAACAGTTTGCGACTGTTATAACATAATATAAAATAATTGGAATATAGACTAAATTGAATCCAGAGTGAATATTTAGAGTTAGTTATATCAATAGATGAACAGCTACGATTGCAAAAACAAAAATAAAATCCATAAAAATGCCGCCAGAAACTAGAAACTGCATATATTTACTCAGAATGCTGTGATTATACTGTGGTTTGGATTTAGACCTCTAGGAATCAACAGCTGAGTTAAACTGAGAACTGAAATTATTGGTAACCGACTGGTATGACAACCTGCCCCTGTCTCCTCCTACCTCCATTACTTTATAGTGCTTTTAGAATATTTATTCTTGAACTATAAAGATTTATGAGAAATTTAAAATACGGTTGGGAGAAGTACACACCAATGGATTATATTTTTAATTCCCTTACTACATAGGTAAGTAACGTATTATTGTCGGTTCAAATTTTCGATGTGCAGTTTTTAACGAATCTATTCAGAACGAACGAGCAATGAAGCAACCAACGAACGAACAATCACAGTAAATCAATAAAATGATAATTTTAAAATAAATTGTGTAAATAAACACACTATTGAGTACGGGAGGGAAACAACAACCACGAATGAAACCACTAATAACTGTGAGCATTGAAATTCTGACAATTTCTGAGTTCCGATTTACTTTACAAGAAGTTGCAAGAGTGGGAGCAATTTATTCGATTACAGTTTGATGAGCCAATTATTATTAAGCTTGAAGAATGGTAGATTTTCGAAAACTTTCTGATTCGGACTTTTGGACGGTTTTAAGGCTCAAATACTCCTACGTACGCTGGATGAAAATTTTCTAAAAGTCAAATATACATTTTAATGGTAAAACTGTTATTATTTAGAAGATGGGTATGGCCATATAATTTAGATAAAACATATTATCTCAATTGAAGAATTGTAAGGAAAAACTGTACCACTACAACTCAAGAAAGGTTATGGATTCAGTAAATGCTAAATACTTAATCTCTTCTCGTATACCTATTTAGGAATGTCTTAATTGAATTTTTTTAGATTAGGTGGTTAAAAAACTTTCAATTATTCTTGTCATTTTGATTTAACTGACGTATAGGGTACTGCTTCCCATCTTCAAGGAAACCCTGTTTGTATTTAAATTAACAATTCCTCCATTTCATATTTCACAATCATAATGATAATTTTTTTTTTTTTTTTTTACAATATGCAAACCTACAGTATGTTCCTTGTTTGTTTTATGTCTGCTTATTTCCACCAAACGAGTTTTACTCGTATCAACCTCTTCGTCTTCCTGTGTGACGGGTCCAAAACATCGAAATCCGCCAACAAGTCAATTCCAATTGCTTATTCCTTGAAAACAAATTATGAAATAGATGCAGAAAATAGCCAAATGGATTATAAATGGAACGAAAGATGGCTCCTGTTTAGGCAGTTGTTTTTCAGAGACAACATGGATGTCAAATAAAAGGAATGAGCCCAACTGGTAATCGACGGAGCGATTTATGCCTCGCAAAATATTTAAATTTAAGTAAAAAAAAATTATAATATTTATGTAATAGTTGAATTTCAGGAAAACGATAAACCTTCCAAATTTCTTCTTTAATTCAATCAGACAACGTTTCGGACTCATTGGGCCATTCTCAAGTCTAAATAAACATAATTATCAAAACAATGTCAACAATTAATACAACAAAATATAATAAACATTAAATAATGAATAAAATACCCTATATTATCTAATAAAGATTATTCAAAAGAAATAAAATTCATTTAAATAATTTAAACAACTGGGTAACATTTATAAGTAAATTTGAGAAATAACCAAAATAAAACTGTATAATGAAAAGTTATTACATATTTAATAGTTAGTAAATATTTAACTGCCTAAGCTCGTCTCGTTACTAAAACATCTTAACAAATCATCGATTATCATCATAATTATATTATAGCTTTAATAATCATTAATTATTTCAGTTATTTTTTAAATATTAATATTTGAGTGGCCTGTAATAGTAAGTCCTTCATGGGTTTTATAATAATTAATGATAAACAATATCCCAAATATTTAAAAATCAATACAATATCCAATTATCTAATAATAGAAGTGTATCTTTTACCCTTTTCATCCTTAGACTGAACTGTGAACTATTTTTACTGATATTCAAAGGAATTTAATTAATAATACTAATAAATATTGTTAATATTTCTTTGTTACAATTATTAATAGTTAATTTTATTAATAATGTCAACAATGCCTTTCACGTCTGTCTTCAAATTTTTAATTGATGTCTGTCAGCATTTCTTCTATTTTTAGTAATATATATTGATTCTATAAATCTGCATTTTCTATCATCTTCCTTATTCAAAAGTTTTAGATCATTAAAATCGAAATTATGATTATTGACTATATTATGTCTGGCCAGTGCTGTTGGCTTAAAAAAACGGTGATTTACCAAGGAGACACGTTTAAATCATATATTAAATAAGATATTATCCAAGTCGACTGTCAAGTGATAATAGGCATGTAACTTAGACGAATGATGAAATGTAAATAGTTGCATCAGAACAGTCAATGAAGAAGGAGGTATGGAATTAGTAAAACCACTGAAAAAGCGTGATGCTTAAAAAATGGCCATATATCAGGAAATCGCTAGCGCGTGCAAACACATACAGCGCAAATAGTGTCCATATTTACCATCCGCCTAAAGTCAGTGTCTTCAGAAAGAGAGTTTTGAACGTTTATTTTAGAAATTTTGGTCACTCCTATTGTGCCTGTGTTTAAAGATCCATGACGCATGGCCTTATCAGCAGATAAGACCAGATACCGACGGCTATAAATATCTGAAGTGTACTTTATAACACACTGTGAAACTTGAAGAAAAATGTTTTTGTCAAATATTTAAACAATATTCCAAATGTTGTATTTCGCTTAGTCTGGAAAAGAAGTTTCCACAAAAAAAAAATCCCACAAACCCATGGGTCTCAACGCTATGGGCAATATTATATTTGTCAATAAATATTATCTGCGTGTGAAAGCTATCCTGTTTTGATTTACTTTGAATTAAGATTTACAACTACAACAGTAGACTCGGATTTGTTTACATTCCTGAGTGTTTCAATGGCAATATTGACAATAAACAAACATATTGATAATGAAATATTAACCTTTTCGAAATTACTACTTTCTTTGTATAAGATTAATGAAAATCGTAAATTATCAACAATGTTATCAGATAAAATATTGTTTCTATTCTATATAGAGAAAATAAGTCATTTATTGTCCTTAATACGTCTTACTTTTGTACTAAAAATATTGGTTTATCTTCTTTGTTTAATATCACGATAATCTTTGGGTAAATATTTTAATTCATTGACTTTACATGAAAACATAGTTCAATCCTTCGGTCTACAGAAAATTTATCGCGCAGTAAAAACATTTTTTTTTTTTTTTTATGAATGAATGTGTCTTTTCGATACCGAGCCCATGTTACTTCATTCGCAACACTTATATTAATTGTCAATATTGCTATTTAACAAATAACTGCTTAAATAACAATTAATGATATCCGAGTACGAATGTTTATTCAGCGAACATCTTAAGCCTATTAAATTATAAAAAAGTAAACAAATAAATAGCTAAATAATTATCGTGAAAGACATATAATTTATAATTAAAAATAATTATTTCTTTATATAAGTTATACTACACGCTTAAGCTGATATACAAACGTTGGTCCTGGTGTATTCTTAATCATAAAAGTTGATGGGTGAGCACCTTGAAAGATAACAGAAAAAGAAAATTCCCCAAAAATAGTGAAGCAAAAATTATGAAGAAGAATTCCTTACCTGATATGTTTACAATGGCGGATTTACGCAAAGGCAGACTAGGCACTTGCCTGACGCGGCGATTTTTGGGGAACGGCAAAATTCGAAGTTATGTTTTTAGATTCTCCCAACCCATATATACACTGATGACACATGTGTGTTATCTGTGAATAATGATCCAACTGTAGCATTCCAAATCTTGCAGTCACACATAACTTCCATTTGAGAATGGTGACTGGAGAGAGAAATGATTTATTGAAAATCAGTGCTGCCCAAATACATTGGGTTGCTACAATAAACAGCGTACTGATCAATCCATAGTGGATAAAATATATATATATATATATATATATATATATATATATATATATATATATATATATACATTTTATATTATTATAAAATATGCATATAAATATAAATAAATATATAAATATTAATGTAAATAAACATTATTAAAATAAATTCCATCAGATCACTTTTGCCCTTAATAATGTTCACTTATCCCTGTTGAACAGATCCGATATCTAGAACTCCGCCTTGATAAACCCCTTACAAGGAATCTTCATACAAGATTGAAACGACAAGACACTGCTGTTAGATACTATTTATTACAAGACTTACTTGACAAACGCTCTAAACTTCCAATTTACTACAGAAGACTCATATTTATAACCATTATCAGGCCTATTTGGACATGTGGGACTGAGCTTTGTGGCTCCACGAAACCATCAAATTCTTCTCCTATCCAATCCTTACAATCAAAAATCCTTCGAAGGGTACATAATGTTCTAATGTAAATAATGTTACAAATAAAATTATCCATAATGATCTCAATATTCCATTTTTTACAAACTTGGCCCGAAATAGATATACCTCCTTTATTTACAAACTCCTTGCCCACACTAACCCAAAAGTTCGTAACCTTTCATTCCAAGCTATTCCTGATAATCCTCCGAGGCGTCTGAAAAGAAGATGGCCCCGGGATCTCCTTCTCACGCCACTATCAAATATAATGTTCTTATTATCACATCTACTTGTTGTATGTTCTTATAGAGTTGTACATAATTCAGTAAATAAAAAAAAATATTTTTAGATTCAAACAAATTTGCTAATAAAAAAAACCCCAGCTCAATTAAGGGCATGTAAATATTAAAGGAGTAATGAAAAAGGGAAGAAGGGAGAGGAAGATCTAAAATCTAAAGATCTAGAAAAAACAGAAGATAGGAACGGCTGGAGGGGCCGGAATTATCTGTCATGCCTGAAAACGGTAGTTCAACAAATTCGCTCCTGTATGTATAGAGCGTATATTGGCCTTGCGGATGCATGAATTCATCTTCATGTAAAGAAATAGAAAGCCGCACGAGATTGAGAAAACTGGAAAGCTCGTCTAGGAAACCAATTCCGGAATGATGAATAAAAATCAAGTTTACCTACCCCAGAAAAAACACTGACATTACTTTTCTGCTCATAATTATCAAACATATCTATGACTCAGGCGAATGTTACTTAATCCTTGAAATTAAAAAAAAAAATATTGAAATCCGAGGTATGATTATAATTATAATGATAATTATAATTTCTTCATTAACGTGTAAGAACTTGAGTGGTAAGAGGTTATTCTCAAAAAAACTGACACTTTGGCTATTGAGATATTTAATGTTTAAAAATAAAAATTAGGTAAAAAATAAACAAAAACTTTTTTGTGAATAGTTAGCGCGAGTTTACTTCGATCAAAAGGGAATTTTGAAAATTATCACTAAATTTTTGAAATAAAAAAAGTATATTTTGATTATTGGGGGTCCAATGCACAACGAAAACTTTTCCTACTAGGTAACAACAAGAAGCAATTGGGCAAAATAAAATAAAAATAAATTTTTTAATTAGTAACTTTCGTGGCATGATAGGGTTTTATATTTTTTTAAAAAACCTAGAAACCTATCGTAAAACTCTCAAAACAATTCAGATTTAGCACTCTTTGATACTGGTATAACACTTATATAGGGCCCAAGGTTAGTTTCTATTAACGTAAATTTTGCCTCTTTTTTTTTCTTTTCTTTTTTTAAAAATTTCGAAAGTGACAGTTTGTTTGAGAATGATCTGGGATAAATGAGACACTGGAGTGGTTTTTCCCAAGACGGTTACGATTCTCAGATGAACGATCAATATTCTTCATTTAATCTAACTGTGTCTGAACAAGTCTTGATAAAATGGGTAGTAATATTTTCAGATCGATTCAAATGAATATTTTCCCTTAAGAGATAGCAAGTAAGGAGCATTTTAAAAATATGTATCTTTACTACTATTTAAGAAAATTTAATATTGTAAACAATTTTTTACTACTACTTCTTGACTTATAATTTAAAAATGTTTGAAATTACAATACCATCGATTGTACGATCGATATCTACTATCGATTTATCCAAAATGTGTATTATTAGCTTTTACTTGTTAATATTTGTGATAAAAAATGTTCATGATTATTTTAATCTAGAGTGAAATCTATGCACGACATAAAAAGACAAAAAAAAAACAAGTTGTAGCACTTATCTTCATATTCCTTCATACTTATGTATCGATGCACTCCGGAGAAAATAAAAGTTCTGCTCTAACGTTTCAGTTATAATGTTTATCGTATCTTTAGCAATTTTTGCTTCTTTAAGAGCTCCTCACGGTTTGTTCCTCGGAATCAATAAATAGCTATTTCCAAATCAATAAAGAAGTACTGAACATCATATGCTTTCTCAAGGTTTTTATCGAAAATACACCTTTGGATAAAGATGTGGTCTATCCATTCCTACAGTAAAACTACTTTGTTTTTTGAAACCAGCATATTCACTCTCTACCCTGTTCTTTACAATTTTGCCTAAAAGTTTTATGCAAGGTTTGGTTTACACACATACCTCTATAATCTACACACCACTTTTGGTTGCCTTTCTTGTAAATTAATATTGGCATACATGTTTTCCTATTTATTATTTTTGCATTTCTTATTTCGTGTTAATTCTATTGAGGTGTACTTTATTTTCTCTTTTTTAGAAAGTAATTAAAGATAAAATTCTTTCTTTTCTTAGTCGTAAGTGTGCTCCGAGAGGTTATCTACTTATTTTAGGCCGCCAACATTATGATAGCATATATCATTAAGTCATACATTTTTGAATTGAGGGTTAATGATGAAAAAACCAAGGCCGTCCTCATTGGTTCCAACCATCTCATTAATTCTCTACCTTACTATCCCTTACTTTACCTCAGTAATCCACACATCTATTTTCACTCGACTATAAAAAAACCTTGGAGTCGCCTTCGATCAGCACCTCTCCTAAAATAACCATATTTCTCAGATCACAAGAAAATCCAAAGCCGTCCTTAAACAATACCTAAGATTCCGGGATTCCATTCCACAGAATGCCCGGCAGCTCCTAGTATTCACTCTTGTTTTCTTCCACTTCGACTATGGGTGCTTGGTATAGGAAAGGTAATCTGCTGGGCAAGAGATGAGATTGAAGAGACTTGTGAATTGTTTCATAAGATTTATTTTCGGGTATCCCAGGCGCTCTCATGTCTCTTTTTGGTATACCGAGTTGAAGTGTTTTTTTTCCTACTTTCCGACGGCAATATCTCTTTGGTGAATTACCCGTGTCTACTCGCCAATCATCCTCCACACTTTCCTTTAAATAACACTTATTCCTTCACCTTCTCCATAATCAAACCACCGCATTGATGTAAAGTGTATGTATTTCTATAATATCAATTGCAGCTAGATAATTCAAGTGCGCTGTCACTGTAAGCATTAAGCCAGACAAGCGCACATATTTTCTGTACATAGTAATTATTCTTAGGGGAACATTGTCCTAGAATAAAATTATTTTTTTATTCATTCATTTTTAATAATCCTGGATAGCAGTCTATAGTCTATAAAAAAAATATTTTATTCTAATGTTTGTTTACACAGTAATAAACTGTACCATAAAAAATAAAAACACAAAAACAACTTTCAGAATCTTCTCTTTTATTGATGATTCTGCCAGTATCACTCCAAAGGGAAATCGCTTATGAATAAGCCTTTATAAATCTCAAATTATATAAGCACATTTCATCCAAAATCCACCTCTATGTTTAGTAGTTCTCTAGAATTGAAAATAAATTACTAACACGAATTCATACTGAGGAATTTATTCGTTATGAATTGCAGAAGTAGCTGTTTTACCAATGATTGATAACAAATCACATAAAATCCTAAGGCGGCCTCATGATAGAGACAAAGACGTAGCCAAACAATTTAATCCAATAGATTCCCTAAAGTCTCCTTAGTACATGGTTAAATTCTTCTCGAAATCCAAACATAAACTGATTCAAATAGTTGATTTTGATTTATGCATAACAGTGAATTTCAATTTTTAAAAACAAACAAATGTATTACAATCATTGTTGACATCCTGTCTAAAATGCTGGCATGAGAATATATTTGGGATAAAAGTCCAATCACTATTAATTTAATTGGAAAATTTTCTATTCAGACTCAGAATGGGTATCTACTGCGGGTATTTATTTAGAACATTTGTTTTGATGTATAATCAATAAGAAGCTTTAAGGATTTTACAAAAATGTTAATGATAAGAGGTTGGTTAGGCTTGGCACCGTCTAGTTTTATTCAATACTCTTAGGATATACTGGCATAAATATATCCTCGTAAATAATTGTGAGTACTGATTATTTTTCAAGTATACGTTGCTCAAATGATTTGAAGTTGCTACAGAAGGTCACGAGCCTATTTTTTCAGGTTTGTTGGTTTATAGAGAAATCAATTTTTTTTAAATAACGAATTTTCCCTCATTTTTTGGGTGTTAATCATGGGTGAATATAAAGTCTTTTATATACATTTCATAATATGGCGTAACTTGTAAAAATTGTAAAATCATTTGTTGTTTCAGTGATTTTTTTTTCTTTATTAATTCCAAGTCGATTTCGTTGTAAATCCAACGTATTGTTGGACATGAATAATACTTCTATATAACTTCTGTACTGTCACAGCTGAGGATACTCAGGAAAATACATATTTCAAAATGTTCCTTCCTGTTCAAATCTTCGTAACCATACGTGAATTATAGTGGTTATTCAATGGTAATATTTAATATATACAATTTAGTGAATAAGTATTTCAGAAGAATTAGTTTTATGAGAAGGATGAATGCGAGAGGCGACGTATCGGGCGGGAAGTGGCTTACGTAAGGCTGATAAAGGCTGATAACGGACCTGCAGATAAGCAGACTTAATCCCCCACTCTAAATTACTTTACTGGCCCTTTCCTGTACTCACTCCTATCACATTCATATATATCTATTTTCACGTTTATAATATTATTTAAATATAACTTAACACTTATTTATTTTTTTTTTATTTATCCAACGCCCAATCTAGGCCTATTTGCCATTTGGCGCCGCGCTAACCAATAAATATTCGATATCCTGACTGGTTCCTCATCTGCAGATGACGCTTGCAAAGCCGTACAGACGTTCAAATGTTCAGCATCCATATCTCCCACCCAGCAAAGAGGACACTTCAGTGTGTCAAGAATCCCAATTCTATGAAGATGTGCTGCCAGGCAGTCGTCTTGTAGCCATGCGGAAAAGGAACGCTATGAGAGATTTTTTTTCTGTGGAAAATGTCATATGGCAACGTCTTATCTGGTCCTTTATATGTGAATCAATAAAGGGTTTGCTTTAAACGAAAGATCGAAGGCAGCGCTGGTGTGGTAGAGAATCTCCTATTATCTTGGCAAACCCCTCTGCCTTTTCATTTCCAACAATCCCCACGTGGGTTGTGATTCGCTACAGCTTTAGCTCCCATCCCATTTTAGCCGAATCGGTGTAGCTGTAATTTGACAGATTGTGTATGGTGGCTTGGTAGTCGATGAGAAATGCAGCTTTCCATAAAGACTCCATTTTCTTCAGGTCTAGAGCAGCGTTATACAATGCAGCTACTTCGCCATCACAGATACACTTAATGTAAAATTCGAAACAATATTATCGAGGTCTTGCGTTAAAATAAAATATTTTTTTCGTTGAATAAAATTGTTTTGAACTGGTTATTACGACAGCTAATTTGAAAATAAAGAGGCTGCCAGATAAAGAACTGATAAGAATACATAAGAGGTTTTAAATATTTTCTATACTTTAAAATTTGACCACAGTCAAATAGCTCGATGTTACAATACTAAAATTTTATTTATGTAAGAAAGAAAACATACAAGAATTATGTAGGTAGTTTTACTTCAGCAAGTACGGTATTGAGCCAACTATCAGCAAAACTTCCTCCCTTGAGAGTCTGCAAAGATGAGTTGAATAACTGATTCCAACCATCTCCATTGATCTATGTAAGAAATTTTCGTGCGACATTCGAATATATAACTTATGGAGGGGGAGGGGGGAGGGGGTGGAATCCCTTTACTACTACATGGTAGCATACGTTTGATCAATCATTTTCAAAATTTTTTGTGAGTATAATTTACTCTTGTTACATATCTTTTTTTTTAGTACCCATATCAAAAGGATCCGTAGTAAAAATTTGTCTTATTAAAGTTTAAAATATTGTATTTATCGTATTTAATTTTTTTAAATAATGTAAATATTATTATTTAAAAAAAATTAAATCCTGGCGTAGGGGAGTGGCGACCCTATCGCCCAGTCTACAGAATGCAATCAACCACTAGTCCTCCAAGTTGGGGGAAACAATTGCACTAGCACAGACACACTACATACACCCCACACATTAGACAAGGTCATTACAGTGCACACCCTAGGATCATCTCCCCTAGGTAGCCGTCACGGATGGGGAGCGAATTAGGGCGCTCTGAGGAAGCAGCTCTTTCCCCCTCCCCACCTGACTCGGGGGCAGTTCCCTAAAAAATAACACATCTTGAAACCTCTAGCAATAGCCACGGATGATCATAACTCTCGCCAAAGACATGGAAAACGTATCAGGTTCAAAATTGGTTATTAGAGCATTTTATCTCTTCATAGTAGGACTCAAATTGAACTTAGTACAAAAAGACAAATACAGAATTGGTATTACTGCGATTCAGGAGATACAGTGGACTGGCCAGGGAATTTTTGGAAAAGGGACATCGCACAGTCTACTTTAGCAGTAGCGATCGACTCTATACTAACGACGTGGGGTTTGTCGTACGAAAAAGTTTCAGGCAGTCAATCATAGGCTTTAAAGCGGTTATCCCAAGAATTTGCCTCATCAAGATTAAAGGAAAATTCCAATTACAATTTCAATGGTAATATATATATATATAGTATATGTGTAATTGAACTATTTTCTTGGAGTTTTCTGAAGCCTAGCCTATTTTTTTTTGTCTATAGATACTGTGCTGGTAATTTTTTTTTAAATGACAGATATGTCTGTCTGTCCAGAAAAATGCATGTTCATTTGAGTTGTATTTTCTAACCCTTCAACACATCAGCTAATACGTAACTCTTGTATGTCTGCTTCCGCATTGATCTCTCGGCACATTCTGAAAACGTCTAACTGCCAAATTTCCATAATGTTCAGTTTTTCATAATCCTCTAATCACATAGAGCTATTTTTAAGGAATCTATCTTCTGACCGGTTGACCTCCAACCATTTGTTCATATATTTTGAGTAAAAATGATAATGTATGGAAAAGGTTTGTTAATTTATTTTCAAGGGCATTAACTACGTTCAGAAATGACATATTTAAGATACTTCGACTTCTCCTCCATAGTTTTCTTATTTGATGATTTGATTATATCATATGATTCTCTTCTTGATATAAAATAAAACTGGTATCAGCAGGATCAGGTAAAAAGAGAAGTCGGATGTTAATTACGTTCTTAAATATCAGAAGGGGACAACTTCGGGCATGATTTCTATCTTGACCCTCATAGACAGATAAATGCAGGATAAAAAACGTAAAAAAGTTTGTTGAGAACTTTTTTAAAGTTTTTCTAAAGTTAATTTCGATGCATCAATTTTTACGAATTTATCCAAACTCGCAAATCAATATTTATGAAAGATAAAAATTATATAATATGAAATTTAATTACTTACGACAAGAGGCACAATCCATATTAGATTGGTTAAAAATATACGAAAACTCAGTGTTAGGGAGACACTTAAAGTGAGCTGTTGATATGAATAGTGCCAGACTGCCGACTTTGGAGGAAGCTAGTGAAGTCCTCAACATGTCGAGGTGCATGTCAGTATCAGTGTGGGATCCGGCAACTCCAGCAGTGTAGAGACCACAACAACAATTGAGGGAACAATAAAAAGGGAACATCCAACTTCGGGATTTATGCCTGGTTTTAGGGTGTTCTACCCCACTGTGCGACGCTCTGAACATGGGATGTTGGAAGCCAGCGGCAATAAACAGAGACTACTGGCGTAAGTTGTTGGAGGAGGCCTGGACTCGGCATCCGGTTGTTGAGCTATAAGAAGAAGAAGAATAAAAAAAAACAGCATATATGTTAATATAATTAAATGACTGTGTAAAATTTCAACTAATTCAAACAATTACTTTCTGAGATAATATTCCTTATTTGCCAAAAATATAAACTTTCGGAAAAACGCAAATAAAATTAAAAAATCTGGTTTAAAACTTACAGATTAGACATTTTTTTTGTTGTAAATTTAGGCCTGAAAGACCTTTGTAAACTGGTTTAATTGTATTTATTATATCTTCCAGAATAATAATATTATTATGTAAAAATATGTTTACTATGTTACTGATGATATATATACATATTTTATAACGAAATACTCACATAAATTACGCATATAATATATCATTCAACTAGAAAAAGTTCTATTTTCGTATAAAATTTGATTTCGTATTTTCATGTCTGTTTGCCTTCCGCCTCCCCTCAAAAATACTGTAATATAGTATTTTTAATGTATTTTCCACACCAATTCAGCGATATCTGTAACTAGGTTAAAACTAGTTGGCATGTCTACTGTTAAAACTAAACTATAAAATATTCAATGCACCATCACCAATAACAGTTCTGGATATAGAATTTTCCTCCATCCTATTATCCCATTTAGATCCTGAAACAGCATCTTTAGCCCAATCCCTGTGCAGCTCCCCTCAGCCCCATAATTCTACTTGAAGGTTGAAACAGAAATGAAACCGAGACATTTTTTTAAACTATTGGAGTTGAATAGAATAAAGGATTGGAAATGGAAGTTTATATTGTATTTACCTAATTATTAAAAAACTAAATTTAAAGTTACCTAGATGTCCCACCTAAATTTTAGGCTTCTAATGAAGCACACTAGACTTTCCGTATTTGGAATGACATTAAAAAATCATATCGTCTTTTCCGCCGTGAAAGCTCTTATGTGCCAAACGTTATTTTACAGGGCAAACGGAAAACTGTTATAAGAAATTTTTTAACATATAATTTTATGAACTAATTATAAGCATTATATTGTTAGGCAAATACTCAAACAGGTATCTGTGAAACCATTTATCTTGGAAGTGTCACATGGGCGATTTCTAGCGGCAACTCTTGCGTACGCGATAAACAATAACAATTGTAGGATTTTTTGTTTTTTATCAATCTTGCGATTTTTCAACACATGAGTGCTTTTTACCTGCACATAGGAGACAAAATCTTGTTTCTAATAAAATCAAAATCTCATATCCGAGTTTTGGTCTCATAGGCGGAGGAAGGAGGCTTAACGGCTGCAGTGACGATATGTACTGCTTCTTTATTATTCTCTGTCCTCAGAAAATTTCATCTTCTTGAGATGATAACGACAAAC